>LR812539.1:53486178-53878678 GCA_903798195.1 Danio kyathit
TGTTGAAGGAAGTTGGAGCTAAACTATGCAGTACACCGGCCCTCCAGGACCGAGTTTAAACACCCCTGATCTAGATCAGGGGTGCTCAATCCTGTTCCTGGAGATCTACCTTCCTGCATAGTTCAGCTCCAACCCTGATCAAACATACCTGAACCAATTAAATAGGACCTGAACAGCACTTGATAATTACAGGCAGGTGTGTTTGATATGGGTTGCAACAGAAATCTGCAGGAAGGTAGATCTCCAGGAACAGGATTGAGCACCCCTGATCTAGATGATTCTAGAAAGATGATTCTGGCCACATTAATCCCTGTAAACAATTTAACTTTCTGGACACGTTCTAGGTCTGGAGTTACACCACACAGTGAGAAAAAAGCAAAGAAAAAAAGGTGAGTCCTTTTAGGAATCCTACTGTCATCGCTATAAATGTGTAGATTTATGCATATAATTTGTATTTTATAAATTGAAAGTTTTTATCTGTATAAATATCTACACTCACCGGCCACTTTATTAGTTACACTTTACTAGTACCGGGTTGGACCACCTTTTGCCTTCAGAACTGCCTTAATCCTTCGTGGCATAGATTCAACAAGGTAGTGGAAATATTCCTCAGAGATTTTGCTCCATATTGACATGATAGCATCACACAGTTGCTGCAGATTTGTCGGCTGCACATGCATAATGTGAATCTCCTGTTCCACCACATACCAAAGGTGCTCTATAGGATTGAGCTCTGGTGACTGTGGAGGCCATTTGAGTACAGTGAACTTATCATGTTCAAGAAACCAGTCTGAGATGATTCACGCTTTATGACAAGGTGTGTTATCCTGCTGGAAGTAGCCATCAGAAGGTGGGCACACTGTGGTCATAAAGGGATGGACATGGTCAGCAACAATACTCAGGTAGGCTGTGGCATTGACACAATGCTCAATTGGTACTAATAGACCCAAATAGGCATGGGCCGGTATAAGATTCTGACGGTATGATAACCTTGGATAAAAGTATCACTATATTGTAATTATTGCTCTAAAATATAAATTTTTTTTAAATGTCTGGGTAAAAAACTTTTTCCACCTTTGAAAACCTTGGATAAAAGTATCACGGTATTGTGATTATTGCTCTAAAATATATATTTTTTAAATATCTGGGTAAAAAACAAAAACTTTTTCCCCCTTTGAAAACAATAGATTTTAATTTAAGAAACTTTTTAAATATTTTTGAGCAGTAAACATGTCAGGCTAAATAATGAAAATGAATCATTGACTTCTGCTGTTTCAAAAACAGATTTCTTTACAGCATAAAACGGCATCTTTGGATATTTTTTCTTCTGGAGATACTGTTGTCCTAAAAAAAAAACAAAAAAAAACGTGTAAATAAAAAATCTAACACATACCTTAGGAACGGTATTACAGAAAAATTTGGCGGTTTTAAAACCTTGACTTTTTCAAACCGCGGTATACCTTCAAAACGGTTATCGTCCCATGCCTAGGCCCAAAGTGTGCCAAGAAAATATCCCCTACACCACCACCAGCAGCCGGAACCGTTGATACAATGCAGGATGGATCCATGCTGTTATGTTGTTGACGCCAAATTCTGACCCGACCATCTGAATATCGCAGCAGAAGTCGAGACTCATCAGACCAGGCAACGTTTCTCCAATCTTCTATTGTCCAGTTTTGGTGAGCCTGTGTGAATTGTAGCCTCAGTTTCCTGTTCTTAGCTGACAGGAGCGGCACCTGGTGTGGTCTTCTGCTGCTGTAGCCCATCCGCCTCAAGGTTGGACGTGTTGTGTGTTCAGAGATGCTCTTCTGCAGACCTCGGTTGTAACGAGTGCTTATTTGAGTTACTGTTCTATCCTCTTCTATCAGCTGGAACCAGTCTGGCCATTCTCCTCTGACCTCTGGCGTCAACAAGGCATTTGCGCCCACAGAACTGCCGCTCACTGGATATTTTCTCTTTTTCAGACCATTCTCTGTAAACCCTAGAGATGGTTGTGTGTGAAAATCCCAGTAGATCAGCAGTTTCTGAAATACTCAGACCAGCCCGTCTGGCTCCAACAGCCATGCCACGTTCAAAGTAACTTAAATCCCTTTTCTTCCCCATTCTGATGTTCGATCTGATCGTCTTGACCAAGTCTACATGCCTAAATGCATTGAGTTGCTGCCATGAGAATGGCTGATTAGACATTTGCGTTAACCAGCAGTTTGACAGGTGTACCTAATAAAGTGGCCAGTGAGTGTATATTAACAATGTTCTTCTATATAAACGCAGTAGACGGGTGTGCGTGACTATTATACGGTTGCGTCTTTTGCAGCACATCACATATGTATGGCAAGCCAAAGGGCTCACAATATGTGTTTTTACTTCAGAATGACATTTTTTTTAGAGGGGGTTAAACAATATTTGCGCTGTAAATATGCTGTTCTGACATAAAAACACTGTAATGTACAAAAATTGTCCATAAGGCTGTTTTTGGCAGCGTTTTAGTATGACAGTTTGCCTTGCCACATGACTGGTGCACTGAACACGCATTATTACCGGCGTTATATTAATTGGAAATGACTTAAAACCACACAAATTTTGAGATTTTTTAACATAATTTACAATCAACTTACATTTAAGTTCACCTAATCGATTTGTGTTGGAAATCTGTAGTGAACGGTGGGTGCACTGAAGCATTCCTTTTCTCCTCCTCCAGCTCCTCCAGCAGCAGCGGCTCCTCCAGCGACTCTTCCTCAGACAGCAGCGACTCCTCCAGCTCCTCATCCTCAGACAGCAGCAGTGACAGTGACGATGACTCTTCATCCTCTTCTTCATCATCTTCATCATCGTCTTCCTCCTCCAGCTCTGACTCGGACTCCTCCAGCAGCTCTGATCAGGGCCCTCCCAAGAAGAGGAAAAAGAAGAAATGAGGCTCCGCTGCGTCTGAATTGAGAACATTCATATTGTGAGGAGGCGAGGAAATTATTTATGTTTAGTCACGCCGTTTTGTTTAATGTAAAGAAATTATGATCTTTCAGTCACTTTAAAGGGGTAGTTCACCCAAAAAATGAAAACTTGTTTTTAAACCTGTTTGTTTCTTTTTTCTGTTAATCACAAAAGAAGATATTTTGAAGAATGTTGGAAACCGGTAACCATTGACTTCAATAGTATTTGTTCACTCTAAACACAAAAGAAGATATTTTGAAGAATGTTAGAAACCGGTAACCATTGACTTCAATAGTATTTGTTCACTCTAAACACAAAAGAAGATATTTTGAAGAATGTTGGAAACCAGTAACAATTGATTTCAATAGTATTTGTTCACTCTAATTCTTAACCTTGTTTTGAAGAATGTTGGAAACCGGTAACCATTGACTTCAATAGTATTTGTTCACTCTAATTCTAAACCTGTTTGAGTTTTTTTCTTCCGTTAAACACGAAAGAAGCTATTTTGAAGAATGTTGGATACCGGTAACCATTGACTTCAATAGTATTTGTTCACTCTAAACACAACAGAAGATATTTTGAAGAATGTTGGAAATCGGTAACCATTGACTTCAATAGTATTTGTTCACTCTAATTCTTAACCTGTTTGATTTTTTTTTTCTTTTAAACACAAAAGAAGATATTTTGAAGAATGTTGGAAACCGGTAACCATTGACTTCAATAGTATTTGTTCACTCTAAACACAACAGAAGATATTTTGAAGAATGTTGGAAACCGGTAACCATTGACTTCAATAGTATTTGTTCACTCTAAACACAACAGAAGATATTTTGAAGAATGTTGGAAATATGTAACCATTGACTTCAATAGTATTTGTTCACTCTAAACACAACAGAAGATATTTTGAAGAATGTTGGAAACCGGTAACCATTGACTTCAATAGTATTTGTTCACTCTAATTCTAAACCTGTTTGAGTTTTTTTTTTCTGTTAAACACAAAAGAAGATATTTTGAAGAATGTTAGAAGTATCATGGTGTTTTTCCTTTTATGTAAGTCAATGGGTACAGGTTTTCAGTTTTTTTCAAAATATCATCTTTTGTGTTTAACAGAGGAAAGAAACTCAAAAAGGTTTATAAGTAAATAGTGAGTAAATTTCATTTTTTTGGTGAACTATCCCTTTAAATTTTTTTCATTTTCTTTTTTTAACCTTGAGACGTTACGGTTCCCTCCTTCCCAGAGCTTAGTGAACAACTAAATTTAAAATACTGAAATGATTTTCCTTACCAATGTTTGTTGACTTAATTAGCATTCTTTTGACCATATATAATTCATGTCTAGTTAGGTTTTGCTTTTTTTAAGGAACGATTTAAGTATGAATGACACGTGCATCTTCATTTTTAAGATGGTCTTACAAAATAAACTGATTTCTTACAGAAAGAATGTACTCGTGATGTGTTGAAATATCAAGAACTTGTTTGGAAAGTGTAGCCTGTCTCATAATAAAGACAAAACATTCAATTTTCTACAGTACGGTGTTAAACGTCCAATTTTTTTAGCAAGTTATCCTTGTTTCTTAAAGGGGCAGTAGAGGCCCCCAAAAATGAAAAATTCTGTTATTTACTCACATTTGAGTGGGTCTAAACTATTGTGAATTTCTTTTCTTTTGTTGAACACAAAAGAGATACTCTGAAGAATGCTGAAAACTGGTAACCATTGACTTCTCTAGCAAATACTGTGATTGGCAAGTGATCGTTCACCCAAGAATGTAAATTCTGTGATCATTTACTCGCCATTTAATTTTTAAAAACTTTTTATGTGTTTCTTTATTCTGTTAAACAGAAGATGTTTTGAAGAATGTTGGAAACCGGTAACCATTGACTTCATTAGCAAATACTGTGATTGGCAATTAAAGGGATAGTTCACCCAAGAATGTAAATTCAGTGATCATTTACTTGCACTTTAATTGTTTCAAACATTTTTTGAGCTTCTTTATTCTGTTAAACACAGAAGATGTTTTGAAGAATGTTGAAAACCGGTAACCATTGACTTATAATTGGCAATTAAAAGGATAGTTTACCCAAAAATGTAAATTCTGTGATAATTGACCCTTTAATTAATAGTTTCAAACCTTTTATGAGCTTTTTTATTCTGTTAATTCAATTAATGTGTTTATTCTGTTAAACACAAATGAAGATGTTTTGAAGAATGTTGGAAACCGGTAACCATTGACTTCCATAGCAAATACTATGATTGGCAATTAAAGGGATAGTTCACCCAAGAATGTAAATTCTGTGATAATTTACTCAATATTTAATTGTTTCAAGCCTTTTTGCATTTCTTTATTTTGTTTAACACAAACGAAGATGTTTTAAAGAATGTTGGAAACCGGTAACCATTGACTTCCATAGCAAATTTTATGATTGGCAATTAAAGGTGTAGTTCACCAAAGAATGTACATTCTGTGATCATTTACTCACCCTTTAATTTTTCGACCCTTTATGTGTTTCTTTATTCTGTTGCACACAAAATAAGACACTTTGAAGAAGGTTGAAAACCGGTAACCATTGACTTCCATAGCAAATACTATGATTGCCAATTAAAGGGATAGTTCACTCAAGAATGTAAATTCTGTGATCATTTACTCACCCTTTAATTTGTTCAGCCCTTTATTTGTTTCTTTATTCTGTTAAACACAAACTAAGATGTTTTGAGGAATGCTGAAAACTGGTAACCATTGACTTCCATAGAAAATACTATGATTGGCAATTAAAGGTATAGTTCACCAAAGAATGTAAATTCTGTGATCATTTACTCACCCTTTAATTTTTCGACCCTTTATGTGTTTCTTTATTCTGTTAAACACAAAATAAGACACTTTGAAGAATGTTGAAAACCGGTAACCATTGACTTCCATAGCAAATACTATGATTGGCAATTAAAGGGATAGTTCACTCAAGAATGTAAATTCTGTGATCATTTACTCACCCTTTAATTTGTTCAGCCCTTTATTTATTTCTTTATTCTGTTAAACACAAACTAAGATGTTTTGAGGAATGCTGAAAGCTGGTAACCATTGACTTCCATAGAAAATACTATGATTGGCAATTAAAGGTATACTTCACCAAAGAATGAAATTCTGTGATCATTTACTCCCCCCTTAATTTTTCGACCCTTTATGTGTTTCTTTATTCTGTTAAACACAAAATAAGACACTTTGAAGAATGTTGAAAACCGGTAACCATTGACTTCCATAGCAAATGCTATGATTGGCAATTAAAGATATAGTTCACCAAAGAATGTCATTTCTGTGATCATTTACTCACCCTTTAATTTTTTCAGCCCTTTATTTGTTTCTTTATTCTGTTAAACACAAACGAAGTTGTTTTGAGGAATGCTAAAAACCGGTAACCATTGACTTCCAGTGTTTGATATTTTTTCTATGGAAGTCAATGGTTACAGCTTTCTTCAAAATATCTTCTTTAGAGTTCAACAGAAGAAAGAATCTCATGAAGGCTTGGGATCGTTTGAGGGTGAGTAAATAGTGAGTACATTTTCATTTTAGGGTGAACTATCCCTTTAAGATCAAATATTATTTAGTAGAAAACGCCGCCTATGTAGGGTCTAGAAGGGATACAGCTGCAGATACATCAATATAGCATACATTTTGTGACGCTGTAAAACAATTCATATTTTTACTTTACTGTGAGTGTTGGGTTGTGGTAGAGGTAAACATTAATAAAATACATTTTAATGGATAATTTAGTAATTGATATAAATAATACTCTGTATAATTCATGTTTTTACATTGAGTTTTGTGGTTGTGTAGGGGTAGACGATAATAAAATACAATTTAAATGGTAATTTAATGAATAATACTCGGTATACTTTTACATTACTGAGGTGGTTGGAGTAGGGTAGACGTTAATTAATGTTTTTACATTAAGTTTTGGGGTTATGTAGGGGTAGACGATAATAAAATACAATTTAATGGGTAATTTAATGAATAATATGAATAATACTCGTTATACTTTTACATTACTGAGGTGGTTGGAGTAGGGTAGACGTTAATAAAATACAATTTAATTGGTAATTTAATGAATAATATGAATAATACTCGGTATACTTTTACATTACTGAGGTGGTTGGAGTAGGGTAGACGTTAATAAAATACAATTTAATTGGTAATTTAATGAATAATATGAATAATACTCGGTATACTTTTACATTACTGAGGTGGTTGGAGTAGGGTAGACGTTAATAAAATATAATTTAATTGGTAATTTAATGAATAATATGAATAATACTCGGTATACTTTTACATTACTGAGGTGGTTGGAGTAGGGTAGACGTTAATAAAATACAATTTAATTGGTAATTTAATGAATAATACGAATAATACTCGGTATACTTTTACATTACTGAGGTGGTTGGAGTAGGGTAGACGTTAATAAAATACAATTTAATTGGTAATTTAATGAATAATATCTACTCGGTATACTTTTACATTACTGAGGTGGTTGGAGTAGGGTAGACGTTAATAAAATACAATTTAATTGGTAATAAATAATGTAAGCAAGTCTCGTTATAATTACAGTTTTTACATTACTGGGGTGGACGTTAATAAAATACAATTAATGAGTAATTTATTAAATATAAATAATTGTCGTTAACTTCCCACCGCAGCTGTATCCAGAAACAACCCCTAGGTAGGCGACTCAGAAGTGTTATAGACACAGCCGTTTCCGCGAGGACGCACTCGTCACGTGACCAGGTTAGTTTACCAAGCCGAAAATCAGCCAGATGATACGCGATGATCTCCTAAAAAAATGACCGTGATCTGCCGCAAGAGTCTTCCCGACACAATGACCACGAGCAGGCGACCCTCGGCGGTATGGCTCACGTAAACGAGCGTGATTTTGGTTTTTGTTTGGTTACTTGTTTGTTGACGGCGGCGGCTGACACATTTATTGGGGCGCAGAGCAGATCACGCAGACAAAGGGAAAAGGCTTTCATAGCGAGAATGCTTCGGGCCTAAAAGAAGCCAAGAGGTAAGTGGGCCATAAACCGGCCGATTACATAACTGAAAAGAAAACGAGCCATGCATACGCAGATACAATAACATCCAATCATTTATTCATGAGGTAAATTGTAACAAGTTGTTAGCGAAGGAGAGCTGTATTGCTTGCTATACGTCCGTCTGTGAGTGTGTGTGTTGAAGTGTTGTGTTTAGCTAAATCTGAATACACACACACACTCACATGCCATCGTGTTATTAGCAACACTCTCATTATTATTCTTACATTATATGCTAAGATCGAAATGTGTTGTGGCGAGTTTATTGATTCAATTAGATTATATATACGTTACACATTCCGTTATGTCTTTGCGATGTTACGTTATATATTCTAACGTTATTTGATAGCATTTACGTGGCTGCTTTATTGTTATTTATTCAATTAAACAGCGTTCAAATTCGTTTGGCGTTTAAATAACGTTAACTTGTACTCGTAGTCAGATGCTAATGGGCGAAGCAGGTAAACACACCGCTCCTTATTGACCGGTTCAAGTGAATCTAGTTGTTTTTATTGGAGAGCAGGAGTCAAAAGTTCACACAGACCTTGTTATATTTATTTATTTGATTTTCTATTGTGATGTTATTTGTTAAAAAACGGACGTCATGGTGTAGTAATGTTTCACCTTCCGTTGAATTTGCGTCATCAGACTGAAGTGTAAACACGACGGTCAAGACTACATTAAAACCTCAATTTGCTTCAGATTTGTAAAATTTAGCGAAGTAAACGAACAAAGGAATTGTTTTATTTGTAGGAACAAACATTTGTTTTGTGCAAGTTTTCTCAAATCTACTATTAGTGATCGTAATCGTAGATAACATTGATTTTTCCCATTGAACTATTGTGTGTAACGCTAGTTCACACAAAAAATGAAAATTGTTATTTGCTCACTCTTGTTGTAAACCTTAATGAGTTTCTTTCTTCTGATGAACACTAAAGAAGATACTTTGAAGAATGTTTGGGAACCTGTAATCTGTTTTTCCTACTATGGAAGTCAATGGTTACAGGTTTTCATCTTTCTTCAAAACATCTTCTTTTGTGTTCAACATATAAGCTGCTTTATTATTGTTATTTATTCGATTAAACGGCGTTCAAATTCGTTTGGCGTTTAAATAACTTGCAATTATCGTCAGATGCTTATGGAAGAAGCAGGTAGAAACACCTTATTGACCGGTTCAAGTGAATCTACTGTTTTTTTTTTTGGAGGGCAGGGGTCAAAAGTTCACACAGACCTTGTTATATTTATTTATTTGATTTATATTAATTTTATTTTATTGTGACGTTAGTTGTTCAAAAAACGGACATCACGGTGTAGAAATGTTTCACCTTCCGTTGAATTGTCTTTGCGTCATCAGGCTGAAGTGTAAACATGACGGTCAAAACAGCGTTAACTTTAGTTTGCTTCAGATTTGTAAAATTTAGCAAAGTAAATGAGCAAAGGAATTGTTTTATTTGTAGGAACAAACATTTGTTTTGTGCAAGTTTTCTCAAATCTACTATTAGTGATCGTAATCGTCGATAACATTGATTTTTCTTGAACTATTGTGTGTAACGCTAGTTCGCACAAAAAAAATGAAAATTGTCATTTGCTCACTTTTGTTTTAAACCTTAATGAGTTTCTTTCTTCTGATGAACACTAAAGAAGATACTTTGAAGAATGTTTGGGAACCTGTAATCTGTTTTTCCTACTATTGAAGTCAATGGTTACAGGTTTTCATCTTTCTTCAAAATACCTTTTGTGTTCAACATATAAGCTGCTTTATTATTGTTATTTATTCGATTAAACGGCGTTCAAATTCGTTTGGCGTTTAAATAACTTGCAATCGTCGTCAGATGCTAATGGATGAAGCAGGTAGAAACACCTTATTGACCGGTTCAAGTGAATCTACTGTTTTTTTTTTTTTGGAGGGCAGGTGTCAAAAGTTCACACAGACCTTGTTATATTTATTTATTTGATTTATATTAATTTTATTTTATTGTGACGTTAGTTGTTCAAAAAACGGACATCACGGTGTAGAAATGTTTCACCTTCCGTTGAATTGTCTTTGCGTCATCAGGCTGAAGTGTAAACATGACGGTCAAAACAGCGTTAACTTCAATTCGCTTCAGATTTGTAAAATTTAGCAAAGTAAACGAGTTAAGTAATTGTTTTATTTGTAGGAACAAACATTTGTTTTGTGCAAGTTTTCTCAAATCTACTATTAGTGATCGTAATCGTCGATAACATTGATTTTTCCCATTGAACTATTGTGTGTAACGCTAGTTCACACAAAAAAATGAAAATTGTCATTTCCTCACTCTTGTTTTAAACCTTAATGAGTTTCTTCTGATGAACACTAAAGAAGATACTTTGAAGAATGTTTGGGAACCTGTAATCTGTTTTTCCTACTATGGAAGTCAATGGTTACAGGTTTTCATCTTTCTTCAAAATACCTTTTGTGTTCAACATATAAGCTGCTTTATTATTGTTATTTATTCAATTAAACTGCGTTCAAATTCGTTTGGCATTTAAATAACTTGCACTCGTCGTCAGATGCTAATGGGAGGGCAGGAGTCAAAAGTTCTTTGACCATTTGTGATTCATATAATGGCAGTCAATGGTTACCCTCTTTGAGATTAAACATAAACGCGTACAAACAAGTCCAAATCAATCCCTGTGGCTTCTGATAACACACCGAGGTCTTAAGAAGCAAAATGATCAGTCTGTATAGGAAACAGAACATTATTTACAATATTAGTAGCTTTAATCCACAACGCTCACTACACTTGTGCATGCACTGAAACCTGTTTGACCAGGTTGTGGATTAAAGCTGATAACATTGTAAGTAATGTTTTATTTCCTACACCGAATGATCATTTTGCTTCTTAAGACCTCAGCGTATCATCAGGAGCCACAGGGATGGATTTAGTATTGTTTGAACATGTTTGTTTTTAATCTCAAAAACGGGTAACCATTGATTTGCATTAAATGAATCACCAAGCACCACAGATTCAGCTTAAATCTTCTTTAATGCTCCACTGAAGATTAGGGTTGTCACGATACTGGAATTCGGTACCTATTGAAATTTTAAAAACTGACTCTCTAACATTTGAGCGCTGTTGAGCTCGTTCTTAAACTCAGCTGATTTGCCATTGTGTTCACGTGCTCAACAGAAATTACTGTGATTGGCTGTGAAGGTCAAGAGTTCACCGAACTCACCACTCATCTTTTAAAACCATCCCTTCCTTTAAACATGTTGTGTCTCATTATTGCGGTATTCACCCAAAACTAAAAGTAAACTAAACTAAACTAAACTAAAACTCAGTCATCATTTGCTCAACCTTCGCTTGTTCCAAACTGGTTTGACTGACTTTTTTTTCTGTTGAACACAGAAGTAGATATTCTGAAGAATGCTGGTAACCTGCAACCATTGACTTCCATAGAATTAGGGATGCACTGATATGGAATTTTTGATACGGTAAACAATAACTCTATAGTAGGGTTGGGTACCGAAACCCCTATGTAACCGGTATGGACCGGACCGAATCAGCTTATGAATTTCAGTGCCTAATTTCGGTGCCACTAGTGCTGCGACAAGGACATAAGAAGCATCAAGGGGTACATCAAAGGCACACATAGGTGCGCGTTGTGTCACGCATCTCTTAACGTTTAATTCGTTTGTTCTTGTTGCTTAGGAAACACATGCAAGTAGACAACGCGTGCAGTACAGCGCATCCGGTAAGCGACTCCCTTCAGAGTCATCAACACGCATGTTCGCGTTCATCAAATTTGCTTTACATTATTTTACAAGCAAGTATTCAGACACAGCAACGTGAAGCAGATGCTTTACAAAAGTTACGCTTAAGGCGGGAACACGTCGAACTTGATGAAACATTTCAGGGCTCAGAATCAACTTAAAGGCAGAGCAATGGACTGTCTCTGACAGCTTGCGACATCATCTGGCACTTTCACTGAGTATGTTTACATGGACACCAATACTCCGATTTTAATCTGATTAAGACAATACTCTAATTAAGAGTCTATCATGTAAACAGCGATTTTTGATTACCACCAGTGGCGCCCCCAGAAAATTTTCTTAGGGGTGGCTAGTAATGGGTGATATAAACGATATGCGATATAAACGATACGATATTGGCCTACGATAGAGATTCTAATTCTATTGCACTATCGCGATAATGCATGTTTGATGACGCAATCTACCCGCGAAATTAAGAGCAACGACAACACTAAGCAACGCATGGCATATTGTGGCTTGTCTAGTGAACATCAGAGCCTCCCACACAGATTTTACCTGGGCGGCCGATATATTATTAGGGCGGCCCGGTTCTGTGTTCGCGAGAAACTGAGAACACTCTGCCACAGACTCGCTCGCATGCTCTGCATGCAGACCCACAGAGACGCGCTGTATCGCGCTGGATACAGAACTGTTGTTCTGATTTGGGAGCAGCTTTAAGAAGAGCGCGAAGACTATATAGACTGATCCAGCTCATTATTTGGGGTGACAATACATTTTCCCCGGACATGTCCGAGAATCTGCTTTCGCTTTCGATATTAATTGTATTCATTTTTGCATTACTTTATAAGCAAACTTTGTCTGGTGCGTCTCAATCTCTCAGCAGCACCAACACTACAGCAGACAGAGGGAGAGGGAGAGAGAGAGAAAGAGCAGATCAAGACACCAGTTTTAATTTCATTAGGAGAACAAAATGTTTAAAATCAAATGTGTTACCTTAGGCTGCAGGTTAGAAATATGTTTTTATTTAAAGTATCTGCAATACACAATTTTATTTGACTAATTTAATACTGGAAGTATTTTCAGTACAGTATAAGTTCCTTAACTAAAAAGACACCAGTTTTTTTGTTCTCTGCATCTTGGCATTTAGGAACCAAAGACTTAAAAGAAAAGTCTTTCTTTCTGAAAGGCACTACATTTAGTTTATTTATCTGCTACATTGTGTTGTTTAATTACAGTTTAACTTTTGCACAATAAATGTTCTCAAAACGACATGCAACGTTTCTTTATTTCTTAAAAAAATAGCAGTTTGGCTTTCCTAAGGGTCTCTGTAACCTGTTCTGAAATGGTTCTATTATAATTTATATATCGCAATATATATCGTTATCGCAAGAGGCTGCAATGTATATCGCAATATAGATTTTAGGCCATATCGCCCATCCCTAGGGGTGGCCAGAAGAGGCCGCAGCAAATCTTGGGGTGGCACACAAAATAAATGTATGCATTCAGTGTAATGTCATATTTTTGTTTCTGGTAAATGAAATAATGTGGTTTTAATTCGTTTAATTGATTACTCTTAAAATATTGCAATTTATTCCTTGAAATAATTCAGCAAGTACATGTGCAAATCAAATAAAAATCAATATTTAGTTTAAAAACACTTTTCATATATATATATATATAACTTTTTAGTTATTTTTTCCATACTTTTATTGCACAGAATATGGTATATGCCAAGTCTAAAATTCATGAAGATTCATGAATTAATTAATAAAACAAACAAATGAACAAACTGAACAAAAGGCATTACTACACACACATTCACTATACAGACCCTAATAATATACTTTATCCATATTCCTTTTTGAGCCACAATATTATTAATGCAGCTTCTTCTATTGATGTACCTTAAGGTAAATATTATATTGCCATTGCTTACTATTGAAGGTGTGTGTGTGCTGGCAACGACGATTGGGGAGGGCAGCGGTGGTTCTAGTTTAAATGACACCATGGGCGAACCATATTATACACAACATACTGTAATGAAGTCTTACCTCCCTGACTCTTTATCCCTCCTTTCTGCTTTAAAGCCATGCTTAGTGAAAGTTACTACATCATCATATTATATAAACTTTAGTTTAGTCGACTTGCAAAACTCGATGCGTGCCGACACCTCTGCACAAAAGGCTGTTACTCCTGTTTCACGGCGCATGAGCGGCGCGTATTTTATCCGAATGCATGCAAACAACCGGGATTCTCACAGGAGTGCGTGAGGCGCACGGGAATGGTTTCCGGCGCGTATGCGTCAGTTTGCTTTCACCAGCGTTGAACCAGCGCTGAGGGGGAGAGCAGTGAATCAGCTACGTCAGTGGCACCAACAATAATTTAGTGGCTGCATTTTATTTATTGAAATATTGGGAATTTACATAAGTACATTTAAATTAATAATGTCAACAGCAAAATCATATCGGTGTGGCCACAGGGGTGGCCAGAGTTTACCCTGGCCACCTCTTGGAGGCGCCCCTGATAACCACAGCCACAAGGACCACAGCCACCTGCGTCACAAAATGCGGAGGTTTTTTCTTTCCATTAGACGTGCGGCATCAAATTCCAATAAAACAACACTCGTCCAAATTATTCAAACAGCAGCTCATGTAAACACCTTAATATTATTACTGTCTTATTCAGATTAAGGCAAATCATTCGATTACTGATGTCCATGTAGTCCCAAGCCCCAACCCTAGAAAAAAGGTGTTCCCTGATTTTGATGACAGCCTTTCCACAGGTTAGTAGTAAGCTAATGTAATGTTAATTGCATAACGCAAATCTTGCATTCATGCTAACAAACAAATGATCAAAAGAAATATATTAATGCAATTCAATTTAAATATATTAAATATCAATTGATGTATGCTTTAAACCAATTATATTGTTCAATTAAATTGATTAAATTTATCTATAAAAGATTTTTCTAGAGTCATCCACCATAATTTTGTGGCTCAAAAGTATCGGTTCAGGCACCGGTATCGTTTTTAAAGTATCGATTTAGCACCGGTATCAAAATAACCCCAAACGATACCCAACCCTGCTCTATAGATAATGTGGATGGCCATCCTTCTTACTATGGAAGTCAATGGTTACAGATTTTATGGCATTCATCAAAATGTCTTCTTTTGTGTTCAACAGAAGAAACACAAAATGATAACCTCATATGAGAGAGTAAATTTGTATTTTTGTGTGAACTATCTCTTTAAATGATCTAAAGTTAGCACATGTTTAGACAGACCGGGATTTAGAAGGAAGTTTCTCGTATTAATGCCATCCAAACATGAGCCGCAGTATGGCTTGAATTCACCACATAATTGCCCAGCTAATTCGTGCGGAGCTCCAGGCTCCTGGCAGAGATGTAAATCTTGCGTTGGGACAGACCTTGTGCTGCTTATGTAACCGAACACGCGCACGTTTCACAGAGTCTCTGGCCGGCGGGAGGCCTGTGCACATGAAGACACTGTTCCTAAGCAAGAGTCCGTGATGTTCACTGCTGATAAGGGCCTGACGCAACATCATTACAGTTTGCCAATTTTTTTATTTGATGGACATTTCAGTTTAGTTTTAGCCCTTTTTCATTGGTGATTTTGTTTAATTTATATTTTGTAAACGCATTTCTGTTTAGTTTATTTATTTAGTTTTAAGGCTCGTTTCCACTGAGTGGTACAGTATGGTTCGGTATGGGTCACCTTTATCAGGCTTGCGTTTCCACTACAAAGGGTACCCTTTTGGTGTGAGTGGTGTACGACCACGCCTCGGCTGTGTATTAAAAACATGACGGTTCCTTTGTTTTTCATTCTGGCTAGCTCCACGAGATTGTGACGTATCTCTGTAACGCATTATTGGTCAGCTGCGCGTGTAGCTCCACCTTTTGGTACCATTTCTCGTGTTTGGTATCAGACCAGGCAACATTTCTCCAATCTTCTATTGTCCAGTTTTGGTGAGCCTGTGTGAATTGTAGCCTCAGTTTCCTGTTCTTAGCTGACAGGAGTGGCACCCGGTGTGGTCTTCTGCTGCTGTAGCCCATCTGCCTCAAGGTTGGACGTGTTGTGCATTCAGAGATGCTCTTCTGCAGACCTCGGTTATAACGAGTGCTTATTTGAGTTACTGTTGCCTTTCTATCAGTCTGGCCATTCTCCTCTGGCATCAACAAGGCATTTGCATCAACAGAACTGCCGCTCACTGGATATTTTCTCTTTGTCGGACCATTCTCTGTAAACCCTAGAGATGGTTGTGCGTGAAAATCCCAGTAGATCAGCAGTTTCTGAAATACTCAGACCAGCCCGTCTGGCACCAACAACCATGCCACGTTCAAAGTCACTTAAATCCCCTTTCTTCTCCATTCTGATGCATTCTACATGCCTAAATGCATTAAGTTGCTGCCATGTGATTGGCTGATTAGAAATTTGCGTTAACAAGCAGTTAGACAGGTGTACTAATAAAGTGGCCGGTGAGGGTATAACTTTACCATGCATGCTGTATATGTAGTTAAATGTGTTTGGTTTATAAATAAAACTGTAATCCTGCGTTCACACCAGACGCGGAACGCGCGGCTAAATCGCGCTATTCGCGAGTAAATAGACGCGTGAACATTTGAGTTTATTCGCTTCATTCCCGCGTCAGACTCCGCTTCATTCGCGCGTCAAACTCCGCTTCATTCACGCGTCAAATTCACTTCAGAACAGACGCGGATTTGCGTCATGGGCAGGGCTTCTGTCTGCTCCGTGAATGTAGCTTCGTTGCTAAATGGCTAACATGGATTTTATTGATAAAATAGCTGTGTTTATGTGCTTTATGAAGGCTGTAAAACAGCGTCGATACGTTTGGAGCAGTGTCTGAGTCCACTAGATACTTTCAGAGGTGCACCCAGCGCTGTGAGCTCATAAACTCCTCCAGAAACTTAACCTGGATGACTGGGGCTTCCAGCGGTGCTTCTGACTGAGCCAAGCCCAGTTTGATGAACTGTTGTCGGTGTCGGCTGGAGGATTTCCCCCGGACACCAACAACAGGTGCTACGTCACAATCATGCTCCCACAAGAGCAAGCTCCTGATTGGTTAACGCGGCGTGAATGTCCGCAGAAGTTCAGATATTTGAACTCGAGCGATTCGCGCGTCAAACGCTCAATTCGCGCGTATCGCGCCATTCGCGCCGCGTCATTCGCGCGTATCGTGCCGCAGGATGCCTATTCGCGCGTTTGCAATGACTTAACATGTAAATCACTCGCGCTTGACGCTTCTTCCGCGTCTGGTGTGAACGCAGCATAATGGTAAATAAAAAAAAAAATAAAGTCAGAACACATGTTATAGGTTCATATAGAAAAGTTTTGTATGTTTTTGGATGTATTAATCATTATTAATTAAAAAAATAATAATAATAATTTTTTTTGGTTTGCAAATTATCATTTTAATAAAGTTTTCAGTTTTTTTTATTCCCGAATTTTCAAATCTAACAAAAATTAATCCGATTATGAAAATATTACTTGACGTATACGTTTAGTCTTTGTTTTCATTTACTAAAATAACCATGGCCTGTGTGTGCGTGTGCATGTGCGTGCACGCGTGCGTGCGTGTGTGTGTGTAAATAATGGCGCAGGTCTCCTCTACTCTGCAGGGCTTCCTGTTTGACTTGTGGTTTGACTTGACCATTTCCTCTGTCTGTGTTTACGACTAGAAAGAATGTTGCTGACACTTTGTGATGTTTTGTCAGTGCGCTTTATATTATAGATACTCCTGCAGTTTTGTAGTGAGGGATCTTGCTTTAGGATTTGAGAAGTTTAGCTGTTGTTTTGTGTTTTCAGCAGGACTTGAATCATTTCTAATTCCCAAAGCAAAAACCTGTTTTTTTTTTTAAATGCTATTTTTTTTATTTGCATTGGGACTTTTAATTTGCAATAAGTCCACGCAGGCGAATCCATCCTAAAATGTGAAATATATGCGCAAAACTGGAATATTGCATGAAAGACATGCGAATAAAGTAGCGTTTCCATCCAACTAGTCAAAGAGAACAAAATCGTCACTTCCTGATTAACTGGCGAATTTGCTGTGATAGGAGAAGCTGCGTCAATCTTTTCTTTATTTAATGAATTACTTGCGCTTCAGAAGACTATGCCGACATATAATAAACGGATGGAGGTGTTTAAAGGCGTGAGACATGGAGCGCAGATGCTTTTAACAATTCTTAAGGTCATTAATAATATAATAACACTAATACTGAAATGGTTTACGGCGTTTTAGAATGACCAGAACAACATTTCGGATGTTTTAGGATGTGCTCAGCCTGCTGGTTTGTCTATTCACACACATTTTCATCATTACTTCATAACACTTTGATGCACTATAGGAGCGTCTAGTATTAATTAAATTTGTCCTAAACATGTTATTGTGACTCTTAAGGTGCCATTAGCTGTTGCCATTGCTTACAGATTTCCATCTTTTTCAGTACATCTACTTTTGGGATCAACATGGTTTTGAGGATGACGTAAATTATCACACTTATTGAGGTGATCTATCTTTAGATACTACTCGACATTCCTTGGAAATTCACTGTGATTAATTGCTCTTGTTTCACAAGCAGTTCAAGGCTTAGTCATTAGTCAGTTCCACAGAACCAGAAATTATGTTAGGTAAAGTTTCATGAGAAGTCTTCATTTTGAAGGAGCTCTAACTTGCAGTTCAGGGAGTCAGATGTTGATTCAGGAACCACTCGAATGGGTTCGGTAAGGAAACCAATTGCGTTAAAGTAATTTAAATAAGTCCACATTAGCATTGTATCAACACAGGCTCATTGGAAATGTGTGAAATGCATTGCTCTGGGTACTTTTGCATTGCACGTTTCAGATGACAAATCCACTAGAATGCACTGTCTATTTTTTTTTTTTTACGAATATAAAATGCGTTGCTTGGGATACATTTTGTTGTACGTTTCAGATGACAAACCCACTAGAGGGCACTGTCAACTTTTTTTTTTTTTTTTTTTTTTTTTTTTTTTTTTTTTTTTTTTTTTACGAATATAAAATACGTTGCTTGTGATACATTTTGTTGTACGTTTCAGATGATAAATCCACTAGAGGGCACGGTCTACTTTTTTTTTTTTTTTTTTTTTTTTTTTTTTTTTTTACGAATATAAAATACGTTGCTTGGAATACATTTTGTTGTACGTTTCAGAAGACAAACCCACTAGAGGGCACTGTCTACTTTTTTCCAAATCGAAAATACGAAATTGGGGTACGTTTTGTTGTATGTTTCAGGTGACAAATCTGCTAGAGGGCGCTGTCTACCTTTTTACAAATCTGAAATGCGTTATTTGGGGTACGTGTTGTATGTTTCTGATGACAAATACACTAGAGGGCGCAGACTATTTACAAATCTGAAATGCGTTACTTGGGGTACGTTTTGTTGTACATTTCAATGACAAATTCACTAGAGGGCGCTATCTACTTTTACAAATCTGAAATATAATGCTTGGGGTATGCTTTGTTGTACGTTTCTGATGACAAATCCACTAGAGGGCACTGTACTTTTTTACAAATCTGAAATGGCGATACACATTCTTGAAGGCAGGGCTTGTCGTACAGGTCAGCTAGCAAACCTCTAATAGTTGGCAAAATTAATAGTAAAAGCAAACATAAGAGAAAATCCATTGCAGGCATGTAGTTTTACCTTGATTTTACATAACTTTTTTTACCTTTTGTGAAACCGTAGTTCACTAGACTCAAACCAGAGTACTTTCTGCAGCTCTGTGCAAAGTGAGCTACTGAGCAAAAGTGGTCCATATGGATTTAGATAGGTGACACAAATGTATTCAATACATATCATAGACACCACAAAGTTTATCCATGTTATTTATTTGATGTGGTGCGAAAATAATCCTTTATTTGTTAATAATATGTGCCTGTAAATACCATTAGTGTGAAAAGAACCAAAAGTTGTTGGTGCTGTGCCCCTAGTGTTCAATTTAGAAATTGCAGTAACACATGTGTTGAAGTAAGTTCTTGCTGTTTCACAAAAAGTGAAGTCTGAAGCACCCAAAAAAATTTAATTCTTCCATGGTTTACTCACCATCCACTTTATTCAAACCTGTTTGAGTTTCTTATGTTAAACACAAAGGAAGATATACTGAGGAATGCTTGGGGAAAAAACAGCCTGACTTCCACAGTGAGTTGTGTTCAATTTATAGATGTCAATGGCTGCTTTTTGCAACGTTCTTCAAAATGTCTTGTTGTGTTCAACAGAAGAAAGAAGTTCATAAACGTTTAGAACTGCTTGAGTGTGACCATTTCCATTTTGGGGTGAACTATCCCTTTAATAATTCTTTTATTACATGGCACTGGGAGATCAAGCATCATAGTAGATACTGACATTTGAATATATTTAGCGTATTTTTAACATTGCAATTTTCAGGTTCCTCATCACCCTTTTTGGTTTATCATCAAAATCTGATTGCATTTGCTTTACAAAAATGTGCACTTTGCAGATTTCCCTAATAATCACTGTACACACTCTGACAACTGTAAATACCAAGAGAGAAGAAAATCACCGGGTGCAGCAGGCTTAAGCTTGGGTGAGTGTGTTTGTCACACACCCTGAACGCACAATCCAGAGAGAAACCCACATATAAAATAAAGAAATGTCTTGCCATCTGTTTACTTTAAGGGACAGTTTACCCAGAGATTAACGTTTATAGTTAATTAACTCGTGTGTAGGTCATTTATGATAATGGTGTCTTATTTTCTTTAGTAGAACTTTTTATAGTTGATGATTATTTTCATACAGTTGAAGTCAGAATTATTAGCCCCCCTGTATATTGTTTTTTTCCCCCAATTTCTGTTTAACGGAGAGAAGATTTTTTTCAACACCTTTCTAAACATAATAGTTTTAATAACTCATTTCTAATAACTGATTTATTTTATCTTTGCCATGATGACAGTAAATAATAATTTTACTAGATATTTTTCACTAGTATTTAGCTTGGTGACATTTAAAGGCTTAACTAGGTTAATTAGGCAAGTCATTGTATAACAGTGGTTTGTTCTGTAGACAATCGAAAACAAATATTGCTTAAAGGGGGCTAATAATATTGACCTTTTAAAATGGTTTAAAAAAAAATAAAAAACTGTTTTTATTCTAGCCAAAATGAAACCAATAAGACTTTCTCCAGAAGAAAAAACATTATAGGGAATACTGTGAAATTCTTTGCTCTGTTAAACCATTTGGGGAATTTTTGAAAAAGAATAATAATTTTGACTTCAACTGTATATCAAGCAAAATACCTGTGCTGCTTGACTATACATTGTGACGTGTAACGATCTGTTTGTGCAAGAAACTGAACATTATTTACAACATTATTAGCTTCTAAATAACCCGGAGGGACGTCCAGTTCAAAAACCGGTCACTCTTTTGATGTGGTTGGTTTAGAGAACTAGACTAACTGGATCTCCAAATTGGACTGAAGTGTCTAAATTGGATTAAGACTCAGGGCATAACAGATCTACACATTTCTACTGACTTTTCTACTCACTCTGGCTTAAAATGAACAGATATGTTGGGGAGATATAATCTTATAATGGCGGGTTTGCAAAGTTGTTTAGTGCACCTGAGTGTGTGACGCATGTAGCAAACAGCCAATCACACGACACATAAGGTCATTTTTGAGATTTCTGAGAGTCAGCAATTCACTTTTCTGTTGAAGATTTAGAGATTAACATCAGAAATATCGTGATGTGATATCGTTAAATGCAAGGCAGAAATAAATACTGCAGAAAGCAACTTAAAAAATATTACATCAATGCAAACAAACAGATTTTGATAAAATCACAAACTTTTCAAGAAAGTCATTTTAAAAGTTTTATTAAATAGGTATATGTAAATATTTAAGTTACTATTTGATAATTTGAGTTCAACAATCCATCCCAATCCAATCCATCCATCCCAATCCATCCATCCCAAACCAATCCATCTATCCGAATCCATCCCAATACAGTACATCCCAATCCATCCATCCCAAACCAATCCATCCCAATACAGTACATCCCAATCCATCCATCCATCCCAAACCAATCCATCTATCCGAATCCATCCCAATACAGTACATCCCAATCCATCCATCCCAAACCAATCCATCCCAATACAGTACATCCCAAACCAATCCATCTATCCGAATCCATCCCAATACAGTACATCCCAATCCATCCATCCCAAACCAATCCATCTATCCGAATCCATCCCAATACAGTACATCCCAATCCATCCATCCCAAACCAATCCATCTTTCCGAATCCATCCCAATACAGTACATCCCAATCCATCCATCCCAAACCAATCCATCTATCCGAATCTATCCCAATACAGTACATCCCAATCCATCCATTCCAAACCAATCCATCTATCCCAATCCAATCCATCCCAGTCCAATCCATCCATCCTAATCCAATCAATCCAATTTATCCCAATCCATCCCAATACATTACATCCCAAACCAATCCAATCCATCCCAGTCCAATCCATCCATCCTAATCCAATCAATCCATCCATCCAAATCCATCCCAAACCAATCCATATTAATTTAAATAAATAATTTTAATAACGTGTTGAAAAAATCTGTGAAAGGCATTATTTTTAAGCAACAAAATATCTCAGGGACTGGGAGTGGCTTTGATGCATCAAATATATTTCTCTCTGTACTCACACCTGGTTGGTCCGTTTTGGGTTTGTGATCTCTAACCAGCGCCAATTCCATCAATAATAATAAGTTCAAGAAATGTTCGTTGACCACATCTTGAGACAAACAGAAACTTGCCAGTTCCTCTGTGCAAGTAGCATAACATTAACTCAGAATAAAACCTTTTCTAAAGCAGGATAGCAGTGTTTCATAAGTTACCATGGTGATAAAATCCCATCAAGACCAACCTGTTCTTGTGTACGTTTAGCTGCATGTTTCAGATGATAAATCCACTAGATGGCGCTGTCTAAATTTTTGTGAAAGGTAAACCGCACTGTAAAAATTCTGCCTTAATTTTTTTTTTGTTTAATCAAATGAAAATTTCTAGGCATCTCAACTTAAATTAGTCAAACGGACTTAATTTTTTTTCATTAAACTTTGTATAGCTAAAAAAGTAGTTAAAAACCTGATTAACTTATTACATTGTTAAAGTAACAAAAACCTTTGTTGTCGTGACAATTTTTAACCGTTGCTTGTACGTTTAGTTGCACATTTCATATGACAAATCCACTAGAGGCACTGTCTACATTTTTACAAAACGTAAAATGCGTTGCTCCGTGTGCGTTTACCTGGACATTTCAGATGACGAATCCACTAGAAGGCGCTGTCTACATTTTTGCAAAATGTGAAATGTTGCTTCCTGTACGCTTAGTTGCGTAAAGGTGCAAACATCTGCAAAATAAAATGTCACAGATGTAAAAATAATAATTAAAATGCTGCATATATCATGCTTTAACTGACGTAACATTGCTAAATTTTAAGAAGAGACCGGTTTATGTGGCCAAATGGAGACGCAACCATTTTATAAATCAGAGACCTGTTTTATCATAGAATGTAAACAGACCTTAAAAAACAACTACTACTACTACTACTAATAATAATTATACATTTTATTTAAAAGCGCCTTTCTGGCATCTCAAGGACACCGTACAACAGGGCTGGGTGATTTGGCCTAGAATCAAAAGTTTCCATGGTGATAAAATCCCATCAAAATCAACCCAATTCTTGAGCGTACGTTTAGCTGCATGTTTCAGATGACGAATACACTAGAGGGCGCTGTATACAAGATAAAATACACATAAAAAATTGTCTTTTTTTATTTTTGAATCAAATATCTCAATTTAAATCAGTCAGACTGACTTAAATTATTATGTTAAATTACGTTTGTATAGCTAAAAAAAGTAGTTGAAACCTGATTAACTCAATAAATTGTTAAAGTAACAAAAATATTTGTTGTCATCACTGTCTCATAATTTTTTTCCGTAAACGGTTCTCTGTGTATGCTTAGTTGCAGATGAATAATCCACTAGAGAACGCGGTCTACATTTTTGAGAAACGTAAAATATGTTGCTGTGTACGTTTAGCTGCACAATTTAGATGACAAATCCACTAGAGGGCGCCGTCCACATTTTTGCTAAATGTAAAATATGTTGCTCTGTGTACGTTTAGTTGCACATTTCAGATGGCAAATCCACTAGAGGGCGCCGTCCACATTTTTGCTAAATGTAAAATATGTTGCTCCGTGTACGTTTAGTTGCACATTTCAGATGACAAATCCACTAGAGGGCGCCATCCACATTTTTGCTAAATGTAAAATATGTTGCTCCGTGTACGTTTAGTTGCACATTTCAGATGACAAATCCACTAGAGGGCGCCATCCACATTTTTGCTAAATGTAAAATATGTTGCTCCGTGTACGTTTAGTTGCACATTTCAGATGACAAATCCACTAGAGGGCGCCGTCCACATTTTTGCTAAATGTAAAATATGTTGCTCCGTGTACGTTTAGTTGCACATTTCAGATGACAAATCCACTAGAGGGCGCCATCCACATTTTTGCTAAATGTAAAATATGTTGCTCCGTGTACGTTTAGTTGCACATTTCAGATGGCAAATCCACTAGAGGCACGGTCTACGTTTTTGTAAAATGTTGCTTCCTGTACGTTTAGTTGCGTAAAGATGCAAACATCTGCGAAATAAAATAAGTCACAGATGTAAAAATAAAAACTAAAATGCTGCAAATACGATGCTTTAACTGACGTAACATGGCCACATTCACATATAGATGGATTTGAAGATTGAATCTATATTCATTATGCGGAAACGCATCCATGTGGCCAAATGGAGACTCAACCATTTCGTAAATCAGAGACCTGTTTTATCATGGGATGTAAACAGACCCTAAAAGACAACTAATACTGTTACTAATATTACACATGCCGCGCTAGCAAATCAGCTGCTGGTTTCGCCATCTGTAGAATCGGTGCTACACCAAATATGTTAGTCTGGAGCTCTAATGTGTTACATCATTGTGTGATTACATAAACGAACTGGTGAATCAGTGGTATGAACCAGAAATAAACTGTCTGAAAGGACCCGTTTGTGAAAAAAATAATCAGATTTTCTTTGCAGAGGCTGACCATTAAAAGGCAATCATTTTGTGAATTATTCAGAGTGTTTTGCTTCAAAAAAGTGACATTTGCTGTTTGTTTAAATTGAGCTGAAGCAACACAATTCTTGAGTTTTTTTGGGGGGGTGAGAGGACTTGATTTGTTATGTTCAACCCACTTAAATTTGTAAAAACTAATACGTTAACTTGTTGTCTCATAACAAATCGATTGTGTGGAACTCAGCATTTTTTACAGTGTGAAAGCTGCATGTATTGTTGAGAGCCACAGGTACTAATCCCTTGATATGCTTTTATTTTTGACTTTCAAAAGGAAAGTAACCATTAACTTGCGTTATGCTAATCACCAGGGACCAGAGTTTCCTTTAGAAGCCTCTTTTCAAGAAGACATAAAAAGTCGCGTACATTTTAGATATTCTGAGGGTGAGTTAATTAACAGCAGATTTTAATGTTTGAGTGAAGCGTAGAACAGAATAATAATGAAGGGCCGGTGTCTTCTGAAAAATCATTTTCTGCGGTTGATTGTTTTAAGTGCAAAGGGCTTCTTTAAAGAGGTTAATATTCCACAGAGTCAAGCCTGCGACGCACATTGTGTGCTGTTATTGCAATCCTGCCTGCTTAGACTGGTTTTATTATTTCATACTTACAAAAAATAGAGTCAGGTTCAGATATTAGTGTGCAGGACCTCTCTTAAATGTTTAGATATTCAAGGTAATTAATAAAGTAAATACGTTTATGTTCGGTAATATGTTTATCTATAGCATCTCTGACTTGAGTGCTAAATTGTGTGTGCGTTTGTGCTTTAAACTCCTATTAAAAGCGACCTCTCACAGGCTTAATAATCATTTACATAAAATGTGGGATGGTATATGTGCTGGCACTGAGAGCGTAGTGCTTTACAGCAGTTAAAACATGAGGAAGGTATTGCGTGTCTTTGGATTTATTTGCATTTTTAACAAAAGAAATGAAAAAAGCATACAAATATCGTTGTAACCTCCAATCTTGTGTTTGCATGTTGCGTAACCGTGCATGTCCCAGTTTAAAAGCTTAAGGAGCCTGTTAACCTCACCAGAGCAGACGCTCTGAAACTTGAGGCGTTTTGGTTTACCGTATTAAAGTAATTAGGGATGTTATGCATTACCTCAGATTGATTTGGCTTGTTTTGGGTTTGCGTAGCAGCTTGTATTCTGTTTTTCAGTCTTGCTAATATCTACGACTCATTATTTAGTTGGATGCAAAACACTTTGCTTTTTTTGCATTGTGAAATTTGTGCTAATTGTAAATACGCACTTCAGACTTCGCCAAAATGTACTTAAACATATGTCTGACTGCAGTTTTATCTGAAACACTAGAGGGCAGTGAGGTGCGAACAAATTTTGTTCCTTTTCACACTGTTGATGTTCATAAGGACATATCCACGAATAAAGGATTTTCTTGCAGTCCTTCGCTCAACATCAGATTTCGTCATCTGAAACGTGCAACTAAATGTAGCAATGTATTTTGCGCTTCACTAAAATGTAGACAGTGCCTTCTAGAGGATTAGTCATCTGAAACGTGCAGCTTATTTTATGCATTACAAAATTGTAGACAGCGCCCTCTAGTGCATTCGTCATCTGGAGTGTGCAACTAAAACAGCGCCTGCTAGTGGATTCATCATCTGAAATGTGCAGCTAAATGTACATGGAGCTACTTATTTTATCTATCACAAAATTGTAGACAGCGACCTCTAGTGGATTTTTTTTTAAAATCTGGAGCGTGCAATTAAACGTACAGGAAACAACGTATTTTACGCTTTGCAAAAATGTAGACCGCGCCTTCTAGTGGGTTCATCATCTGAAATGTGCAGCTAAATGTACATGGAGCAACTTATTTTATCTATCACAAAATTGTAGACAGCGCCCTCTAGTGGATTCGTCATCTGGAGTGTGCAACTAAACGTACAGGAAAAACCGTTTTACGTTTTGCAAAAATGTAGACAGCGCCTTCTAGTGGATTAATCATCTGAAATCTGCAGCTAAATGTACATGGAGCAACTTGTCTATCACAAAATTGTAGACAGCGCCCTCTAGTGGATTTTTATATGGAGCGTGCAACTAAACGTACAGGAAACAACATATTTTACGTTTTGCAAAAATGTAGACCGCGACTTCTAGTGGATTCATCATCTGAAATGTGCAGCTAAATGTACATGGAGCAACTTATTTTATCTATCACAAAATTGTAGACAGCGCCCTCTAGTGGATTCATCATCTGAAATGTGCAGCTAAATGTACATGGAGCAACATATATTTTACGTTTGGCAAAAATTTAGATGGCATCCTCTAGTGCAGGGGTGTCAAAGTCAATTCCCAGAGGGCCGGAGCCCTGCAGAGTTTAGTTCCAGCCCTGCTTCAAAACACCTATCTATAGGTACCAAACAAGCCTAAAGCACTCAATTAGTTTGATCAGGTGTGTTTAATTAGGGTTGGAACTAAACTGTGCAGAGCTCCGGCCCTCCAGGAACTGGCTTTGACACCTGTGCTCTAGTGTGTTCGTCATCTGAAACGTGCAGCTAAATACACGGAGCAGCTTATTTTACGTTTCACGAAATTGTAGATGGCGCCCTCTAGTGGATTCGTCATCTGGAATGTGCAACTAAACGAACATGAAACAACATATTTTTTTCACAAAAATGTAGACTGCGCCCTCAAGTGGATTTGTCATTCGAAACGTACAATTACACATACATGGTGGATCGTATTTTACTTTTTTCAAAAAGGTGGTCAGCGCCCTCTAGTGGATTTGTCACTTGAAACGTGCAACTAAAAGCACATGGAGCAACATTTTACATTTTACTAAAATATAGATGGCGCCCTCTAGTGAATTCGTCATCTGAAACATTGAACTAAACGTATACGGAGCAACAAACACTAAAAAAAAGAGACATTTGCGACAACAAATGTTTTTATCTTACTTTAACTTAAGTTTATCAGGTTTCAACCACATATTTTTAGCTATACGAAGTAATAACTTTAATCAGTCAAACTGACTTAATTTTTTGTTGAATCAAATGAAATTTTCTAGTCATTTCAATTTTAAGGCAGAATTTTTTTTTTACAGTGTATTTTACCTTTCTCAAAAATGTAGACAGCACCCTTTGTCATCTGAAATGTGCAACTAAACGTACAAAGAGCAACGCATTTTGTTTTACAAAAATGTAGATATCGCCCTCTAGTGGATTTGTCACCTGAAACATGTAATTACACGTATACGAAGCAACTTATTTTTTATTTTTCAATAAAATAGGCTGAGGCACATATTTCCAATAAGCCTGTGGTGAATAAATTAGAGAAATTTGAAAGTAAGTTTGATAAATCAACATTTGCATGTATAAGATAATTATATCTTCTATCTTACATCTTGTGAAGCAAATTTGAAGTCCTCATTCAACAGTCAGCAAGTACTGAATAAAAAAAAAAACTACTTTAATTTCCATGAAGCGTCTGAAGTTTCACAATCAGTTTTATAATTAAGTTGACAGTCTGACATCATCACAGTGAGGTTATTCCTGTTATTAAGGCCCAATCGCAATTCTATTTTTGTACCCCTTCCCCCTGGCCCTTAAAACCAAGTGTGAAGGGGAAGGGCTTTAAAATTTACCCCTAAGAATTGGGACAGCACTACAGCACCTGCACACGTCATCATTTGTCATCACGATCTCTATTCAGTTGGGTTATTTTTTGGTGTTTATCCTCAGGAAATCACTGAAGGCATATATTATGTTATCATAACAATTTAATGTATGCAATAAGCTCGTAACTATACTGCGTATTTACACTGTGGTCATATTCATCTATCTAATCACACACAAAACAACATTAGCGTTATAGCAGACACTGGAAAAAGCTCATTCTCAGCCACTAAACTTTTCTGACAGGGTATTTGATTGTCATTAAGTGTCACAATGTTGTGGGACTGCTGTACAGGAGTTATTATGGATTATAGGTCGTGTAATTTAGCTGTTTTTATTTTAGCGTTTTTTAAAGCATGACGGTAAAACACGAACGCGGTTATGAATATATTAAAACATATGCTTGTTTGTTGTAAAAATTCGTAATGATGACAAAAAAATACTAATTTGTGGATCTCCTTACTTCCGGGTGCAGCTGTGGCTGGTGTATTCTGGAAAATTTTCTTACCCCTTCGTTTGAAGGGGTATCTACCCCTTGCCTTTAGCCCTAAGCCTTCAAGCTAAAGAGAATTGGGACACCCCTACCCCCTCACGGTAACGCGCAAAACGAGGGGTAAAGGCCAATTTATACTTCTGCGTCAAGCACACGCGTATGCTACGGCGCAGCCTACGCGTGGACGCATAGCCCCTCGCTGTGGCCGTCAGCGTCGTTGACGTGCACCTCTCAAAAAATGTAACGTGTACGCGTAGCGCAAGCTCTGTGATTGGTCGGCTTGGTAGCACTGACGAGTGTGGGCGGAGGTGAGAGCCGCACGCCCGATGCAGCGAGTGTTTACAAGTGTGGAGTCCCGTGAAGGAGCTCCGGATGGAGACTGTTGTTTTGTGTTTACCTTATGATTAAAGTTGTTGCACATCTGCCGGTTCCCGCCTCAAAATGAGCGAATTTGAGCCACTTGCACATTAAGGAAGTGTTCAGGAAAAACAAAACACCAGCGAACAAACTCGACACAGAGATACATAAACACCTACTGCCAGCTAGTGTTTCGGAAGTGTATTGCAGAGAAACAGAAACAGCGCGCAGAAGTATAAATGCACGGCTACGCGCGAGGCTTGCGCTGTTGGTCAGGCCGATCACTTGACGCAGAAGTGTAAACCAGGCTTAAGGGGAAGGGCTAAGGGGTAGAGTTGGGATCGGGCCTAAGTGACTTATTAAACATTTGATTTTCGTCCATCTTTCAAACGATGATTGAACTTTAAAACCATCTTTGAAACCATATAATTCTATAAAATGCAAATTAATTCTTTGGTTAGGAAAAAAACACTTGTGTTAGAATTGTATTTATTTTTGTTTTGTTGTTAGAATTATATTTTAAGTTGTTTTTGGGGGTGGGGGGGTGTAGGTGTGAATAACAGTGACTAACTTTACTGATAAAGCTCACTGTAGCTGTTAAAGTTTGGTAATTTACCATATGCTTTTGTCATTGAGTGTAATGCAGATTCCTCTTACACCATGGCATCATTCTTTACACTGAATTACATCACTCTATAGATGAGGTTAGAGACTTAATAAGGGATGTTTACCACTGACATATATGAAAGTGAATGTTAAATTGTGGTTAACTAACATCTTAATGTCTACATTTTTGGAGTTATAGATGATCATTAGTGTCTAAAAAGGCAAATACACACATGTTGAATATTATAAATAGTGTACATTATATCTATAGAATAAATCTATATCAAATCAAATGGCATACTTTTGAGTCTTCTAAACATTTTTTCAATCAAACAAATGTGTGTTTGGTCATCTTGTGAAAGGTTTCCTGAGATATTAGCAATATCACCCAACCCTAATGAGTGTTTTAAAGCTCTGTGGTTAGTGATTTTGACTATGTATGTATATTAATATAATAGACATTTTATAAACTTTATACCACCATAATGGTTGGGTATTGTTGTTTTAGGCGACACTGATATATATGTATTGCACCAAATTGCCTCATCTCCACCTGGGTGCACTAATGTTTTCCCCTTTTAGGCTTCTACAAAATCTGCATCTGGCCCTTTAAGAAAAAAGTGACTCTGTTGGTTCAGACCCAAGTGGGGGGAGGGCATGTGTTTACTGAGCGGCCACGGCCGATTGGCTCCCGTAAGCCTTGACATCACACAGAGGAGTGGCTGACTGGCATAAAATAACATGTCCTTATAAGGGCGTTGGTGGGACAAACCACTCTCCACAGCACACAAAGGGGTGCTCAATCTCAGAGAGAGCCACAGTTTTCAGGATTTATGCTGATAAACATTTACTTCAAGTTGAGGTCTTGTTAATAACATGCTGAAGGATGAGTTTATGATCAGTTTAGGTTATGTTAAATATGAAGTCATTTGTTTTAATTGAAATGCCATTAGTTTTTTTAACTGTTAATTTATTAAACTGCTCATTTGGGTTTGAGCATGTGAAATGGCATGATTTAGGTTTAGATTGTGTTGTGTTCTCCCGAAGGATGAGTTTACAATTAGTGATGGTTATATTAAATATGAAGTAACTTGTTTTGACGCATATGTAATCAGGTGTTTAGTTTGATAGCGAAATGGTTAATTTATTTAACTGCTGATTTGGCTTTGAGCATGTAAAATAGCATGCTTTAGGTTTAGTGTTGTGTTGACCCCTGAGCTCTGCCCCCTCCGCTCAGGCGAGTGGTTTGATCCGCAGGCAGACTGAAACCTCCCCTCCCTAAGTCAGATTTATCTCAACTCCCAGGAAATACAGCAGAAGCAGCAGCAGCGGCAGAGACGATTGAAGCGTGAAAGCTGCCAAATCAAGAAAAGTCTGCCTCAAAGTGGACGATAGAGACCAGAGCGAGCCCTAGCTGGAAAAGAACCATCAAGTTGTCTGGAATTTTCCCTCAATCCTCTTCCAATGGTTCATTGGTTGAGGCCATGGCCTCTCAGTCAGGGTAAGCAGAGCACCAGCCATGTTTTCAGTGAGTAACTCCTGTAGTAGTCACCGCAAACTTTTAGGCCTTCTCTCAGCAGTTTGCATATGTTTTTTTAATCTTAGTTTTATTTCACTGATGTGTGTATATATGTTATCTTGGTCTTCAAATGAACTTTGTCTCTCACTCTAGTGGCTATGCTAAAGAGATAAAGCTTCTAGACAGGCCTGATGGATAATAATCTGGATTATATTAACACTCTTTACTTTAGCTGTACTATCAAAGTGCATTATTTTGATAATATTTAAGAAAACAAGTGTTTACCTGCTTGCTCTGTCCACATTTAAACATTTAAAATATCTCTCAGCCACCTTTTAATCAAGTGACACATCAGATGCTTCATGGAAATTGAAGTATTTCGCTGGAAAGAGCAGTACCTGCTGACTGACTGTCGATTGATGACTCAATCTGCTTTAAATGTGCATCATAGTATGTAAAGCCCCACTGACAGGATCTTGTTCACTTAAATGTTGATTTTAATCGAATTTGGGTAAGATTAGTTCACTTCAATGATCGTAAATTTACTCCAAAACCATATGACTTGCACTCAAGTATCATCTGGTAGTAACAGAAATGCACAAACTGGGGCCCGAGGGGCAAATTTGGCCCCTAGTGACCTTTAATTAGGCCTGGCATGGCTTATATGAGAAGAGAAACTAACGGGAGGAACAATGCAATTGACGCAGATATTTATATCAAATGTAATACTTTTTTTATAATTAGTGAATTATCGTGAAATACGTGAATTTGATTAGAGTTATGCCTTTTATATACTTTTAAAAATAATTTTACTTATTCTAAATAATTCTGGGTTGTCATAACCCAACATTGGGTCAAATATGGAGAAATTGAACCATTGGGTTCAAACCTGTCATTTAAATTGAATTGAAAATATTAACTCAACTCTGAGTTTGTCCATTTTTGTCCATATTTGTGTTTTGAAAGCATAAATCAGTGGATCCTCAGTTTTAAAGGGCACCTATTTTACCCCTTTTACCAGATTTAAGATAAGTCTTTGTGTCTCCACAATGTGTCTGTAAAGTTTCAGCTCAAAACACCCATCAGATTATTTATTATACCTTTCAGAATATTGAATTTTCAGCTCTGATCATCTTGTAGCTGTTTTTGTTGCTTGTGCGTTTAATGCTAGTTCTCCCCGCCCGCCGTTCCCATGTTCCTGTCAGAGTGTGCCTCAGTCTCTGACTGCGTCAGATAAACAGCACAGTGACAGACATGAAGGAAGCAGATCTCACATATCCTTGTGAGAAATACTATAGTAAGAACTTTCCCAATGATTATTTGATGTATGTGTTGAGGAGTTGATTCAAGCCTTTCGATGAGTCACATACAATGTCGTTACAAAGCTCACATAGCAGACACACACACCGCATGCGTGCTTAACTTTGCACTGTTTTTGACGGCAAATGTAACAGAATACACGTTAATATCCACTGCTGTATGGATATCCGTTACAGTGTTTCCTCTAGGATTTTTTTCCAGCAGTGGCGGCAGGACTTTTTTTTTACACAGATCTGCCAACTATTTCAAAGACAAATATTACACGCAGTATTACAAGTCGAGATAGCATTCATGTAATACGAGCATGCCAATCTCTTTGCTTGCGCGCCGATTTCCTCTGTTCGAGCACAGAACTTCTTGCACGCACTCAAATTCACGCGTTCAAGTGCAGATCTTCTCGTGCGCTCTCCAGTAAGCGCTGCTGAAGCGCGATTTAGTGTGTTTTTGTGCGTTTTTCGACATTAACGCGTCCTGAAGTAAAATGAAACAGCTATAAACTCCAGCAAGATAAAGTCATTGTATGCAAAGCCATTGACCTTTATCAATAAAGTATACTTATGGAAACTGTGTTCATCTTAACTGAAAGCTACGCGGTGTTTGCTAGACTCTCGCACCTGTCAGTCAGTCTGTCAGAGAGTCAGTCAGCATGTCACCTTGAACAAATAGCGCACAGCACTACTACGGTTACAGAAAAGTTTGCGCGGTTTACCTCTAATATGTTTTGGTGCGATTATAATCCGCTATAAAAAACACGACGAAATGTTTTAAATAAGAAGCTGTAATGTAGCCGTGGCGGGATGAATTTTGGCGTGGCGGCCCGCCACGGATGAATGAATGTAGCGGAAACCTTGCGTTATGTTAAGGTACAAAATAAACCTAATTTAACGTCCACAAAGCGAGATTGAAGCGTCGCCTTTTTAATTGTATTGACACTCGACTGTGGTGATGAATTACAGCGATTTTACTGTCTTTTTTGCAAACATGCACTGTTTAAATGTTTTAAACATTTAAACTCATTCTTGATCACATTTGATGATGACTGATGATCACAGAGAGCTGAACAGATCTTTTATTCCCAGTTGCTTTGTGCACGTCCTGTCTTGTTGATATGATTATACGCATTACTACGGTGACATGTTAATACGCGGCTGTCAATCAATTCGGTGGGCGGGGAAAGGGATTAGAATTCTATTTTAACGTGAGGAATTACAAAATAAAAAAGAGAGAGAGACTTGTTGTCTTTTGATCACTCCAATATGACTGTGGACACACTGTACCTACACACAGTTCTGTCCAAACAGCTTCCAAAAGATGATTTTCAGTATTGGTGCACTTTAACATTTTCATTATTTTTTCTTATTGCTTTTTTAAAATTAGTGCTGCTTTAATTCATAATATCACCTGAAGATGACATTTTGACATGATTATAAGATGACTTGCGTGTCATAAAACAGACTGCGAACATTAGTTTTGTGTATTAATGACTTAATTTGTCTATGTTGTACAATCACAGTACTTTGTTTTGAGTGTATCTATTCAAGACCAATTTATACTACTTCAGCAAATGTACGCGGTAGGTCCGGAATAGTATAGAGGCCCGTAGCCAGGGGTGGTTCGGAAGACCCAGCCCTCACTTTCAAAGGTCCAGAATTTGTCCCAATTATGAGCTCATTTGTCCCATTTTTACTGCTATGACATCATAAATAGTAAAAATAACACCTAGAAAATGGTGTTAAGACCAAGCAGAATCCTGGTGTGACTTCAGTTAATCCGTTTTGGCCAATGCAAACAATTATTTTTCAAGAGTCCAACATACAGCTGTGCAAGAAAACATCTGATGTAAACAAAGCAATCTTTCGTTACTTAAAAATGAATGTATAAAGCAACAGAACATTAATCAAAATAAAAAAAACAATTCAATTATTGATAAGTGGCAGGTAGCAAGCACGTCAAGAGGTTTAGCCAGTGGAAGAATACATAATCTATTGGCTTAAACATATCAGCCTAATAACCATAACATTAAAATTAGCATTTATCGGCCGATACCGATATGACTGCCGATATATTGTGCATTCCAATCTAAAACTGATCAAACATTTAGCTGATTTAAAGTAAAACTAAAATGAAAATATATGAAAGCACATCTTTGCACCAAAAACGCTATAAGTAGTAAAACATGGCTATTAAGAAAAAAAAGTCATTCGTGGTTAGCTCGTTAACTAACAGTGCATTAGCTAATGCTAACAATCATGAAATAGGGCGTTAGGACCTACACAGACCGCAGGTTGAGCTGCTGGTCTCACTAACACCACTTCCAGCAGCAACCTAGCTTTCCCATGTGGTCTCCCATCCAGGTACTAACCGGGCGCAGCCCTGCTTTGCTTCAGTGGGCGACCATGTGAGAGTTGCAGAGAGCTAGCTGCCGGGACCATACCAGTTGTGTGCCCTAGATACAAATAACGTAAAGTGAGCTTTTACCCCAGATGTTCAGTATTGGCTCGTTTCCACTGAGTGGTACAGGTCGGTAGGGGTCACCTTTATCAGGCTTGCGTTTCCACTGCCAAAAAGGGTACTCTTTTGGTGGGTGTGGTGTACAACAAAGTTTCAGTCGACGTCATTCTCGCTCGAGGAAATGTCAAAGTAATACCGTAAGGGTCGTTCACATATCATATGAGAAGCTCTTCTCACAAAACAGATGCTTTACACACATAAATACTTGTGTATAAATGTTCATTACTATCCTTTCTATGAACATGATTTGATTATAACTGAAGATCAATGATGAAAATAGCCTACTGTAACGTCTGCAATTATAAATTACAATTAACGTTATAAATGCAACAATTATGAACACATACAGACCCTTACAGTCTCCGATATGTTATTAATTACAGATAAACTACACACAGCATACATTTAGTCCTTATTTGGCTTCAAAAACAACACACAACATATAGCCCACAGTCAGAGGAAACCTCTAATCTGTATCTTTAATCTTAAGCAGCACATGTGACCTCTAGAAAGTAATTCCATCATTCCCGAGTTCATAATAGTCCAAAAAGTGATGATAATATTTAAACATGGCAGTTTGATCATGTTTTAGCTTGCTGAAAGAATCATTTGCTCCTTTGTTTTTTATGGCTTCTCCTTTGTTTTTTCGCGCTTCACTCTCACATTTTTCTGTTTCTGAAAGGATCGAATGTCAGAAGCACTTTAATAATCACGCGCATGTTATTATCATCAGCTCAAGAAGTTTGCTATTTTAAATATAGACGCGCGGCGAGCTCTCTGGAGAAAGGGAAACCGCTCTCACTTTTAGACAGCCTCGTAAATCAACAACAGCACACGGCAGATTTTGTTCTTGGCTTATGTGGCTGTTCATCAAGATTACGTCATGGTTTGTTTGAGCTCGGGTCGACCATGACACTTTATTACATGTATATAGTATTACGATGTAATGTCCCGGCTGTGTATTTAAAAATGGCGCTTTCTTTGTTTTCGTTCTCTTGGCTTGTTCACAAGCTTTATCTCTGTAAACCAATAGCGTTTAGCTGCATGTCTAGCTCCACCTTTTGGTACTCTTTTGTTGTGCTAGCTACCCTTTCGAAAGGGTACCCAAAAAGTGGTACGGTTTGGTTTGCTTTTTGACAGTGGAAATGACCATAAAAGCGTACCGTACCGTACCGTACCACTCAATGGAAACGGGCCATTAAATGCACAGTATATGCTTTTACCTAAAATTTAAATTTAAGCACCGTTTACTCTCTCACACATATATTAATTTGTTTTTTCTGCTGAACACAAAAGAAGATATTTTAAATAATGTTAGAAACTGGTAATCGTTTACTTGGTAGGTAAAACAAATACTATGGAAGTTGCAGCTTAGCAACATTTTTCAAAATATCTTCTTTTGTGCTCAATAAACGTGACAAGTAAAGATGAATAAATTACACTATTTTCAACATTGAGGGAACTATCCCTTTAAAAATGACAGTAGTGTATTATTTTCTTATTACAGTATACAGTTGAAGTCTTTTTTTAAATATTTCCTAAATGATGTTCAACAGAGCAAGGAAATTTTCACAATATGTCTGATAATATTTTTTTCCTCTGGAGAAAGTCTTATTTGTTTTATTTTGGCTTAAATAAAAGCAGTTTTTAATTTTTAAAACACCATTTTAAGGTCAGCTATCTTTTTTCGATAGTCTACAGAACAAACCATCATTATAGAATAACTTGCCTATTTACCCTAACCTGCCTAATTAACCTAATTAACCTAGTTAAGCCTTTAAATGTCACTTTAAGCTGTATAGAAGTGTCTTGATAAATATCTAGTCAAATATTATTTACTGTCATCATGGCAAAGATAAAATAAATCAGTTATTAGAGATGAGTTATTAAAACTATTATGTTTAGAAATATGTTGAAAAAATCTGCTCTCCATTAAACAGAAATTGGGGAAAAAATAAACAGGGGGCTAATAATTCTGACTTCAACTGTATATATATATATATATATATATATATATATATTTATTTATTTATTTATTTTTATATAGAGAAGATAAGAAAACAAGATATTTTAAAAAATGCTGGTTGCTGGCAGACATTGACCTCCATAGCAGTTGTTTTTCCTAAGTCGATGGGTTGCAGTTACCAGCATTCTTCAAAATATCTTCTTTTGTGTTCAGCAGAAGAAAGGAACTCATAAAGGTTTAAAAACCATGCACCTGAGGGAGAATAAATGAGCTCTTTTCTATTTTTGAGTGAACGATCCCTTTTAATTAGATCAGAAAAATATCTATTGCCTGTTTATTTTAGTATGATCGTGACGTCAATCATATTTATTTTTAAAAACAAATGAAATGGCTTTCCTCACCACTGGCTTGTTTGGTTTGGGACTTGTGGAGCTGAGCATGGATGGATTTGCTCTTCAGTGTTTGGACTTCAGCAGTGAATATTAAGCTGAACTAAACTGAACTTCAACTGAACTGGACTGACACCGTTTCAATTTACTAGAACTTCTGTGTTAAGCTGCTTTGACACAGTCTACATTGTAAAAGCGCTACAGAAATAAACATGAATTGAATTGAATAGAACTTTTCACTCATTCATATCATTATTGCAATACTCCAGCAGCCGTCTCGCATCTTGTGTAGATTCCCAGTATCTTGTATTTTTATAGTTTGTCAGATATACATAAACTTAAAATACCGTCTTTAAAATGAGCTGAAACCACACAATTGTTGAAGTTTTTTTGAGACGACTTATTAGTTTAACAAATTTAAGTTGACCAAATAATAAGTTAACTTCATTCCTTCATCTGAGTGGTCTTTGTGGTGTAAACGTTCTCGCATTAGCACATTCATTCACTGAGCTTCTCCACACGGCTATCAGCTTAACAAAATAAAAGCTCCGCGTCACTGTGACGGGATCTCTCGTCCATCAAAAGTGACTCCCCTTGAAATCGTGTGTGAAAACACCCAGAGAGTCAGATCCTCCCCCGATGTGATGTCATACAGCACCGTTTACTGATCTAATCAGTGATACTGGCCTTCTCTGAGCAGCTCTGCTGATATTTGCTTTTTACTTGGAGATTTAAGACATCACTCCAACTCTTTTTACTTTTTAACTGTTTCATTGATTTTGTTTATTGTCTAAGAAGCAGGTTTTTTGTTTTTGAAGGACTGTTTTCATATTAAAACAATCTTTCTCCATTTATTTGTCTGTCTGTCTTACTCCTGTATCTTTTTATCTTTGTTTGTCATTCTTTTTCTGTCCGTGTTTGTCTTCTTCCTTGGTTTCTGTTTCTTTTTTCTTTCTATATTTTTTCTATTTTGTCTTTGCTGTCTGTTTTTGTTGTCTCTTGTTTGTTTGTTTTTTTTCTTTTGTTTTTATTTCTTTTGTCTGTTTTCTGTCTGTTTGTCTTTTCTCTTGTTTGTTTTTTTTTCATTCTTTCTTCTGTTTGTTTTTCTTTCTTGCTTGTTTGTTTGTTTTCTTTTTTGTCTTTGTCTATTTTTTCTTTGTTTGTTTTTTGTTTCTTTCTTTCTTATATTTTTGTCTTTTCTGTCTGATTTTGTCTTGTTTCTTTTTGTTTCTTTTCTTTTTTGTTTTGTCTTTTTTTTCTTTCTGTCAGTGTTGTCTTTTTGTTTGTCTTTGTCTTTTTCTCTGCCTGTTTGTCGTTCTTTTTCTGTCTTCTGTCTGTCTGTTTCTTTCTTTTTCTTTTCCTGTTTGTCATTTTTCTGTCAGTTTTCTTCCCTCTCTTGTTTGTTTTTCTTGTTTTCTTTCTTCTTTCTTTGTTTTTCTCTTACATTTTTGTTTTTCTTTCTTTTGTATTTTTTGTCTGTTTGTCCTTTTTCTTGTTTGTTTCTTTAGTTTTTTTTGTTTTTCTTTCTGTCTGTGTTGTGTTTGTCTTCTGTCTGTCTTTTTTTCTTTTTTAACTTTATCTATCATTTCTTGTCTGTCTTTTTCTTTGGCTGTTTGTGATTCTTATTTTCGGTCTGTTTTTGTATTCTCCCTATTTTTCTTGTTTTTTTCTTTCTTTTTTTTCTTTTTTCTGTCTTTGGCCCCGTTTACAATAATGAGTTTTCGTTTTGAAACAGCTTTTTAGATCCAAAAACGATCCACACTAGCGTTTCATCTAGCGTTTCTAAACATATCTAAACGTATATCACGTGACCATTCGCGCACTCTGGGCATGCGCGTTCAAGTATAAACAGGAAGCATGTGTCTCGTTCGGCATTTGGTTATTGTTACTCAACAAATGCTGGTTGAACGACGAACGCGAGCGATTAGCGAGTGCTCGAACAATAGCTTGCCTCTTGCGAATATATGCAGCTGCTGCAGTAAAAACTGCACAATGGCGCCTAAAACGGACAATAGTGCAGACAACGCTCCCATTTCTGTGTCCATATTGTTGTTTACAGTGAAGGCTGGTCTGCCGTCTTCCGGTAGCGTTATAGTCACGCGATAGGGGCTTGACAAATAAGGGAAGGATACGCAATGACCCAAAAGCCCCAATCAGGTAGCGAATCTCAGCAGCCACGCCTCCGTTTTCAGATGTCTCCATTTTCCCCCATCTACACTGAGACGGAGCAGCAGCGTTTTAGAATGAAAACGACATGTCCAGCGTTTTCAAAACGCTCCGTTTTCGGGGCTCGAAAACTCCGGCGTAGTGTGGACGGATGGCGTAACCGTAGCAAAACTTATTCGTTTTAAAACGAAAATGCATTAGTGTAAACGGGGCCTTTGTCAGCCCTACTCACACTGTGAGATTTCAGCCACGATTTTGTCATCTGAGACAAATTTGGCAAATCCTAAAAGATTTCTGAAGTCCTGGGCTAAAATCTTTGATCATTGGTTTGACGTGTTCACAGACAGCCACTTAATGTTCGTTGCGATCAGATTTTTCCTCCGATGAAGTTCTGGCAGTGTCAGAAGATTTCAGACACTTTCCTGCAGTGTGATGACAGCTGCGATGAGCGTCAATCTAAGAACTAACAGTAGCTCTGAATCCAAGAACCAATAGTAGCAATCCATGCGACAATTGAAACTACTGCGGGGAAATGCCAAAACAGTTTTTTTTCTTTCTGATTTTGTTATTGAGACACGCCGAGTGCAAAATTGCAGCTACAGATTGTTTAAGTTTGCTGTGAGGAATAATTTTAGAACGCGGGATAGTGAAAGTGTCACAGATGGAAGACGTCAAACTCCCGGGGCATTTTGTTTTGTATTTGGCACTTCTGCATTATCGTTCAGTCTGACTTTATGACAGCCGAGATTTTACAATGTGACATGGGAGCCAAGTTTGTGCAATCCGACATGCTACAATCATTCTGGATTATAAAAATAATAGGCACAGTGTGAGCTGGCCTTTACTCGTTTGTTATTTTTTTCTTTTATTATTTTTAGTTTTTCTTTCTTTTGTTTTTTTTCTGTTTGTTTTTTCATCGTCTTTCTTTCTTTCTCTCTGTCTTGTCTTTTTCTTTCTGTCTTTATATTGTCTGTATTTTCTCTCTTTTTTCCTCTCTTTCTATCTTTTTCATTCTTTCTTTAATTTAATTCTTTTGATTTTCTTTTGTCCTGTTTGTCTTTTCCCTCATGTTCCTATTTTTGCTCTATTTTCTTCATTTTTCTTTCATTTATTTTCGTCTCATTTAATTTTGCATGTTTTATTTTGCAAACTTGCGTATTTTTAAAACTGAACCCATAGTAATGGCTTTTTTCATATTACAGGAAATAAAAGTCATCGATTGTAAACCTTTTTATTACATTTTATCCAATTGTGGCTTTGAATTATTTTTTAACTAATGTTTTTTTTATTATTATTATTTTTTTTTACTTGGTTTTTATTGATTTTTTTGAGGAACATATAACCAGTAGGAACCAAACAAACAAAAAAGAATATTTTTTTTTTATTATTTATTTATTTATTTTTAAAGATGCTTTCAACATTTCTGAAGCATCTGCATCAAAGATGTGTGTCTGTGTGTGTTAATAATTTTTTTTTAGGAAGTTTCATCAGTACAGTCCGTTTACTCAACCTTCATTTAACAAACTCCCGCGTTACCTCGGCTGTTAGCTCTTACAAATGTCTCCACTTCTGAAATCACCCTTAGTTTATTTGTCAGTGTGCATATAGGATATCATTTCATCATATTTTCCATTGCAGAATATATTAGCGGAGAATTGAACCGCTTTTGTGAGTCAGACATAAAATCGCACATCATAAAACATAAAGAAACAAGTCAGTGTTAGCATTAATTGTGTTTACTTCTAATGTCGAGCTCTCCTATGTGACTTTTACTCTGAATCAGAACAGGGAAAGTAACGAAAGCAATCCTTTATTTAGTTATTTTTGCTATTTGTTCTTCAAATGTGTAACTTTCTCTTGGTTTAAATGTTAGTCAAGGTGTGAGGAAGGTATTTTTCTTTCTTCACTGCTTAGTGACTCTGTCTCTGTTGTTAGCAACATGAACCGTGAAGACCGGAATGTGCTCCGTATGAAAGAAAGGGAAAGGAGAAATCAAGAAATCCAGCAGGGAGGAGAGGCCTTTCCAGCTAACTCCCCCCTCTTTCCTGAACCTTATAAAGTTGTAAGTTCATTTTGTTTCTTCTTTTTTTCCCTTTTGATTACTTTTTAGTTTTTTTTTTTTTTGCCCTGTAGAGTTTGTTTTATCTTTGGGTGCTTGATCTATTTTTGATTTTTGTTTTTTTTGCATTCTGTAATTATAGAATAATTGATGACATGTTGTTGAATTATTGAAAAAAATGTGTGTGTATGCAGTGGGGGAAATCAGTATTGAACACGTCTTGTTTTTTCCTGGGAATAATATTTCTAAAGGAGCTGTTGACATGGAATTGAAGCAGATTTTAGTAAAAACCCAAACAATACAAACATAAAAATAAAACAAAACATAACTGAGAAATGAGTTGTGTGTAATAACAATGGAATGACAGAAGGAGAAAGCGCTGAACTACTGAAATGTGTTTAATCCATTATATAAAAGGCGTTTTTGATGACGTCAGCTTAAAGACGCCTCTCATGTGGAGAATGAAGTCACATGCATTGCTCAGGCGTGAGTTTCTCACAGACTTCAACAGAGTGTCAAAATCTTGATGGTTCTGTGGGTCTCTTCTATCAAATCTGAGCTTTATTTTGTATTTTTATTGGATTCGGCTCAGGTGATTGGCTGGGCCATTCTACAGCTTGATTTCCTTTCTCTGAAAGCATCAGAGAGTCTCCTTGGCTGTGTTTTAGATCATTGTCCTGCTGAAATGTCCACCCTGGTTTCATCTTCATCCTCCTGCTAATGTAGATGTTGGACTGAAGCAGCTGATATTCATTTACACTGAGGAAGGGCAGAGGTTTGCTGAAAAACTACTGAGAGATTTCAGCTGCTGTCTGGGCTTTCACTGCCTTTCTCCACCTCCCTTTATTCACGTGTTAAATACTTCTTCTCTGCTTCATTTCATTTTATCATGCATCACTTTATAAACTAATTAGATTTGTTTTCTTTGCATGTATGGATATTTTTTTTGTTTTTTTTTCAACATCTGCGGATATTTTCAAGTCAACGGCACCTTTAAAATTATGTTTTCTGAGAAAAATTACATGTTCAATACTTATTTTTCCCTCTGTGATGCACACCGAAGGTGCTGATGCAAAGCTGAGAAGTCATTACACCTTGGGTGTGCGTTATTTTCTAATAACTCAACTCACTTGGAGTCAATTATTCTGGTTATACTATGGTTCCCACAGCTAAAGCCACTCTTCAAATGTTGTATTTAAGACATTTGTCAGGTTTTTGTTCTCCTGTGTGTAGAAATAATTTTTTACATGTCTCATCCAAAGCATTTTTGATAACTGAAATCATTCAGTGTAGTGATATAGATCTATAATGCACTCCAAAACCTGCCAGAACTACTTTAGCTGTGCGTTAATATTTAAATAACTTGGCGACACTGCATTCATTCATTCAGCTTAGTCCCTTTATTCATCAGGGGTCGCCACAGCGGAATCCAGCATATATTTTGCACCGCGGATGCTCTTTCAGCTGCAACCCAGTACTGGGAAACATCCATACACACTCATTCACACTCACCACGGCTAATTTAGTTTATCCAATTCACCTATAGCGCATGTGTTTGGACTGGGGGAAACCGGAACACCCGGAGGAAACCCACACCAACACAAGGACACACAAATGCCAACTGACCAAGCCGGGACTTGAGCCAGCGACCTTCTTGCTGTGAGGCGACAGTGCGAACTACTGAGCCACTGTGTCGCCCCACTTTAATCAGTTTCTAATTTTTATAACTCTTGATGTCAGCCACAACGGTGACACTGACCGATGCTTTTTACACGTTTTCAGCCATAAGCTGGAAACTTTTTTTTTTTAATTTATTCTTATTTTTTTGTAATGCATTTTGCCTGGCCGTTTACATGACAATGATGTTTTTGGGAGTGAAAACTGGTTTCAAAGTGAATAATTTTGAAAGTCTTTGTTGTCATACCTACAAACCAAAAACGACAACAACAAAACTAGTATAACAAATGTTTTTGATAACGATGATGCCGAGTTTTATTTTATTTATTTTTTTTATTTATTTATTAATTTTTATTCCTCCGAGGTTAGTTTTAAGGATATCTCTAAGCTGGAGTGATTGTTTATATTTTTTAAACGCAATTTTTTTAAACACACAGCTTGCTGTTTGTCACTTCCACCTAATTGGATCAACGATTTTTTTTTCACATCACCCCAATCAAATCTTTTAACCAATCAAATGCTCTCTAATATCTGACATGCCCAGCCCCTTTCAAAAGTCTTCTCATTGGCTGTTCATGTGATGCGCTTAAGCTCAACCACTCTCACTGGCAGAGCTGTGATAGACAAAACGCTATTGGCCGTTTTCTTTTTTAAAGGGGAGGAGCTACTCTATGCCCCGCCCTCTTAATTTTTCAGTTGAGATTGTCAAACATCGAATAAAAATGCAACATTTCAAAGCACTTCACGGTAGTGTTGTCTCACAGTACTGGAATTCGATACCAATCAATACTTAAATGGTACAAACGTCCATTTCCCGCTAACATTTGAGTGCTGTTGAGCGTGTTCTTAAACAGCGCTGATTGGCCATTGTGTTCACATGGTCAACAGAAATTACTGTGATTGGCCGTGAAGGTTCACGGAACTCACCGTTGTTTACTGTGTGCAACCACACACACAGAAACACTGGAGCGATTTAAAGCCGTGAAGATCAATCGATTCATCAGCAGATCGCTCATATGTCAGCTTATAAACAAACCAGCTGATCGACGTGACTTTGAAACGCTCCAGTGTCCCTGTATCTGTAGTTACACTCAGTTAACAGCGGTGAGTTCAATGAACTGAAGACCTTCACGGCCAATCAGTCCTTTCTGTTGAGCACGTGAACACAATGGCAAATCAGCGCTGTTTAAGAACTCACTCAAATGTTATCGGGAAATGGACATTTTTAAAATTTCAGTACTGATAGGTACCGAATTCCAGTATCGTGACAACACTACTTCATAAGACCTTTTAAAGGCATGCGAACACAGCAATGCCGACGTATGTGGAAGTGTTGTTGCTGTGTGTTTTCTAACGCTACGCAATCAAAACCAAAAGCATCTTATGGATCATCTTACCCACACAACTAAATTATAGATGGACACGAACGCCATCGTTGGGTCGTTATCACTTCTCTAAAGGTACTTTTTACTTTAAATGTTGGCCTGGCTTACCTAATACAGTGTTTGTAAATCAATTCCCAAGCATTTTTTGTTTTTGGCTACATTATCATGTAAATGTAGCCTAAGACCACAATATTCATTAAGCTTGATCAAATAAATAAGCTGGCTTGATGTGATTTTTGGATAAAATCTATTTTTAATTGTTGTCGTTTTCTTCAGGAGTTCAAAATGTGTCTAATTGGACCTGGAAATCTATCTCTGATTTACTTTTTATGTTGTAAGCCAGTGGTGAGCAAACTTTTTAGACCCGAGGGCCACATCAAGTTTTGCAAACAAGTGAAGGGCCACATGTCAAATCCTTCAAAAAATAACTTTTATTTATAGTGGCAGTATGCACGGAACATGTAATATCGGACAGAAATGTGTCACATTAACACACATTTTTTTAATAGTTATTATTTAGTCATATTTACAAGTCAAATTAATTTGCACTGCTATTTACAGTTACTTATCATCATAAAACAATAAAAGTAGTAGTTTGCCCACCGCTGTTCTAAGCACTGAAGAGCTGTTGTTTTATACAAATTAAAGTGTTACTATTATTGAAAGCAGCACTAACTGTTTTTAATAGCCATGTTTTGCTACTTGTAATATTTTTGGGTGTATTCATACATTTTAATTTTAGTTTTACTTTAAATTGGCTAAATGTTTGATTAGTTTTAGATTAGAATGCACGCTATATCGGCAGCCATATCGGTATCAGCCGATAAATTCTGTTTTTGATTGTTGTCGTTTTCTTCAGGAGTTCAAAATGTGTCTAATTTGGCCTGCAAATCTATCTCTGATTCACTTTACATGTTATCACTGAAGAGCTGTTGATTTAGTACAAATTAAAGTGTAATTACAATTGAAAGCAGCACTAACTGTTTTTAATAGCCATGTTTTGCTACTTGTAATATTTTTGGGTGTATTCATATATTTTAATTTTAGTTTTACTTTAAATTGGCTAAGTGTTTGATTAGTTTTAGATTAGAATGCACGCTATATCGGCAGCCATATCGGTATCAGCCGATAAATTCTGTTTTTGATTGTTGTCGTTTTCTTCGAGTTCAAAATATCTAATTTGGCCTGGAAATCTTTCTCTAATTCACTCTACATGTTGTTAGCACTGAAGTTAGTTTTCGATTAGAATGCACGATATATCGGCAGCCATATCGGTATCGGCCGATAAATTCTATTTTTAATGTTACCGTTATTGGTCCGATAACTAAATTAGGCTGATATGTTGAAGCCAATAAATTATGTATTATTTGCACTGGTTGAACCACTTTACGTAATTGCTGCTCGCCACTTTTTCCGTATTTCATTGTTATTTTGATTTTGGTTAATGTTCGGTTACTTGGTTGCTTTATGCTTTATTCTATATAAAAGAAAGTTGGCCATAAAAAAAAAAGAATAGTTGATTTAATAAAGTTCAGAGATCAGTTCAAACTATGAATGACTATCATGCAGAAAACTTAATACTGATATTTATCGACTAATATATCGGCCGATAAATCTGAAGAGTTATCGGTACCGATGGGGAAACATTCAACATTTGAAGTAGTTTTATAAATGCATTAATGTGTGTATATTGACTGCAAAGCTAATGTACATGATCCACACTCTACATTGTTTAGCGTTATTTGATGTTTCATTTGGCCGATGGTAAAAGCTGAAGATATTATAGTCACGTATGTTACCATAAAGAAGATTACAGTCTAATCTTTGCAGCTAACCAGATTTACACAGCGCTAAGTGCTTTACTTTGCTGGTGAACCTGTCAGAGGATATGAGAAATGTGAAGCGACAGGTAGAGAATACAGACAGACCGCTGCATTGCCATTCTTTCCATCATATTCCCTGTAGGATTAGATGAAGTAGTGTGTACCAACAGTGGAAAACCCCAGCTTTGACATTTCCCCTGGACTTGGTGCTGTGCTTATTTTTTTTGCACGAAGGAGTTCATCCAAAATAAACATTTTCAATTAACAATCTGTATTCTTGACTCGAACGTTCTGGATAGATCAGGTTTAAAAGTGAACAGATATTGAATCCTAGTGTCTTGTTTGTTGTTATGATTCGACGTTATCTCAATCATTTGAATATGAGGCAATAAATGGGAAACCTGCCAAAAATTGGCCATATTTTCAAGCACTGTGCATGCAAATGATTTATGAGTTACTTATCTAGCAATCACGTTTACATTTCTCTTAAGTGCTCTCATAAAAAGCATGTTTGTAGATCCTTATTTGACAGATTTTTCTTACATTTTAATAGATTTTTAGTGGGGCTTATGCGAAAAAAAGAAAAGAAAAGCAACTAATAATGATGTCTTGTATCAGAGTAATATAAAGACAGATTGTAACCAGAAGGAAATGATCATGACTGGAAAAACAGGCTTTTAAAGTCTTATGATTGTGCTTTGTATTTGCCATGATAAAAAAATACCATGGTAACTTCCCTTAATAAAAAAAGTTGCATACAAACTTCCTAAGTGTTGACTAACTAACTACCACAGATAGATCTATATTATAAAATAGCTACTAAAATGAGTATAGCAAATAATAAAAAATAAAACAATTACTACAAACTAGGGTTGCACAATATATCGTTTTAGCATCAATAGTAATCATTCACAATAGTCACGTTGCAGGATATGCAATATTGAGTTTGTATTATAATTTATCATTTGCATGTGCTTTTGATGCCTGTGATTGTATAATAACCTTAAAAGCATTCAGGTATAAGAAATTGTACAATTTGTGACCTTAACTGGAATTAATTGTATTGAATTATTTTTTATCATTCAGTATTATCATAATAGTATCTTAATGCTACCTAACAAGCATAGCTTCTAACATTTTGCTTCTCCTAAACCTTGGATTTTGTGACAAAAAAAAACAATGATAGCCTAAAACATTTAGAAACTAAATTCAGAAAGTGACTTTTTTATTTATATATTTAATTAATTATTTATTTATTTTTTTTAACTCACATAATGTATTATATGGTTATAATTTGTATAAATTAAGTTATGTTTTACAATACGGCTTCAATAATGTATTTGCTAACATGAACTAATAGTAAACATTACTTGCATTGCATTTATTAATCATTAGATCAACATTTGAGTGCATTGTTCAAATCCAAATTCATGATTGTAGGCATTAGCAAATACACGGTTAGTAAATTAAACTTTTTATTTTATTTATTTGTTATTTATAGCCATGTTTTGCTACTTGTAGCATTTTTGGTGCAAAGATGTTTGTTCATTAGCGGTGTCAAAATTAATTGTTTCATTGATGCGATGCAGATGCGAACAATTCGCTATCAGTTCAGCAATAATCCAAACCGGTTATGCGTTATATGGCGGTAGCTTACTATGGCGAGAGAGGCGAGCGTGAGTAATTAAAACACTCCAACTACTTAAAGCAGAAAACTGTGCGCAATTCACTGCTTGTGGGTTTGCTGGACAGTCTTTCACTAACAGGAAAGTACATCAGAATCTAGCTAGGAAAAAAATGACAGCCGTAAACTCTCTCTCTCTCCCCTTTGACCTGCTGGCGTGTTCGTGAGGTAACGTTTTATCTCCTCTGTTGGCTGTTACAACAATAACATTACTTGTGGATCCAGACACGATGGTGCCTGCAGAGCGGGCTGCGTCGCCGTCAAAAGAATCATCATAATGTGGAAAGAATCTTCAATGCACCGAGATATCGAATTGAACCGAATCGATGGCATGATAATTGTAACCGAACCGTGAGACCAGTGTAGGTTCACACCCCTAGTGTTCGTATACTTACATTTTAGTTTTACTTTAAATTGGCTAAATGATTAGTTTTAGGTTGGAATGCACAATATATATTAGCAGTCATATCGGTATCAGTCGATTAATGCTAATTTTAATGTTATCGTTATTAGGCCTATATGTTTAAGCCTAAACCTCTTGACATGCTTGCTACCTGCCACTTATTAATACTTTTATTGTTGTTTTGATTTTGAGTATTGTTCTGTTGCTTTATATATTCATTATTCTATATAATAGTTGATTTATAAAGTTCAGAGATCAGTTGTTCACAATATATATATTTGGCTTAATGGGGACTCTCTACTGTTAGTGAGCACCCAGTGTTCAACGCTAAAGGCTGATTTATACTTCTGCGTCAAGCGCACGCTTATGCTACAGCGCAGCCTTCGCCTGGACGCATAGCCCCTTGCCGTGGTCGTCGGTGACGTTGATGCCCACTTCTCAAATGTAACGCGTAGCGCAAGCTCTTTGATTGGTCGGCTTGGTAGTGCTGACGAGTGTGGGCGGAGGTGAGAGCCGCACGCCCGATGCAGCGAGTGTTTACAAGTGTGGAGTCCCGTTAATGGAGCTCCGGATGGAGACTGTTGTTTTGTGTTTACCTCATGATTAAAGTTGTTGCACATCCGCCGGTTCCCTCCTCAAAATTAGCGAATTTGAGCCACTTGTACATTAAGGAATTGTTTAGAAAAATCAAAACACCAGCGAAGAAACTCGACACAGAGAAACATAAACACCTACTGCCAGCTAGCGTTTCGAAAGTGTATTGCAGAGAAACAGAAACCGCGCGCAGAAGTATAAATGCACGGCTACACGCGAGGCTTGCGCCGTGGGTCACGCCGATCACTTATCGCAGAAGTATAAACCAGGCTTAAGGGTTTAGCGTTGGGTTCAGATTTTTACTTGCCCTTCCAATATTTTCACTGGCCCCTCCAATATTTTCACTGGCCCCACCAAAAAAAAAGTAAAATTTAATAGCTATTTCTTAGCCACATGTTTTAAGTATTGTGTCAAAAACGTGTTTGAATCTAGAATTTAAATATTTTTAAAATGTTAATAAATGTATAATGAGCAAATTGTCGTGCTGTACCCACATAAATGTCTGCTTCCAAGACATTCTTTTATCCTCATCAATTATCAATTTGATGTTGCAAACACTTCGCTGTACTGGTTTTTACCAGGTTACAAAAAAACGGCATGCTCACAACATCCAATCAGATAAGAGGAACCGAAAAGCAATATGGTGTTTATGACATCACAGAGAAGGTGGCATTTAAAGGCTTAAAAGCACAAACGTTCTTGATTCTAAGACTGTATTCATACGCAATTGACAAATAGTCGCAGGCAAATTGAACTTTTGTGACAAGGCAGTACAGATACAGTAACAATCCTGTCTACTGTCCCGAGCGCCTTGCACGCTGGCCCCGGGCCATCAGGCAGTCCTTATTATTGAGTCCTGGCACCATCTTGCAGATGAGACGTTAAACCGAGGTCATGACTCTCTGTGGTCGTTTAAAATTCCAGAATGTCCTTCGAAAAAGAGTAGGGGTTTAACCCTGGCATTTGCTTACTTTTGCACACAAAATGTGTAATAGGGTTAATACAATGACTCTAATCAGTTCGAACTCAGCACTTCTACAAGTTTGATAATTCCATCAATGACACATTTTTATTAGCATTATCATCTCAAGCCTTTCTCATCCTCTTCTTTTCTCCTAACAGGCCAAGGAAGATAAACTCTCAAGTCGCATCCAGAGCATGCTGGGAAATTACGACGAGATGAAGGAAACCATCGGTGAACCGCCAGTGTCCAAGCTCATTTCCAAAGCTTCCAGCTCTTCCTCCGAGGATAAATCTGGCCAGTATGGTGAACAGCCCAGCACCCAGCCTAAAAAGTGGACCCCAGTGGGTCCGGCATCAGGAGGCGGCATCTCTTCCTCGTCCTCTTCATCGTCTTCTCAGAAACGCCCGTCTGTGCAGAGCGGCAGCCAAAGAAGCAGCTCAAGCGGCCAGCGGCACGAGCGGGACTACAGTGGCAGCAAGAAATCCAGCAAGCACAGCAACGAGCACAAGTCCCACTCCAGTTCCAGCCCGGCCAAAGTCTCCAGCAACCACTCGCGCCGCACCAAGTCCCCCAGAGACAGAGAGGCCAACTGGGACTCACCCTCCATCTCACATTCCTTCCCCAGTGGACATCCCAACCAAACCTTCCCACCCTCGCTCATCAAATCCAGCTCCATGCCCCAGAAGCCCACCGCTTACGTTCGGCCCATGGACGGCCAGGAGACGACAGAGGCCAAGACCTCTTCGGATTCGTACAGTGGCCAATCGCAAAGCAGCACCGTAGGAGAAATGAAGCCCAATGTAAAGGGCCCGCTCTCCAAGCTCAAGATCCCAACGCAGCCTCCAGAGGTAAGTCACGCTTACTTTCCAAAATCCCAATCACTTAATTGCCAAGTACTGTAGATATTGATGTGTCTTTATGAAAGATGAAATTTTTTGCTTCGGGTACATTTCCTTACACGTTTCAGATGACAAATCCACTAGAGGGCGCTGTCTGCATTTTTACACATCTGAAATACATCACTTGGGCGTTTTGTTGTACGTTTCAGATGACAAATCCACTAGAGGGCGCTGTCTGCATTTTTACACATCTGAAATACATCACTTGGGCGTTTTGTTGTACGTTTCAGATGACAAATCCAATAGAGGGCGCTGTCTTCATTTTTACGAATCTGAAATGCATTACATAAGCCACCTTTCCACTGCACACAACAAACAACTGACAGGAAGTCAATCATATCCATTGGAGAGTACTCTATGAGCTGCTCAACCGGATGTGTTGTCCAATCAGGTTCATATGTGCGAGATGAAAATTATTATTAGTTTATTGTTATTACTTTTTTGAATTAAAAAAAAAGGTCTATATTAAAAAAATCATAAATGAGTAATTCTAAAATCTTCCCATTCCCTTAAAAGTTTTTAGTCTTTAGTCATGAATTTCTAGTGTTTATTCGTTCATTTGTTCGTTCGTTCAACCATAGTGAACACACAAAGATTAAATGCTTTTGCATAAGCTGCTAAAAGTAGGCTACATTTTGGTAACAAAACACACCTGACAGACCGACAGTCTCGGTTACTCTCCTCCATGCTTAATTTTTTCTATTGATATCTCTATATGACTCCAAAGTTGTCATATAAAATCGGATTTTCGGACACCACAAGAATCAGCTTTGCTCCCGTGGTGCACGAGAAAACCGAAAATTTTGTGCGACTGCCACAAGGGGGGGACGCATTTCAACCGTCGTGTCTGAATGTCGTGTGCAGTGCAAAGGCGGCTTTAGGGGCCGATCACACGATCGTGGTTTTACGTTACAAAAGCGCGAGGTGTACTGCAATGCCTTTTTGTTGACAAAAAAAAGAAGTGTGGTTGCTGTTGGTACCATTTTAATATTTAAGAATATTGTGATCTTTAATATTTGTGGAGTCATACAGCTCCGGATAACTCAAAACAGTAACCACTAGTCTCTCATGTATCTTCAAAAGTCTCTGTAGTCATCTTGACAACACAAACACTGCCGTCACCTCAGCGGAAACGCAACTGACGTAACACATTTTTTCTGCTCAGAGTTCACTTTTTTTCAACTGAAGCACACAACTGCAAAAACATGAAATGCAGCAGGCGGTTAAAATGCAAGGCGCGCATAAGCAGAACGTAAAACTCTGGCGACCATTAGTAAATCATTAAAAAAAAAAAGCGCCTCTCAAAGCAAAAAGCACGTTCAGTGTGATCGGCCCCTTTTACGCTACCTAGGGTGCACTTGTACAAGAAAGTGGCGCTTGTTGTACAAATCAGCTAGCCAACCACTGGCCTAAACCCTTCACTAAACCCAACCAATAGTGTTTTCAGAAGCAGACATATGAGAAAAGTGCACTGTGAATGCATAGTTTTACCTTGATTTCACATTGCTTTTATCTCTCTGTGGAAGCGTGCTTCACCACACTTGAACCCGAGTGCTCTGCAGCGCAAGCACAACACCTTACAAAGTGAGCTACTGAGCAAACTGGCCATGCCAGAAAAATTGTCCATATGTAGATTGATTGGTGACGCAAACATTCATTACAAATCATGTAACATTTGTGGTATTTGCTTGGTGTTAGTAATGATCTTTTATTTGTCAATAACATGTCCCTGAAGATATCATTTGCGTTAAAAGAAACAAAAATTGACATCATACTGCTCCCTAGTGTTCATTTTTTTTTTCCTAGAAACTGCAAAAAAAACACACTTAAAAATATATTTGTCTGCAGTTTCACAAAATTGTATGCTGACACACTTATTTCCAATGAAAATATTAGAATAAACAATAATAACAATGAAGTGAACCACTTTAAATCGTAAAAGCTATAAGATAAAAGCAAGAAATGCAAGACCGTTTGGAGATTTGGAAGCTAAAATAAACATTATGAACATGAACTTTACATTTGTGTGCAAAAGTTTACAGTTGAAGCTTAAATTAAGCAGAATTGTCGGTGCAATAGCCTAGTGGTTAGCGCGGCGACATATGGTGCAGTAGCACGTCAGGGCGTCCCGAGTTCGAATCCCGGCTCGAGGTTATTTCCCTAGCCTACCCCCCTCTCTCTCTCTCCAACTTCGCTTCCTGTCTCAATACTGTCCTATCTAATAAAGTCAAAAACGCCAAAAATAAATCTTTAAAAAAAAAAATTAAGCAGAGTTAGAAGCTTAAATTAAGGATTAATTTGGGAAGAGTCAATGTACAGGTCAAGTTTTTGAAAGCGCAAACCTACAATCTTGTAATTTCAGCAAAAATATGTATTTAAATTACCATTGTAATGCTGTTAAACAAGTCTTTTATGCGAGTTGTGCAATCATGTTCATCTTACTTGCATTTAAAGGTGCAGTATGTAAGTTTGACACCCAGTGGTTGAACTAGGTATTGCACCCTGGTTCAAAACACACACAATAGACTGATTTCACGCGGCCGCCATTATTAACAGCGAAATCGAGGCTGCGGTGGGAAGAAACCCGGGAGTATAGACTGAGTCACACAGGAATGTTGTGTACCTGGCTGTATATCTTATCAGCGAAGAGAAAGTGACACAAAGTTATGATTTCAGCGCCTTCCGAGTGACCCTAAGGTCCGTTCTGAATGAATAGTGAAAAAAAAAAAGGGATATTTGACCTCATTTTCAGCTAAGTTAAGGGAAATGGCACTACTTAGCTAACGTTTTCTTTCCCAAACACACATTTTAGATGCCATTCAACAAACTCAAGTTTATGAACTGAGTCTTTAACTATATTAGACTAGTCACGATACAAAATTTCCGTAATGAAATATAAAAAAACGCCAATTTCTCGTTAACATTTAAGACACTGTTCATGGAGTTCTTAAACGGCGCTGATTGGCCATTGTGTTCACGTGCTCAACAGAAATCACTCTGATTGGCTGTGAAGGTTATCAGTTCACCTCACCGATGTTTACTGAGTGCAAACACAGACGAGTGATCCGCTGATGAATCGACTGATCTTCACGGCTTTAAAACGCTCCAGTATCCGTCTATGTGTGTTTTCAATCTGTGAAGAGCAGGAAGCTGATAACCTTCACAGTCATTCAGTTGAGCACTGGTGAATACTACGGCAAATCAGCGGTGTTTATGAGCGCGCTCAGCGGCGCGTAAATGTTAGCGGGAAATTGACGTTTTTAAAACTTCAGTACCAGGACAACACTGTTAAAGACAACACGAAGATGTGCTACAGAGGACTGCAGTGTTTTATCACTCACCGGGTTACATAGGCTGAAGCAGGGAAGCGTCCCCACAGTGTTTACCTGCTGCCCTGGACTGAAGTCTAGGAGGACACTTAAGTGTATCACTCTTAAAGAGATTGTGATGTTGTTTGACGCCTAATATGCTTTTAATTGTTTAAATGAAACTGAACGGAATGATGTTAAAGTGATGTTTACACCATTTCTGCATTTTGAAGTCACAGCAACAGCTGGAGGTTTATAGCACACAGCATATTGTTGCAATGTTTACAGTGCTGATCCTATACTTCCGGCTTTCTTCCCACGCAGCCTCGCTTTCGTGTTCTAAAATGGCGGTCGCGTGAAATAAGCGTATCGCAGGTTGCCAGATTGACTACATCAACAGCATCCCTGACTATTGAGCCTAAAGGCTGATTTAAGGCTGATTTAAACCGCGTTCTAACTAAAAGCAGCGGCACGCAATAGAAGGAATATTTTCCCTTACCATTTCACTAGAGTGCAGTGAGTGCACTATTCTGTGCTTCTGAATGGCTGTATTTAATTTCTATTGTGCTTCGTCTGGTGCAAACAGCCAAATTGTTTATCACTGCAGATTTCGTCATGTAGCATGTTAGGAGACTGGTTTACAATGCAACCTGCCCATCTAATGTTTACATTGATAATATTTATAATATTCGCTAATTCATAACCACCTCATGTGGAACTCTGGAATCTTCGTGTCATTTCGGAGGCTGCTACCATCCACCGGAGGTCACATTTCAATCACGGACACATGCTCTGAGAGCCTTCCTGACTGAGTTAATGAAATGTGCGGTTTTCCAACAGGGCAACCTGGGGTGCTGAAATATAATTGGCTGAACTGGCATTGGGCGGGATAAATGACCAAAGCAAAGACAGACGTTCCAGCACGTATCAAACATTTTCAAAGCAGAATATCTGACTTCAGCATTGTTTTCCAGATAAACAAGAATGTTCACTGAGCATGTTTCTGAAATATCTGCAAACATATTATGGTATTTTTATGCTTTTAGAAGAGTCAAAAATGTACATACAGCATCTTTAAAGCGAACTGACTGACTGAAAAGTTTAGATGGAGTTTTATTTCAAACTATTTCCATGTGACCCCTAATAAAAGTATGTACACGCATTGCTCAATCTCTCAAGTATTTTACAATCACATGTTTCAGCCACAGAGTTCAATAGTGCTCTTTTCTCCCAAGACTAACTTGCAAAAGCAACTCATGCTAAAAATCCATTTCTGATGCTAGAGACCATACGTTTAGCCTATCTAGCCACTGTTAAATGCACTAAACCAGGAGTAGTTTCTGAGCGTGTGCCAAATCTGGAAATATTTCCGAAGCCCCTGCCATCCAGTGTGTCCATAAATAACACAATTACAAGCATACCATTAAGCCTCCATTATGTAGTTGTTATTTTTGTACATGCTAGGTGTAATGGAGTACAAATATGGCCATTCAGTTCCTGACTGTTGGCTTAGATAACACACACGCATACACAGAGAGAGAGAGAGAGTATGAGGCAGATTTTCTCAGTCCGGATGAGTGTGTTCATCATCAGACTACAGATGTTGTGTTGTTGAATCAAGCATTTGTGATTCAATGTACTTAGCATAAATTAGCCACACATTTCTGAAAAGTAGGAACTTCTTATTAGAATAATAAACAACTTTAGATAGGATTAAGCAGTGGTCTCAATTTTAGGTTGTTTTCTAATTTATAGCCCTATTGAAGGTTTTATTCAATATTAAATGGAATTAAAATGTGTAATTCACCTGTATGTGATGGTTATGTGCTGCTAATCTGCATGCTTTCGTTCACTCTTGCAGACGGGAGATGCGAGCTGTGTTGATGAAATTTTAAAGGTAAGAAGTGTTTTATTATTTGTCCTCGGTAGTAAAAGATCACTGTAAAAAATAAATGTATTCCCCTTTACTCAGAGCACAGGGGGCCGTTTTTCATACCTTGCTTAAATGATCTAAGATGATTTGACAGATCCTGGATCTTTTAATCTTGATAAGTGTTCTCTGGCTAATTTGGTTCTTCTAACAAGTTGGTGAACCAGATTGAAATGTCTGGATGAACTGATCTGAGATCTGTGTGTTGTGAAGGACAGATCTATCTATTCTTAAAATCATGACCAGCAATGCAATGATTGGCTGACGGCACAGCAGTGTAATGACATCATCTGATTAATATTCAATTAGCCATGTGAGCAAAATTATATAAAATTGGTAGTAAACGGTTCGTTAAATATGATACGCAATAGCTTTCCACCTTTGTTGTGAGCTGCAGGCTTTACACTTCCATGTGTCAAGAGTGTTTAGCAATTTATTTCGTTTTACGTTTGCATTCAAGTTTCTTATTCGGGGTAAGGAATAACTCGCTGTTTAAATTAGTTGTGCATCAAAAAATGCATTTTGATAGTGTCTGCAACTTTAGCAAAACATCAAATCACCGACATATTAGCTGTTAGCATGCGCTTGTATCTAAAAGTCCATATTTATAAATGTTCTCTTTGAACCCCTTTGGGAGAACCACCCCATGACTGTTTTTGTACTTTCATTTCGTAGTGCAGACAGAAGTTTTAATATTATGTATTTTTTAAACTTAAACTATATATATATATATATATATATATATATATATATATATATATATATATATATATATATATATATATATATATATATATATATATAGTTGAAGTCAGAATTATTTGCCCCCCTGTTTATTTTTTTACCCAGTTTCTGTTTAATGGAGAGAAGATTTTCTCAGCACATTTCTAATCTTAATAGTTTTAATAACTCATTTCTAATAACTGATTTATTTTATCTTTGTCATGATGACAGTAAATAATAATTAACTAGATATTTTTCAAGACACTTCTATACAGCTTAAAGTGACATTTAAAGGCTTAAATATGTTAATTAGGTTAACTAGGCAGGTTAGGGTAATTAGGCAAGTGATTGTTATTGTTTTATTGACCTTAAAATGGTCGGTTTATTCTAACCGAAATAAAACGAATAAGACTTTCTCCAGAAGAAAAAACATTATCAGACATACTGTGAAAATTTCCGTGCTCTCTAAAACATAATTTGGGAAATATTTAAAGAAAAATGAATTCAAAGGGGGGCTAATAATTCTGACTTCAACTGTGTATATGTACATATGATCGCGATGACGTGTGCGGGTGTTGTAGTGCTGTCTGAGGCCCCTTTTACACTAATACGTTTTAGTTTTAAAACTGCGTTTTAGAATGAATACCATCCGCGTCCACACTGGAGTTTCTGAACAACTGTCCGACTGCACTACACCGCTGGAAATGCACATCACATGACCACACACACACACACACACTGGCATGCACTGCAGCGTGCTTTGAGCACATACCCATATGAGAGCTGTGCACGTCGGACTGTTCATCACGGATCTCCCGCTGGATCTAATCTCACTATATTTGTTAAACGTGATATTTAATTCATCTTGTTGTCTCTATCTAAAGACATATTCCCAGACTTTGGTCCTTTGAATCTTGTTCTCAGGTAACGTGTTTTGGCTGAGCGCAAAGTTAGGTTAATATATTAATTAATGTAATCGCGGACACTGATTCTACATATTGACTATTTGCTTGCCTTTATTTCCTGTATTGTGTAAGCTTATTGCACGTTATACTTTTATAATGGCCATTATTGATCATTAAAACTGATATTCGGCAAAAGACAGGGTTTGTTTCGTATTTTCAATGAAAATTAAAGGAGACAGTCATGTTATAAGCTCCGTTTTGTTATAAATATGCATGAAGATGACGCTCATATAAATATGCAGCTACACGACGCCTCAACATTTCTGGTGTCTGTTAAGTTGCTAATATCAAAATGAAAATAGGCAGTTCCTTATATCATGTTTTCATTTTATTGTTAAGATAGTGAAACCGCGTAGCCAGAATGATGTGAATGAGGTTATAAAGTACACTGTTCCCTTTGAAGGTTTGCCCGACGTGTCCTCAGGAGTTTGTTTTCCAAATCAAACTTGCGAAGTCTGAACTTACACGGAGAGGATGCAGGACTGAACTGTGTGCAGGCTACTTAGGCCGTACTCACACTATGTACAGTTACCTTGAACCGGGCCAAAGCACGCTTGTCCCTCCTCCCGTCTCCCCCGACGCCCCGCACTCACATTCCATTCGGGCCTGGGCACGCTTGCGTCATCGATGACGCGCTGCTCAGTAAGCGCTCTCGCTCAGCACAGTGAAAATTTCTTTAGTTATATCGTTTAAGTCGTTTGATATGTGGTGACACGCAGTCAAACATTTCGCCAAACAGATCAGCCACTTTTGACGCTCATAAACAATCATAAAGTTCTCGTGCTGCAGGAATTAGGAGGTTTGCTGAAGGCGCAGCTGACGTGCAGTGAGGGGTTTGCGTCTTTAATAATCGATGACAGTTTGCGTTCATTGAACAGTACGAATGATTAATTAATCCATATGATACAGTCCCTTAAAAGTCACGTCTCGCTTTCAGTTTCGGGCTTAGGCACGCTTGCACTCACACTTTAAGCGTACCGCGCCGGAGCCCAAGTGAACCGCGCTCTGGCACACCTCTTCCAACCGGGCCAGGGCCGCCCAAGTGTACCGTGCCTGAGCCCAATTCAGAGCGCTCACACTTCTCAAACGATCCGGGAAACAGGCCTGGGCACGGTTTGGATTTCATAGTGTGAGTAAGCCCTTAATATTGAGGAAAAAGAGCCAATCAGATAGGTGAATGTCTGCAGCCACGCCTCCGTTTTCCCCCATCCACACTGACACGGAGCAGCAGTGTTTTAGAATGAAAACCGTTGAATGCTCCGTTTTCGGCGCTCAAAAACTCCAGCGTAGTGTGGACTGAAGGCGTAGCAAAACTTATGCGTTTTAAAACTAAAACATATTAGTGTAAACAGGGTCTTATTCTTAGGGGTAAATTTTGAAGCCCTTCACACTTCAAAGACCAAGGGCAAGGGGTACGGGTAAAATAATAGCATTGGAATTTGGACCCAAGTGTATCTAATGAAAACAATCTGATGAAAAAACAAAGTGCATGCTAATATTGTGTGTGCTGGAGGCTTTGATGAGAAAGTGTTCATGATGAAGGGAAATAATTTTCTTAACTGTCTTTAACTGAAGCTGTTTGAACTGTGTTCCTCCATCAGGAAATGACTCAGGTCTGGCCTCCTCCATTAACAGCCATTCACACCCCCTGCAAGACAGAGCCACCTTCCAAATTCCCCTTCTCCAACGCTAAGGTCAGACACCAACACGTCTCTAATATCCCAAAACAAACTAAAGATGATTAAGGGCTGATTAATGTGTGCTCTTTGGATTAGAGGTTCTTCTAGGAAAGGATGTAAGGGCAGGGGGACATGGAACCAACCAACACACACTTTTCAAACTCCTATTTGTATCATGTATAGTCGTACAAAACTTAAAGTATTGGGTAACTTCTCTATATCATCGCCACAATAGAATGACCACAGCAGATTTAAGTACTTTACTATAGTATGGTTCTAAAATAATATATTCATTTGGGAGTGTATGAGCATCATTACATTGATTTAAATGGTGCTATAACTTCATAAAACATTCAGATTCATTTTTCACATTTTGTCTACTGTGTGTGTGATAAATCTGTGTTTGTTGCCTTCTCTCTCGTAGGATGCCCAGCACCAGTCTGTTGGGGCTCAAAGTAAGTGTTGTTTATTACCATGTTAAGTACTAAGTGCCTCTTCAGTCTTTAAGTAGTGGTGCAGGTTAATATTGCCATCCATTTTCTCCTTTTTCAGAAAAGTTCTCAGGGAAGAGCGCATCAACCAGTCACCCGTCAAAGCCATGTGACAGCGAGCAGTCCAAGTGAGTCATTACACCACCGATCAGACGCAGATCTACACTCATTGCAGATTTACAGTTGGAGGAAGCTTTTCCTCCTCTGTGGCTCAAAACTAGTACACCAATACTTCACTATTTTAGCTAATAGACTCATTTTACAGCTCTCCAAGAGTTGAGTTTTATCGTTTTTAAATTTATTCAGCGGATCTCCGGGTCTGGCGGAAGCACTTTTAGCTTAGCTTAGCATAGATCATTGAATCGGATTAGACCATTAGCATCTCACTCAAAAAGGAGTGCTTACATCATGTACTAAGATGACCGGAAAAGTATACTCTCATTCTGGCGTAATTATCAAGAAACTTTGTTATATTGGACTGCAGCAGCAGTGCAGTGATATTACGCAACACCTGAAAACAGCACTAAGCCCTAAGCTTGCACCACAAGTTAGAATCTGTTTAATATGAAAACTACATGAAAAAAATATAAAAAAAATATACATGAATAATATGCGAAAAATGGAGATGCTAGAAAGATTTCAGAGTTTCAGAGGCAGTATATAATATGATTGACCGAGTGAGGCAACAATTTTGGATGAACATTTCTGATTCAGTGTGCTATGAATTTTATTATTATACAAATATTTTTGATTTTCAATAGTATTCAGTAATCACAACCAAATTATCAATTATAACTTTTCCACAACGCACATATTGAACAAAATATTATCGCTGTGCATAGCTTCAAACATACTTTCACTCCATAAAGAAAAAGGGGGGGAAAAAGAATTATTTTGGGTGAAAAAAAAAAAGACAAAAAAATAAATAACAATTAGTACTATGAATTTTATATAACCAACAGACTTGTCAAGCATATTTAGAACAAGAATCAAATTAAAATTGAATTAAATTTATAATCACTATATATATAAGGCTAGACTTCATGTAAGCTTTATTTCAGTAGTGCTTTTTACAAACCAGAGTAAATATGCTGCTTTATTTTTACATAAATATATCCGTTAATCTTTAAAACATTAATATTTAGTATGCTTTCTGAGCAGAGAACATCACTTTAATAAATTAGCATTTCATGTTTACAGAAAAACATGTTGTGGTTTTGAATGCAAAATGTTTTATTAAAATAATCAAAATTGTTTATTGATCTATTTCTTTATTTGCATGTAGATCAATTTCATGATACTCCTTTATTAAAGGATCAGAGTCCTTTACTGTTTTTTTACCACAGTTTAATGGATGTCTCTTGTTTCAGGATGCTTCATGATGATCTTAAGCTCAGCAGCAGTGAAGACAGTGACGGAGAGCAAGATCCTGCCAAAAACACCCCTCAAAACAACTCCACAAGGTGACAAAATCACACTCTGTTATTATTCTTTACCGCATTAAGAGATAAAGTACATCCAGGAGGATGTTGTCACAGTATAAAGCCTGACGCAAGAGTTGTATTCTGTGAAAAAATACCGTCCTGGATGTATTACACGGCTGCTTGCCACAAAACAAAAATTAGACACAAAACATTGTGCAGAGCTGTAATGATATATTAATTCTTTAATTAAACGCAAAGCTGACAGAAACTAAAACAGCTGATGGAGTATACACTAACCTGTGTAATGTTCAGTCACAAGATGGCGCCAAACAGTCAAAAACACAAAGCTGACAGAAACTAAAACAGCTGATGGAGTATACACTAACCTGTGTAATGTTCAGTCACAAGATGGCGCCAAACAGTCAAAAACACAAAGCTGACAGAAACTAAAACAGCTGATGAAGTATACACTAACCTAGAGCTGAAGATCTCTGCCCGAACCCGACAGGACCCGGCGGGACCCAACGGGTTCGGGTGGGTTCGGGTTTAATTTCCATCATTTTAGACGGGCTCGGGCTTGCGCAGTAAATGAATAGTCATGTGATGCATTTCGATTAGTGCGAGACAGTTATCAAATCATTTGTTACAACATTTAAATCCATGCCTGCAAAGGTAAAACAAATGATGACGGAGAAGTTAAAAAGAGTGAACTTTGACTGTGGTCAGGCCAGGCGCCAGTTCAGATGGAACGGTCATTCTAGCCGCCAAGGTATTTCGGCGGTCACTCATACACTGCGTATTACGGTAGAGCGCTAAACGGCAATGTATGTACAGCAAGCTGACAGGGAAGATGACGAGGTCACTCGCTACACTAAAACCACTGTCATGGCAAATTAAATGAATGTTCTTGGTTGGTAGAAGATGAACAAACAATCCTACCCAAAACTTGCAAAATTAGCCAGATCAGAACTATGCATCTCGGCCTGTAGCAGCAGCAGTGAAAGAGTGTTCGGTGCTGCTGGACGCACCATCCTGAGGGCAGAACTGCGCTAAAGCCATTTACAATGGATTAAATAATGTTCCTCCACAAAAACACCTAGCCTAATCTTGGTGAGTAAAGGGTTTTTAAATTATAAATAAATATTAATTAAACCATAAAATCATAATGTAGACAGAGTATACAGGCTATTTGTTTAATATTCAGCTTCACCGTCACTGGCCAGATTGTGGAGAGAAGTGGCAAAACAAATCCCGCAGAGCCTTAGTTTTAAAAATCTTAACTTCATTATTGCCAAATACCCCTCATAATTTAGAATTTATTTTAATTTAATTTGTTAAGAAAGACTTCTTTTCATTGGTGTGTTGGCCAATTTAAAGGCTAAGTCTATGTACCTAGGCCTATTTAGAGTGCTGAGATGTTACGATTTTACAGAGGACTTTTTTTTTTTTTGTTCCAACTTCCAAGTGGCCTATAGCCTATGTTTGTTACGAATAAATTATGTTAAAACATAGAAATGACTCATTCTTGATAAAAAAACAAAACAAAAGAGCTGTGTGCATGTGCATGTGCACATTTGAATAATGTCGGGTTATAAATGGGTTCGGGCTTTATAAAGGTGTCAATCAAAATGTACCTGTTGGGCTTGGGCCCTATCGGGCCTAATTTTTATGGCCCGATTACAGCTCTACACTAACCTGCGCATTACTCAGTCACAAGATGGCGCCAAACAGTCAAAAACGTAAAGCTGACAGATACTAAAACAGCTGATGGAGTATACACTAACCTGCGCATTATTCAGTCACAAGATGGCGCCAAACAGTCATAAACACAAAGCTGACAGATACTAAAACAGCTGATGGAGTATACACTAACCTGCTATATATATATATTGCTTAAGGCGGCTAATAATATTAACCTTAAAATGGTTTAAAACGATTAAACTGCTTTTATTCTAGCCGAAATAAAACAAATAAGACTTTCTCCAGAAAGAAAAACATTATAGGAAATACTGAGAAAAATTCCTGAATCTGTTAAACATCATTTGGGAAATATTTGATGAAGAAAAAAATTTAATCAACTTTATATGTAATCTTGGAAGCAAGTACCCAACATGAGTGTAATGTACTGTATTTGTACGCGTTTCTCAGTAACAACAGTAATAACAGCGAGGGAGCGGAGCGAGAGGACACCAGCAGCCACAGTGGCTCCGAGAGCAGCTCCGGGTCCGACAGCGAGAGCGAGAGCAGCTCCACTGACAGCGAGACCACCGAACCGCCACGACCTGCGTCCCCTGAGGTATTTATATACATCTTATACTAATACTAATTTAAAGTATACTTGTACAAATTTATATACATTAGGGATGCTACCATCAGGATTTTTGCAGCCCATACTGAGTACCGATTCCTTGTCATGGTGATCGGCCGATACAGAGTACCGATTCTGATGCTTCAAGCGTTATAATGCATAAAGCACATGATACTTAATCAGAATCAGAATCAGCTTTATTGCCAAGTGTGGCAGCAGAAGCTTCCAGTATACATAAAGTGACAACACAAAATTAAATATGAGAAAAGAAAAAGGCGAGAAACATTAAACAGAGCTGCAGTTAGTAAAAGATCTGGATGTTGAATTGTGTGTACAGATGTGTTGTAAATATACAGATTATAAGGTGCTGTGTACCAGTGCGAATGGACAAAGTATTGCATTGTCTATTGTTATAAGGTGCTGTGTACAAGTGCGTATGAGAAAGTATTGCACGTTTATTGCACGGAAGGGGAATATTTAACAGTTCATGAGGTAGATGGCCTGAGGAAAGAAATTTTTCCTGTGTCTGGCTGTTTTTGTGCTTGGTGCTTTGTAGCTCCGACCAGACGGTAACGGCTCGAACAGGTGGTGTGCTGGGTGCGAGGCGTCCAGAGTGATTTTGCGAGCTCTTTTACTCACCCTGGAAGAGTACAGTGGCGTTAAGGGGAGCTTTCTCCTTACTTAGGAGAATAAATGAAGGATGCTGCATCCCATAAACAAGTCTCGTATAACCATTTAGTGTGGACTTTTAATGGTCAGACGCAACTTCACAGAAAGTAATAGATAAAGCATGTTTAAAGGTGCTGTATGTAAGTTTGTGACTCTTCTAAAGCATAAAAATACCATAATATGTTTGCAGGTATTTAAGAAACATCCCAAGTGAACATACTTGTTTAACTGAAAAACAATGCTGAAGTCAGATATTCTGCTTTGAAAATGGTTTTTCCGTGCCGGAACGCTGTCTTTGTTTAGCCTGCAGAATGCCAGTTTAGCCAATTATATTTCAGCACTCCGGGTTGCCTTGTTGGAAAACAGCGCATTTCATTCATTCATTCAGAAAGGCTCTGAAAGCATGCGCCCGTGACCGAAATGGACAGTATCAGACGTCGAAATGAGACAGATTCAGTTCCACATGAGGTTATTACTTAGCAAATGATATAAACATTACGAACGTAAACATTAGGTGAGCAGGTTACATTGCAATCTCGTGTCCTAACAACACGCAAACAGCAGTTTAGCTGTTTGCACCAGACGAAACATGACAGAAATGTAAATACAGCCATTCAGAAGCACAGAATATGCACTCACTCACGAAACGGTAAGGTTTAGAATCCATTCAAACTCACATTGTTAGCATTTAGCACTGAATAAAACACACAAGGCTTACCTGAGGTGCACTGTCATAGGTTTCACATGTTGAGCTGTGAGAAAATGAAACCGTTTCTAATATCTCAATTCGAGGTGTTGGTTAGAACTAAAACTCCTTTTAATATGGAAAATATTCCCTCTATCGCGTGTCGTTGATTTTATTTAGAACACAGGTTTAAATCACTCGCTCCTGTACTCAATCTGGCATCCCACGCGTGCGTTTATTTTGATCTAGGAGTGCAATACCTAGTTCAACCACTGGGTGTCAAACTTGCATACTGCACCTTTAAAAATGACTAACAAAGCAATTTAGAAACACTGCAGACGATGGAGGAATTCAACACGTCTCATTGAAGAAAGTTTGGAGCTTATACATTTATTTGATGCATAAAAAGTTAAAATGCACACCTTAATACATTAATACTTTATACATTCTTTACTAAAAGCAAATAGGCCTATAAACTACTGTTTTTTGCAATAAATAGGCCTATATAGGTAAAAGTTAAATTATTAAGTAAAAAAAAATTGTTAATATTTCCAGGCAGGTTTTAGTAAACTTGCAATATTATCAAAAACAGAACTTTCATTTCTTGTATGTAAAAGGCCTAAATACATGCAAGGCCATTTAAATATTTGCTCATCTCCAACTCTGTGATCGCAGCTCCGGACAGTCACAGCAGCTCGATGAGAGAGCGGGGATTTTCTTTACTGCACTATTCATTTAACCTAACAAATATAAAGCTTAGAACATCACTGTGCCTCTAGCGATCTGTTCTCCTGCTCATTCACTTTCGTCACCATGATTTCTGGGGTATTTTATCTTACTCCCGGGCATCACGCCGCCACTATAAAGAGGCCTATGCAGGACAATCGCAGAGCTTACACGAGAGGCCAAACCGCCGGATGAGATACGAGATGGCAGCGATCGCTCTGCTCGCGTCACTGCAGCTCAAAACACTGGACATATAATGGTTGCACTTGCAACAAAGAGATCATCAGTCACGTGAGTCGTGCCAATAGACTGTATAAACTGTATATTTTAGCTGCTGTGACGTGAGCACAGTAATCACTCACGCCCACCGCATCATTTACATCTGCCCGTGTTGTAGCACTGCTGATGAGCGCTTGTGTGTCTTCCTCTGTGTGTAAACTCGTAATGTAATGTGTATTTATAAAGCACATTTATTGTGTATGGCCATACACCCAAAGCGCTTTACAATCATGAGGGGGGTCTCTCCACACCACCACCAGTGTGTAGCATCCACTTGGATGATGCGACGGCAGCCACAGGACAATGGCGCCAGTGCGCTCACCACACACCAGCTATTGGTTGAGTGGAAAGACAGTGATGGAGGCAATTCAGTAGATGGGGGTTATTAGGAGGCCATGATGGGTAAGTGCCGATTGAGGGACTTTGGCCAGGACACCGGGGTTACACCCCTACTCTTTATGAGAAGTGCCATGGGATTTTTAATGACCACAGAGAGTCAGGACCTCGGTTTAACGTCTCATCCGAAAGACGGAGAGAGATCGGCCAGATTGACAAGTACCGATCGAGTCGTGAAATGTGATTATCGGCCTAATATACATCTTATACTATTTATGTACAATATACTAAAGCGATATATTGTGCAGCTCTAGTCTTGCGTTTTAGCATACTAATTATGCCACTTTTTATATCACAGCGGGAACAACCCCCGGCTAACAAATGGCTTCTGGACAACTGGTTAAATAAGGTCAACAAGCTGTCTCCTGCTTCTCCGGTGGAAAACAGCAACAGCAGCACGCCGGGAACCAAGTATAAGAAGGAGAGTCGAGATACCAGCTCCAGCAGGAGTTACAGTGGGCAGGGGTCTAAAGAAACTGCGACGTCAGCCGGCCGAGAGCTGCGGCCCAATCAGAAGAGCTCCGAAAGCTGGCAAAGACGCAGTCAGAAATCTCCTGCTCAGAGCGAGAGCGCAGGTACATCCGGGCGACGAGTCGTAGGCAAAAAACAGCCCAAAAAAACAGAGAAGCCACCAGTGGTTGAAGAGCCCAAGGGTGGACTAAAAGTAGAAACTGAGCCATCGCCTGAAATCCCGTCACACAGAGCTCGCGCTCCCAATAAAGGCCTGCGCAAACCCAACATCAAAAAAGAGCCCAAAACCTTCTCTCCGCGGCCTCTGCCTGACAAGCGCAAGACGAAAGCGGCAAAAGTGCCCAGTAAGTCTCGCGAGTTCATCGAATCAGATTCGTCGACGTCGGATTCTGAAGGCAACGAAAGCGACCCGTTGTCTTCACAGACGCCGAAAGATTACAGCGAAAACCCATTGGTGCCGCTCTCCAATGTGGTTTCGCCCATTTATGACCCGCCCAGACTGCTGGTGCAGATCAATCTCAGCCTGCTGACCAGAGTCCCGGGACGGCTCTACAACGAGACAGAGGTTAAGGTGGAGCGAGGGTCTCCGGCGGAGGGAAAAAGCAGCCAGAAGCAGCCCGGGGAAAAGATAACCAGCAAGGAAGGAAGGAAGAGGAAACACAAGGTTGGTGGCAGGTTTTTATTGTTTTTGGTCGGTAGCACTTGGTAAGTTTCCATTCAAAGACGTGATGTAGACGTGATTTTGTAATGGATCACAAATCTTACGGTTCGGATGACGTTATGGGTTTTTTTAGTCACAAATCGGACCATTTTTCAGATCAGCCAATAAGGAAAGGAGACAATGTAATTTGCTTTTCATTTATTACAAAAACAGCACTGCAAGACACTTTTGGTTTTAACAAACAGAACTTAGAAGCTGTAATTTTATTACAAATAAAATGAAGAAATAATCAGCTGAATAAAAATAAATAGTAAAATTTTCTGTACTGTGAAAAATTCACTGTTACTACTACTGTTGTTGATAACACTAACTGAATAAGTCTAACATTATTTTTAGTCTCATCTTCAATAAATGATTCAGTTATTCACTCATAAAACATCTTTTATTGCTAGATGATCATTTTTGGGGAATTATTCAGTGGCATATTTTTGATGGCTGGTTGTCGCCACCTATTGGTTAAATAATGTAATTGCTGCATACAACTTTCATTTTTTGAGCGTCAAGTTAATATGACGGCGATTTTAATCTTAAAGATAAACATCAGTGGTTTTATCTAAATATAAACTGTTATCCCAGTACTTCTGTGTTATTGAACCATTCATAACTAACTCAAAAGACTGAATCTCTTGATTTTTGTGTTTTTCAAGCACAGATTTGAATGCAGCGATTTGAAGGATTTATAAACATATGCAAATCACCGTCATTTATAATTTATGTTGTGTCAGTGTTGAGATCTCGATCTGTCAATGATTAATCGTGCAGTTTACACTGACTGCATTAATGCAGGTTAAACACGTAGTGATAGAAATCACCTTTAGTAACCTAAGAAACCGTCCACATCCTGAATAACCCACCACAACTTCTTCCGTCATCATTATAGTTTACAAGAAATCCTAAATGCTTTCATACATGTGATTTGAATGACGCGATCGTTAAAAATTTAGGATTATTCTACAAGTTAAAAAAAAAAGGTATTAATTCCCGGGTCATGTGTGTTCTGTAACATGGGTTGTGATCTGTACGAATCATGGATCAACCGTGATCCGTTACACCCCTACGCATGAATATCCTAAGTAGAACAGTGAATCTTTGGGTAGATGGCAAATCAGAACATAAAACAAATAAGTTGTTCAAAAAAAGCAAATTTTAAATAAAGCAAACATTTTTATTTAAGTGTGTATTCTTGCTTGTATTAATTTCTTTCAAAAACGTTGACTTTTAAAGGTTAATGTATATTTTTTTTTTAATGAAATCTGTTTTTTTCTGTAGAATGAAGATGATGGAGTGAAACCAGAGAGTAAGAAGTCCAAACTGGATGAGAAGTCTTCACGCAAATCAAGCAGTAATGAGTACGTTTACTCTGCTTTAATCCCTTGATGAAGATGAAGATAATCTCCTCATTAAACACATGCTCACAAGTACTGAAAAAGATGTACAGTTCAAATTACTGGACCGTGTTGCTTGTAAGGTTTTTTTTATGAAGCACAAGGCAAATATTACAATGATGTTGAGGATCATTGTTCAAATATAATCTTCAAAACAAAAATGCACAGCATGTCCCTTTCAATTCTATTCATTACAACTTCCATCTGATCCATTTCAAATATGGTAGTAAATGGAAATGTAAGATGTAAACAATGCGAATTGCATTGGTAAAAAAATTTTTTAAGCATTGTTGTTTTCTAAGGGACATATTTAAAATAATTATTGTACTAAAAAAAGCAAAGAAAGAAACATTGTTCCACTTTTACATGGTAGATATCAGTAACTAGGCAAATGGTAAACCCTAAAATTGATAGAGGTGTGTATAGACGTATTGACATATTGAGATTTTTAAAATGCAATTATATATTGTATATGATGTATATGATATGATTTGCAAATACACACAGTACTGTATATATATATATATATATATATATATATATATATATATATATATATATATATATATATATATATATATATATATATATATATATATATATACTTTATATATATATATACTTTATATAGAAAGCAGAAATTTTCTGCACTGCAACTGATTAAAGCTGCGTTCACACCAGACGCGGAAGAAGCGTCAAGCGCGAGTGATTTACATGTTAAGTCAATGCAAACGCACGAATAGGCATCCTGCGGCGCGATACGCGCGAATGGCGCTGCGCGAATGACGCGAATTGCGCGGCGCGAATGACGCGATACGCGCGAATTGAGCGTTTGATGCGCTTAATGCGCAAACCGCTCTAGTTCAAATATCTGAACTTCTGCAGACATTCGCGCCGCGTTAACCAATCAGGAGCTTGCTCTTGTGGGAGCATGATTGTGACGTAGCACCTGTTGTTGGTGTCCGGGGGAAATCCTCCAGCCGACACCAGTTCATCAAACTGGGCTTGGCTCAGTCAGAAGCACCGCTGGAAGCCCCAGTCATCCAGGTTCAGTTTCTGGAGGAGTTTATGAGCTCACAGCGCTGGGTGCACCTCTGAAAGTATCTAGTGGACTCAGGCACGGCTCTAAACGTATCGACGCTGTTTTACAGCCTTCATAAAGCACATAAACACAGCTATTCTCTCAATAAAATCCATGTTAGCCATTTAGCAACGAAGCTACATTCACCGAGCAGAAAGAAGCCCTGCCCATGACGCAAATCCGCGTCTGTTCTGAAGTGAATTTGACGCGCGAATGAAGCGGAGTTTGACGCGCGAATGAAGCGAGTAAACTCAAATGTTCACGCGTCTATTTACTCGCGAATAGCGCGATTTAGCCGCACGTTCTGCGTCTGGTGTGAACGCAGCATAACCGTAAAAATCACAAATTTGACATCTTCCCAACAGGGAAAACCAGCAACAATGAAGAGTGCATGATTATATGCTGTCATGGCTTTGCAATCAAAAAAACGTGATTATAATGAAAGTCAATGGGGCTAAAACAGTCCACAACATAACGAAAGGGTAGCCAATTTGCCCAGAGTGTATTGTTGTTGTTGTTTTTTTGTTGTTGATTTTTTTTATTCAAAGCTTTTTTTCAAAATATGTGTCAAAATAAGATTTGTCACCAAAAATCAGTCCATTTGCTGAAACGGAGAGAAAGTCGTGGCCAAATTAACTCAAAATCTCCCCAGAGTGGATGAAAATGACCCAACAGCACACAAGTGTTAACATGCGAAAATAACCGAGTATTTCAGATTCATTGTGTAATAACTCTTCATCTGAAATCTTCTCTATAGTTCTTCCAAGCGTGCTCAGGAAAAAGAGAAGGAGTCCGCGCCGTCTCCCTCCATCACACTGCAGCGGACGCCCAAATCTGAGCAGCAGGGGCGCAAGCGGACCCTCAGCCAGTCCTCCAGCACCGTCCCCAGCAAAGACAAGAGCAGCTCCAGCTCCAGACACCGCAGAGGAGACGACAAACCCCAGCGCAGAGAGGCCAAGGTCTGATTTACACACACACACACACACACACACACACACACTAGCTATGCTTCCATCCACCTGTTTTTATGCATATCGCATTAATAATTGCTTAAAGGTCCCGCGGAATTAAAATAGTTTTTTTTAAATGTTAGTACCAGTATGTTAGTCTTAAGGATATCTATAAGCTAGTGTGCTCCAAAATTTGCGTTTATAAGATATAAACGTCTAAAGCTTGCAGTGTTTCTCTTCCGCCTAAATGGATCAAAGTTTTATTGATGTCACCTCATACTTCGGTTTCTTCTCAAATCTTCTGACCAATCAAATGCTCTCTAGTATCTGATATGCCCCGCCCCCCCTTCTTATTTGCTGTTTATTTGATGCGCTTGAGCTCAACCACTCTCACTGGCAGAGCTGTGATTAAAAACAAAACGCTATTGGCTGTTTTTTAATAAAGGGGAGGAGTAGAGCTGCATGAGATTCAGATCTGATGTTTGGGAAGTTTTTACTCCTGTATTTTCGACTGTTTCATTAATGAGATCCATTGTGTTTAAGCTCTTGAGTACAATTGTTTGTCGTGACATTTGTGGTTTCTCATTTTCTTTTTTTGTTTTCCCCCACAGGAGAAAAGCTCTAAAACGGAGAATCCCGTTTCGGTGCCGCCGCTCTCTGAGGGCTCCAAATCTAGATCTAAACTTCTGTTTGAGGACAGGTAAGGAGGCTTTGGTGTTTCAAATGTGTAACGTTTATTTATTATTATTATTATTTTTTTTATCTTAGATCAGATAGAAAGTAACACTGTAAATACTATATAGATAATATTGATACATGTAGATATACATGCCATAGAAATCACGCTCTGATACAATTCACCAAACAAGAAATTATCAGGAAAACATAATTATACACTTAATGAGTTTACAAATAAGGTAATAAGATAAAATATCACATATCTAAACACAAAAACATTTAAGCATAAAATAACTTGAAAATAATAATACTTTTAATTTCTATTTCTTATAATGCTTTTACACTGTAATCAATTCTGTGATGTTGCAATGCTGTTTCTGTATTCTAGTGACAAGATATTATAAACATGCATTTATATTTTATTTTGAATTTTTATTTTATATTGGTTATATAATTTAGTTATTTGGTTATGTTTATTATTTTATATTATATTTCTTTTTAATTAATTTTAAATAATTTTTTAATATTTATATTTTTTGTATATTATATTTTATATTATATAACATTTAATATATTGTTTTATATATTTTTTATTTTATTATATAATTTTTTTGTTTTATATTTTTATTTTATATTTTATTATATTTTTTGTTTAATATAATTTTATATCACATTATTTTTTATTTTATATAATTTTTTCTTGTTATAATATTTTTTATATAACATTTTTATTTCATTTTATATTGTATTTATTTTTAATTTATTTATTTGATATTAATAGTTTTTGTTTATTATTATTATTATATTATATATTTTCTATATTTTGTTATGTTTTATATTTTATTTTATTATATAAAATTTTAGTGGCATTTAATTGTTTTTTGTTTTTATATTTTGTTTTTATTACTTTTATTATATTTTTTTATTTATAATTTTATTTTATAAAATATTTATTTTATTTTATATTATATCATTTCTAATTTTATATTATATTTTTTCCTTTTGTTACAATATTGTTTTATTTTATATTGTTTTATTTTAAATTTTAGATTGTATTTATTTTTAATTAGTTAATTATATATTAATAGGTTTCGTATTTTATTATATTATATTTTATAATATATAATATTTTCTATATTTTATTGTTTTTATACTTTTTATTGTTTTTATACTTTATTTTATTTCATAATTTTTTGTTTTTTTATACTTTTTTATTTATTTTTAATTATTTTTATTTTATTATATATTTTTTGCTTAATATATTTTTATATAATATAATTGTCCTGTAATTTTTTTTATTTTGTATTATTTCTTATTTGATTTTTATTTCTTTTATATTAAATTAATTTTTACATTTCTTTTTATATTAAATATTTTTTGTATTTTATTATATTATATAAAATTTTCTATATTTTATTGTTTTATATTTTATTTTATAAATGTTTTGTTTTATTTTAATTGTTTTTTTATTTTTATTATATTCATTTTAGTATTTTTTTACTTAATATATTTTTATGTTATATAATTTTTTTGTTTTTGTTTTATATTATTTCTTTTTATTTAAAATTTTATATTACATTTATTTTTAATTAATTTTAAATTAATTTATTTGTGTATTTATATTTTTGTATCTTATTATATTTTATATTATATAATGTTATATATTTTATTCTGTTTATATTTTATTTTATTATATATTTTTTGTTTTCTATTATATAATTTTTTATTTTGTTTTATTGCATATATTTTTAACTATATTTTAATTTATTTAAAATAAATAAAATAAAACAATGAAAAAATTACTTTTACATTTTTTACAAAGAAATAACACAGGCACTGTTTTATTAGGATTGTTTGATTGTACATTTTTCCCAACTCACTGCTGTTTTAATGCATTGCTCCTGAGTAAATGACTGAGTAAAAGTGAAAAACAATCCTACGTCTGAATTGCAGGGTTCATTCGGCTGACCATTACCTTCAAGAAGCCAAGAAGCTGAAACACAATGCGGATGCTCTGGTGAGGGTCTGTTTACCCTGCTTACAGTTCTTGATGTTCATGTAAAATAATCTGCATGATATTTTCTGTGACCCCTGAACTTTTGTGTTTGTCCTCCACCGGACTCATCATGTGTAATATTATACTATTTAAAACTCATGGCTCAGACCTCTGATTAGGCAAGTGGAAAGAATATTTAGATTTTTTTTTATGGTAAATAAGGTAATATTAGAATTTTTTTTATTAGAAATTTGTAATCTTTTAAAATATTTCCCAAGTGATTTTTAACAGGCCAAGGAAAGTTTGTTTTTTATTACATTTGTTTCTTATGGAGAAAGTTTTTTATTTTTTATTTTATTTATTTATTTACATAATAGCAGTTTTAAATTTTTTAACATTTTTAAGGTCCACATTATTATTATTATTATTATTATTATTATTGTTATTAATATTAAGAAATTAAGATCTTATCAGTAAATTAATATATTTATAATTATATATAGTATATTTATTCTAAATCTATTATTAAGAAAATAGGAAATAATGATATAATCATTAAATTAATATGTTCGTAATTATAAATAATATTTATTCTTAATGTATTATTGGGAAATTAAGAAATACTCATTAAATTAATATATATTAAAGTTATAAATATATATTATTAAATTAAAAATCATTAAATTATTATATATTATAAATTATTAATAATATTATAATTTTTAAAAACATTTTAAGGTCAATGTTATTATTATTATTATTATTTAGAAATTAAGATATAATCAATGAATTTTTATATTTATAATTATTAATTTTATATTTAATCCTAATATATTATTGAGAAATTGGAAATAATCATTAAATTATTGTATTTATTATTATATATTTATTTTTTTAAACATTTTTGAGGTCTGTTATTATTATTATTATTATTATTATTATTATTATTATTAAGAAATTTAGATAATCATTAAATTAATATATTTCTAATTAGAAGTAATATATTTATTCTTAATGTATTAAGATATAGTCATTAAAGGTATATATTTGTTAATATATATTTAAAAACAATTTAAAGGTCAATATTATTATTTAAAAATTAAGATATGATTAATAAATTAGTATATTTATAATAATAAATAATATATTTACTTAAATACTTAAAGTATATTAAGACATTTTCATTAAATTATTATATTTATTAATATTATTTAAGTTTTAAAAACATTTTTAAACAAAAGTCAATATTATTATTAAGAAATTACATAATTATTAAAATTTATAATTATAAATGTATTTATTAAGAAATAATTAAATTAATATATTTAATAATATATTATAAAAAAATAATGAATTTATTTTTTTTTTTTAAATATAAAGAATAATTACTGTATATTAAAAAGATAATTTTTCAGATTGTCTACAGAACAATTTTTTAATTCTTTTTGAAATATTTCCCAAGTGATTTTTAATAGGCCAAGAAAAGTTTCACATTATTTCCTATAATATTTATTTATTTATTTATTCATGCTTTTATTTTTGCAGAGAAAGTCTTATTTATTTTCATTTAATTGAAATAATAAAAGCAATATTAATTTATTTTTAAAACATTAAGGTCAATAATATTAATAAGAAATTAAGATATCATTATTAAATTAATATATTTTTAATTATAAATAATATATTTATTCCTCATATATTATTAAGAAATAATTAAATGAATACTTTTATTAATATATTATAAAAAAAATAATGAATTGATATATATTTTTTCAGATTGTCTGCTAATTTTTTTTCTTGATAGTCTACAGAACAAACTACTGTTATACAATGGCTTGCCTAATTACCCCAGCCTGCCTAGTTAACCTAATTAACCTAGTTAAGCCTTTAAATGTCACTTTAAGCTGAATACTAGTGTCTTGAAAAATATCTAGTCAAATATTATTTACTTTCATCATGACAAAGATAAAATAAATCAGTTATTAGAAATGAGTTATTAAAACTATTATGTTTAGAAATGTGTTGAAGAAAATCTCTCCGTTAAGCAGAAATGGGGGGGGGGGGATAAACAGAGGGGGCTAATAATTCTGACCTCAACTGTATATTTATTATTAAATATATTATTAAATAAAAACTTAATAAATAATTGTTATATGTTAAGAAATATATATACAGTATTTTCTTTAATATTTGTTATTTGTGGTGAAAGTCTCGTTTCTTTTAGTCTTTCTTGGAATAAATGCAGTTGTATTTTAAGGTCAATATTATTATTATTAAGAAATTAAGATATAATAATTGAATTAATATATTAATAATAAATGTATTTATTCCTTATTTATTTTATTCTATAGTTTATTCTTATTTTAAAGTCAATATTACTGTTAAACAATTAAGAAATAGTTATTAAATTAATATATTATAAAAAAGAATTACTATATATTAAGAAATATGTATTTTTCAGATTGTGTGGATTTCTAATAACTTGCCAAATAATTATCCTTGCCTAGTTAACATAATAACCTAGTTATTGCATTTTAATCTGAATGCTAGTATTTTGCAAGTAGAAAAATATCATAAATACGTCATCATTTTCTCAATATTTAGATCTTTATTTTTTTAACCCTCAGATTCCAAATATGTTGTATCTCACCTAAATTTTGTCCCATCAAACCACACATCAATAAAAAAAATGAATTAATTCCACTCACATATTTATTTATTTCAAAAACTGACACTTACAACTAGTTTTGGGGTCACATTTGATCGTTTTCCAGTCTTGTTTTGAATCCTCATATATGTCAAAAAAACATGACTTATCACATTTGCTATTGAAATTGATCTTTTTTTGTGGTGTTTTCTGCAGATGGACAGATTTGAGAAGGCGGTGTATTACCTGGACGCTGTGGTGTCTTTCATCGAGTGTGGAAACGCCCTGGAGAAAAACGCCCAGGAGGCCAAATCCCCCTTCCCCATGTATGCAGAAACCGTGGAGCTCATCAAGTAAGACTTCAGAGTAGCTGAAATGCGTTTTCTTTATGCTGCTTCAGTAGAATTTGCTCACAGTTATATTTGTTTTTGTTAGGTACACTATGAAGCTAAAGAGCTACATGGCACCAGATGCGACCTCTCAAGACAAAAGGCTAGCAGTGCTATGGTACGTAGTAGAATCGTCACATTTTTTTGATTTTCTTAATGCTGAGCATTCACCGATGTGTTTTTCTTGAGTTTTTGTGTTGTTGTCAATGTTAGCGCTGCGTTTTTTGTGCGCCTGCAACGTAGCAAGGCACTGATGCCTCGGCGCATTTTCCTGCTACTTGTGTATTCTAGTAATAAGATATTATAAAGAAATGTATTATTTTATTTTTATATATTTTATATAATGTTTTATATATATATATATATATATATATATATATATATATATATATATATATATATATATATATATATATATATATATATATATATATATATATATATATATATTTTATAAATATATTATTGTTTTATTTTTTATTTTATATTTAATTTTGTACATTTATTTTGTTTTATTTTTATATATTTTATATATTTTGTGTATTTTTATTTTATACATTTTTTTGTTATATATTTTTTTGTATTTTACTTTACATTATATAATATTAATTTGTTGTTATTTTTAGTTATATTTTATTTATATTTATGTATTTTATATTTTTTATATTTTATTAATCTTTATGTATTTTATTAGATTAGATTAGATTTTTTTTACATTTAATTTAACTTTAATATTTTATATATTTTTTGTTATTTTTATATTATAACTTTTTATTTGTAATTTTATATAATACATTTTTATATTATATCTATCTTTATATTAATATATTTTATTAGATTATGTAATTTTTAATATTTTGTTTTATTTTTAATTTTATTTAATTTGATCAATTTATTTATTTATTTTATATTTTATTTTATATATTTTAGATTTTATATATATATTTTATTTTGTTATATTTTTTGTATTTTATTTTATATTATATTATAATATTTTGTTATTATTTTTAGTTTTATGTTATATATTTTTATTTTATATTATATTTATCTTTATATTTATATATTTTTATTGTATTATGTTTTATATTTTGTTTTTTATTTTGTATATTTTTGTTATATTTTATAAATGTTTATTTTTTATTATAATATTTTTATTTGTAATTTAATATTATACATTTTTATATTATATTTATCTTTAGATTTTTATGTATGTTATATTTTATATTGTATAATAATTTATATTTTTATATTTTATCATGTTTTTTATTTGATATTTAAATTTACATTAAATAATGTCTTGTTTATTATATACGTTATTTTATAATATGTAGTTTTTTATATTATGTTATACTATATTTTTGTTTTCAATTTGATATTATATTTATTTATAATATAAATAAATGGCACCAGATCGACATCAAGACAAAAGGCTAGCAGTGGTGTGGTACGTAGCAGGAACTTCACATTTTAGGTCAACACTTTTTCGATTTACAACAGGGCTAGCCATTTTGCCCTTATGCTGAGTGTCCACCGAAGTGTTTTTCTTGAGTTTTTGTGGTGTCAATGTTAGCGCTGCATGTGCTGTCAGCGTAGTAAGGCATTTTTCATGCTGTTTGTGTATTCTAGTGAGAAGATATTCTAAATAAATGTATATTTATTTTTATATACTTTATATTTTGTGTTAATGTATACTTTATGTATATATATAACTTTTGTTAATGCTAACTAAACATTTATGTGATTACCGCATTAGTAAACATGATCTAACAGTAAACAACAAATTTGTTGGGCATCACTTAATCTTTGTTAATTTACACATTCTAATGCATCTCTTTACATGAACAGCTTCATTAATTACTTAGTTACTTATTAGTTAAAGTATGTTTACTCGTACACTTATAACATGTATAACATATTTGTTAATAGATTAGATAACTTGACCTTAATAATGAACAACATATTCAGCAAAACTGAATCCTTGTTCATGAAAACTTACAACGTTAGTTAATGTGTATCAGGTAAATCAGGTTCAGAACTACACAACCTTTGTTCATGTTAACTACTCGTATACTAATGCATGCTAATTGATAGAGCTTATGATAAGTTCATAGTTCCTGATCAACCTCAGGGACAAAGGAGGACTTGATTAAAGTGCATTACATTGAAACATTGATTACATTTGTTAATAAGATTAGGAACCTTATTGTAGTGTACACTATTCCAACATTACCTAATGCTTTACTAACATTCATTAACTCTTTACTAAAATGACTTGCCCCCTTTAAACAAAATAAAATAGCGCCCTCAAGGGGACAGGAATGGTAAAAAATAAGAAAAATGAAAGAGAAAAATGCTGTATTCTCTTGCTGAAATACTGCATTTCTCTCACACAGATTGTTCTCTCAAAAAAGAAAGCATTCCCTGAGAAACTTGACGTTCATTTTTGCAATAGTTTTGCCTTTCAGCAAAAACGTTAAGATTGATTACGGTAATATGTTTACTAAGAGAATTTTATGCTCGCTCGCTGAAGTCTTGTGTTTCACTCTGGAAACTGTACGTTGGCTTGCAGAAGTATTGCTTTTTCCACGAGAAAGAAGAAAAATGTCATGTATTTTATCCTCCCGCCTCATATTATTTACACCGCAAAAGGTTTTGTTACGAGGAATGCAAAAGCCTTGCGAACCAATGCAGAGTTTCTCAGGGGAATGAAACGCTATGCAGGAGATCACCATATCATTGAAATATTTTGTTCAGTCATCAGACATGCCTTTAAAAAATATTTAATGAATGTTTAATATTTGAATCTAATTTTAGCAACAAAGTAAATGGAGTTTAAGCTGTTACCCAATGTGAATGCAGGGTTTTATTAACCCTAATATTATAATCTCTGTCTCTGCAGTCTTCGATGTCAAGCGCTCCTGTATTTGAGGCTTTTCAAGCTACGGAAAGAAAGTGCACTGAAATACTCTAAAACACTCACTGAACACTTGAAGGTAACATTATTTTCTTTTTAAATGACTGTAATATCGGGCGGTAGCTATTAGTATCTGCTTCTATTCAAAAGGTTTGTGGTCTGTAAGATTTTTTTGAAAGTTAGTTTCATGTAAAATGCTATAACATAATGTGCTTATTGCAATTTAAAATAACTTGCTTTATTATTGTAATGATTTAGAATGTATTTTTCTATTACATTAAAAAGAAAGTCCATTTTTATATTATAATTTGATGGTTCGTGTATTCACCTTATTCTTCTTGAATCTTTTTGGCTTGATACTTCTGGTCTTATTCACTTCCATTCATTTTTAGACGTTAAAAATAGCTTGTTATGCTGCTTGATGTTGCAAACTGACATTTTCTTATTATATGATTCTGCTTTGTCTGTATAGTCATGCAAACACTTGTTTGTAGGGCAAGTAGTTTGACTGTTTTCTGCCATTTATTATTCTTAGTCATTTTTCCCATTGGCAGCTGAATTAGAAATTCTAAAACAATCACAAAAACGAGTGCACTTCCACATTGAAGAATACGGTCAATGGTACTAATCACAGTTTATTTTCCTTCTGAAAGTCTTTGGAAATATTCAAAGAAAAAAAAAACATCATGATTCTCACAAAGATCAGGAGAACAGCAATTTTTGGACTTGGAAATCCCTTAGTTTATATCTTAAATAAGAAAATCTTACTGACCACAGACTTTTTTTAACTGTAGTGTATTTCTAAAGTCTAGTATAACAAAATCTCAAAAATATACACTCACTGGCCACTTTATTAGGTATACCTTACTAGAATCGGGTTGGACCCCCTTTTGCCTTCAGAACTGCCTTAATCTTCATGGCAGAGATTCAACAAGATACTGGAAATATTTCTCAGAGATTTTGCTCCATATTGACATAATAGCATCACGCAGTTGCTGCAGATTTGTCTGCTGCACATCCATGATGCGAATCTCCTGTTTCACCACATCTCAAAGGTGCTCTATTGGATTGAGCTCTGGTGACTTTAGAGGCCATTTGAGTACAGTGAACTCATTGTCATGTTCGAGAAACCAGTCTGAGAAGATTTATGACATGGTGCGTTATCCTGCTGGAAGTAGCCATCAGTAGATGGGCACACTGTGGTCATAAAAGGATGGACATGGTCAGCAACAATACTCAGGTAGGCTGTGGCGTTGACACGATGCTCAATTGGTACTAATGGACCCAATGTGTGCCAAGAAAATATCCCCCACACCATTACACCACCACCACCAGCCTGAATTGTTGATACAAGGCAGCATGGATTTATGTTTTCATATTGTTGACGCCAAATTCTGACCCAAACATCCGAATGTTGCAGCAGAAATCGAGACTCATCAGACCAGGCAACGTTTCTCCAATCTTCTTAGCTGACAAATGCTCTCAGCTAACCTAATAAAGTGGCAGATGAGTGCATATATCCATAAACTTTTTTCTAAATGAAATCTAACTTCTTTTTTCCCCTCCCAGAATTCATTGAGTAATACCCAAGCTCCGTCTCCTGGAGTAGCAAAGTAAGTTATCTGCATTGCTTTGTGTGTTTTAGATGTTGTTAAAGGAAAGCTACACCAACTTACCTAGAGTTAAACACTTGAGTTTTACCATGTTTAAAGTTCATCCATCTTCTAGTCTGGCTGGAGCACTTTTAGCTTAGCATAGATCATTGAATCGGATTAGACCATTAGCATCTCGCATTTAAAAAGAATCCAAATAGAGATTTAATAATAATTTTCCTATTTAAAGCTGGACTCTTCTGCAGTTACATCTTGTACTAAGACTGACTGAAAATGGGAAGTTGTTTTTTTTCTAGGCTGATATGCCTGGGAGCTAGAGTCTCATTCTGTCATATACTCATTCTGGCGTAATAAACTTTGCTGCCACAGATTCTCACTGGTAATGGGGCTTGGTGCTGGGGACTGCATGCATAATATCATTTCAGAAGAATCCAGCTTAAAGTAATACAATTATTGAAGCTCTTTGGTCAAGATGCAAGATGCTAATGGTCTAATCCGATTCAATGATCTTCTAAGATAAGCTAAAAGTGCTAAGACCCAGAGATCAGCTGAACGTATTAAAAATGGTAAAACTTTAAGAGAGTTGTAAAATGAGCATATTTTTTTCTTTTAAGTGAAGCGTTCCTTCAAACCTCATTAAGATGGGCTGCTTGGAGAGTGAGCAAGCATGGATGCTCAGATTGCCATCGATTTTGATTGTCAAGAAACTATAGCAATATAAAATGGATGAAAATGAGTGTGTGTGTGTGTGTGTGTGTAGAAGCTCTAAGTTCCAGCATGTCTGTCTGACTCCGATCGCTCTCTGATTTTTGTGTCGTGCAGTAAAAGCGCAGGGATGCCGTCTCCGGTCTCCCCCAAACTCTCTCCTGGCAGTGCGGGCAGCTACTCCTCCAGCAGCTCCAGCCAAAGCGCCAGCTCCTCCGTCACCATCCCGCAGCGCATCCACCAGATGGCGGCAAGCTACGTGCAGGTCACCTCCAACTTTCTGTACGCCACCGAGGTGTGGGACCAGTCTGAGCAGCTTGCCAAAGAGCAGAGAGGTACATCCTTCCCCAAAGCAAACTCTAGACGTGCTTCCACTTCTGACTGCTTTTTTAAATATAATCTCACATCATGCATGAATTTCAAGAATAGCGATAAGAGGTTTGCATTGACTGTATATGCTTTGTATCGTTTATGAACCCAAATAGGGCCTAAATGTAAGTTTGGGGTAATTTGTATTTGTAATTGGTAACCTTTTAGAGACTGTAAGGGTCTGTATGTGTTCATAAAGGTTTTATTTTTAATTATTTTATATATTAGCAGACGTTACAGTAGGCTATTTCACATTATTATTAATCTGCAGCTATAATCAAATCCTTTTTTATAGAAAGGTTAGTAATAAACATTTAATCAAACAAGTATTTAGTGAAGTTCATTTCGAGAGGATCACGTGCTTATGGTTGCTTGCATCCGGTCTCGCATTATTCAATTCATGATTCACCAATCAGACGATTCCTAAGCCACTATAAATACCCTAAGTTCCATATGACAGCCATCTTCGTTTTGAAGAATCCCCCCTTCCACCCCTACTCCTCCTCCTTTCCTAGATGGGTGACACGGTGGCCATCACTGTAGCCTCACAGCAAGAACGTCACTGGTTCTAGTCCATACCAAACAAGCCGATGTCTCGGTGCGGAGTTTACACGTTCTCCCCATGCTCACGTGGGTTTCCCCCGGTTTCCTCCCACCATCCAAAAACTTGCAATATTAGTTAATTGACTAATCCAAATCAGCACCATAGGCATGCACCTAGTAAGTAGTTATCTCTTAAGAACAATCACTATCTGTTTATTAGCAACTACAGCAGGTGAGTTCTCAAGATCTACCTGAGCTCAAACTCCCCTCTCGCCTTGCAAACAGGAGGGAGCCCCGGGCTCGAGGATCTTATGAGCTTAGGGCTCTCTCCCGGGACAGCATGCCAAACAAGCTTTATAATCAATCATCAGCTAAGTGTGAACTGTATGTATATAAAGCATATATAGAAAAAGCATGTATATAAAGTTTAGTAAGAAGTTCTTGTTATTCGATATGTGAACTTGAAGTGAGAATGACATCGACTGCAACTTTGTCGAACAGCACGCCCACCACAAGGGTACCATTGGTACAAGCCTGATAAAGGAGACCTGTACCAAACCGTATCATACTGTACCACTCAGTGGAAACGAGGCATTAATAACTATTAATAAGCAGTAAATTAGAAATTTGAGCTAGAAGTCATAGTTAATAATTTGTTAATAGTAAGACATGTAGTTATAACGTAGGTAATTGCAAATGCTTTGTTCACATTTTATACATGCAAATATATATATATATATATTTTGTTTCTCTGCAGTTTTTATGCGTGGTGATTAATCGCAAACAGGGCTTGACATTAACTTTGTTTGATCACCTGCCACTGTGGCTAGTAGTTTTCCACCATTACTAGCCACTCACCATTTTCACTAGCCACAATTTTGTTGGGAAAATCTATTTTATATGCATAAATTTGACTTTGGCATGCTAAAATGACTTCATTTAGATTTTGTGTTTTTTCCACTTGCCTCCTCGTTCAGTTAACTCTTTTTGTTTATGAGCTCACTCAATGACCATGAGCAAATGCGTTATGCTTCCATAAAGTGTCGCATTGCAATTCGTTTTCTTTCACAGGACTTTTCAAGGCTCGACACAATAAGGATTTACCTTCTTTTTTTTTTCTCTGGCCACACCAAACTAATTATTTCCTTGCCACAAATTTTAAATAATGTGTCAAAACAAGCAAAATACTGCTGTATACATACACTTTTTATTCAACAAAACAGCTGACATTTAAAAAAATATATATTCTCAGACATCTAAAACTATGCACAGTGGTCTGTTCTGGCTCCCAGATCACCAGTTAACTATGCATACAACAACATATTAAAGCAATATTGTTGTAAAGTATGCGGGTAAAAAACATTCCGTGCACGATAATGAAAGGATGATGCTGCACATGGTTAATGTTAGGCCAATTAATAATCTGTTCAAAGAATGGTTAAAGCGAAAGCGACAACAACTGCTGCTGCTTACAAAGATTCTTGAGCCCTTGAAGGACTGTGGGTGCACGAGCATCGCACTAGTTTCGTTTCCAGGCACGGTTGCATCGAGTGAGGAAACGGCACAGGAGCTTTTAAACACTCGCGCGCATCAAATCATCTGTGCGCGCAACGCTAAAGCCCTCATCAGTGAGTGAGGAAAGCCTGTCTCAGCGTGCGCGTGATCCTCTCATTCGTTATTCATCTGCTTTCTTTTGCTCGCGCGAAAAGCTGTCGAAACTAACAGTCGAATCTGTAGTGACCAGTCAGCACTGGCCATTTAAAAATAAGGTTTCAGCCAGCCAAAGTGGCTAGTGGGAGTGGCTGTCTAACTCTCCACAACTGAAATCTACCCACATTTGGCGGGTGTTAAAGTAAAGCCCTGATCGCAAATTAATCGAAATTCAGAACCTATAATCCATCAAATTTTAGGTATACCAGGGCCTTTAGTTGTTGTGCTATTTCTTAATCTCCTCCTCAATGCTCTTCATCTTTTGTTTTTCCCACAGAGTTTTTCACTGAGCTGGACAAGGCGATGGGTCCGCTGATCTTCAACACCAGCAGCATGACTGACCTGGTGCGGTTCACGCGGCAGGGCCTGCACTGGCTACGACTGGACGCCAAGCTCATCCAGTAGAGCGCTTTAACCTGTAGCTCCTTCTTCTATGCCTACGCATAACACACACACTCACACACACACACACGCACTCGACCTGCCTCAGACATCTGTGACACTGTGCTCATTTCTACACCAGCTTGCCAAAAATACAAAACACTCAGAGCCCCGCCCCTTCCCCACCCCCTCTGCTCGTGAATATTCATGAAGGGGGAGGTGGCTTAACCTACATGTCCACACACACTGCGTCCTGGTCATATCATCGGCTTGTTTTTTTTTGGTATAAAAAGCCTGGTTTCGTACTCTTGACTTATTTTTGCTGGCTGTAAGCAAACAAGGATAATAATTGGATGTTTATGGCGCTTTCTTTTAACCAAAGTACCTCCCTTTTACCAAAGGTGCTTTAAAATTGAGGTTTTCTCTCCTTTTTATCAGTTTTATTGTGCCTTGTATTTGATATACAGGAAACTAAGAGACACAATATCTTGAAGTACACATCGAGGAAGGTTAAAGTGAGGGTGTGGATCGCCAAAGGCCTGAAAAACGAGAAGCAGAAAGAACATCTGAGGCTTTTTTTTCGTTTGTTTGTATGTTTGGTCAGACCAAAAGACTGTTCGGCACCATATCAAGGCATTACCGTGTTCGCTTTTGGTCATATATCTGTATTCGTCACTACCGCAAACACCCAGGCCATGATTTTATTTTATTATAATTCTTTTCTAAAGGAAATGTAGCGCTCGCATCGGTGTCACTTTTTTTTCTGGTATTAAAAACGCAGGAGTATTTTATTACCGCGGCTGACACACTCGGCCAGATATAGATTTTTATTTAGATATAAACGCATAAATCCAAGTTTTCCGCATTTTTTCGGCATGGATACAGGGTTGCAATACGAGATGAGAGACGTATTTCTATTGTATATGAAAATATCATATTTAAATATTTAATGTGAGTCTTGAGGTTGCCTTTTCTAGTGTCATAGTCGCCCCGTGTGTTGCAGTTCTTTTTCAAAGGAAACCAGTCATGTAAGGATGTATTTATGATGTGTTCTGTCGCAAATAGCAGTCTATGTGTGTACATATTGCAGTCGTTTTAGCGCAGACCGGCTCGTATCCATGCGCAAGGTGTAGATCTGATCCAAAACCATGGGTGGAGTTGATTGCGCTCCATGGTGTATGAAATGCTGGAAACATATCGTCTCTTGCACTAGAGTCTTTTATCTGATTGGCTTTTTTCTTTTTTTGTTTGTTAATCTGTGTAATGATTTGAAAACAAGGTGTCCTGTCGATGGGAATCGCAGTGTTTGACTTTTAATTGGACGTCTGTTTTGCAGATTAAATGTTTGAGATTTGATTGGTCAAGAAACATTCTGTAATAGGACTGAGGTTTCTTAAAGGAACACTCCACTTTTTATGTGAAATAAACTCGTTTTACATCTCAACAACAGTTAATCTGTTAAGTTTTATCATTTTTGAATCCATTCAGCCGATCTTTGGGTCTGGCGGGAGCACTTTTAGCTTAGCTTAGCATAGGTCATTGAATCGGATTAGACCGTTAGCGTCTTCTAGAGTTACATTGCATTTTCCGTCGATCTGTAACTACAGAAGAGTCAAGATTTAAATAGGAAAATGATCAATACTCTTTCTTTTTTTTTATGTTTTGAGCGAGATGCTAATGGTCTAATCTGATTTAATGATCTATGCTAAGCTAAAAGTGCTTTTTGTGTGGAAATAAACTCGTTTTACATGTCAACAACAGTTAAACTGTTGAGTTTTATCATTTTTGAATCCATTCAGGCGATCTTTGGGTCTGGCGGGAGCACTTTTAGCTTAGCTTAGCATAAGTCATTGAATCGGATTAGACCGTTAGCATCTTCTAGAGTTACATCGTTACATTGCATTTTCCGTCGGTCTGTAACTACAGAAAAGTCAAGATTTAAATAGGAAAATGATCAAAACTCTTTCTTTTTTTTTATGTTTTGAGCGAGATGCTAATGGTCTAATCTGATTTAATGATCTATGCTAAGCTAAGCTAAAAGTGCTTTTTGTGTGGAAATAAACTCATTTTACATCTCAACCACAGTTTAACTGTTTAGTTTTATTATTTTTGAATCCATTCAGCTGATCTTTGGGTCTGGTGGGAGCACTTTTAGCTTAGCATAGTTCATTAAATCGGATTAGACCGTTAGCATCTCAGAAATGACCAAAGTGATTTTCCTATTTAAAGCTTGAACTTTTCTATAGTTACATCATGTACTAACACCAACGGAATATGAGAAGTTACTATATTTCTAGACCGATATGAATAGGAACTAGGTACTTTGTTGCTGTACCATGGCTTTTGTTATGTAGTGCTTGAAAATAGCAACTTTACATTTTCCGTCGCTCTGTAACTACAGAGGAGTCAAGATGTAAATAGGAAAATGATCAAAACTCTTTTTTGTTTTGAGCGAGATGCTAATAGTCTAATCTGATTTAATGATCTATGCTAAGCTAAGCTAAAAGTGCTTTTTGTGTGGAAATAAACTCGTTTTCCATCTCAACCACAGTTAAACTGTTGAGTTTTATCATTGTTGAATCCATTCAGCCGATCTTTGGGTCTGGCGGGAGCACTTTTAGCTTAGCTTAGCATAGATCATTGAATCAGATTAGACCATTAGCATCTCGTTTAAAAATGACTAAAGAGTTTTAATGATTGTTCATATTTAAAGCTTGGCTTTTCTAGAGTTACATTGTGTACTAAAACCAACAGAAAATGAGAAGATACTATATTTCTAGGACAATATGGATGGGAACTAGGAACTTTGTCGCAGTACCATGGCTGCAGCAGGGGCAATGATATTATGCAGTGCCTGGAAATAGCAACTTTTTATTTTTCGTCAGTCTTGAAACACTGTTAAATGAGAAAAATATTTTTTTTGACATTAAGCGAGATGCTAATGGTCTAATCTGATTAAATTATCTATGCTAAGCTAAGCTAAAAGTGCTTTTTGTGTGGAAATAAACTCGTTTTCTATCTCAACAACAGTTAAACTGTTGAGTTTTATCATTTTTGAATCCATTCAGCCGATCTTTGGATCTGGCGGTAGCACTTTTAGCTTAGCTTAGCATAGATCAAGGAATCGGATTAGACCATTAGCATCTCGCTCAAAAAATGACCAAAGAGATTCAATATTTTTTCATATTTTAAGCTTGACTCTTCTAGAGTTACATTGTGTACTAAGACCAACAGGAAATGAGAAGTTACTATATTTCTAGGTCGATATGGATAAGAACTAGGAACTTTGCTGCAGTACCATGGCTGCAGCAGGGGCAATGATATTGCGAAAATAGCTTCCTGAAAATAGCAACCTTTTATTCTCCGCCAGTCTTAGAACCCTATATTAAATGAGAAAATTGTTTATTATTATTATTATTATTATTATTATTATTATTTTTTACATTTTTAAGCAAGATGCTAATGGTCTAATCCGATTCAATTATCTATGCTAAGCTAAGCTAAAAGTGCCCCCGCCAGACTCGGAGATCAGCTGAAAGAATTCAAAATGCTAAAACTTAACCATTTAACTCTGAGACTTGTAAAATAAGTGTATTTCCAAAGAAAAAAAAGTGGAGTGTTTGTTTTTAAAGAGAGAGTTCATCCTAAAATGAAATCAGTTCATGTCAATTTACTCGCCCTCCGGCCATCCAAAATTACAAGTTTTTTTTTTTTGTCAAACTGTTGTCAATGGTGATTCAAATAATGCAAGTTAGTAATATTTTAAGTCAAAAACACAATTAAAGGGATAGTTCACACAAAAATGAAAATGTACACCATTTCCTCATTCTCCACTTGTTTAAAACCAGTTTGAGCTTCTTCTGTTGAACACAAAGGAAGATATACTGAAGAATGCTGTAAAAAAAATCCTATTTGTTCCAACTATGAATATCATTGGCTCCCTTTCCCTCAACATTCTTCAGAATATCTTCTTTTGTGTTCACCTGAAGAAAGAAATTCAAAGTTTAGAAGCACTTGAATGCAAGTAAATGAGGACGTTTTCATTTTTGGGTGAACTACCTCTTTTATAAAGAGCAACTGAACGTTATTTACAACGTTATTACCTTTAAGTCATGTCAAAACGTTGAAAATCTCTTCAAATTCACGTACTCCTATGGCGCACGGGGACATAATCTCACTCCTAAAATGAGTTTCACCATTCATTATAAGCACAAATATCATTTCGATGAGCGAAACGACACATTATCATGTCTGTTTGTAAATTATATTGTAGTTTATCCCGCAGGAATTTCACACCCGCGCTCAAACACACAACAGTTTCCAATGAAATGTAATAACGTTCATAAATGATTGCTTCATGAGAGCTCGGTGTATGATTAGAAGCCGCATGTATTAATTCCGAGTTGCCTATATTTGGTATTATTCGACTCTAAAAGTATCTCATGTGCTAAAAGTCGTTTTGAATGACCCGAGGGCGAGAAAATGAACATTAAATACAATTTGGCAACATTAAATGCAATACATTAAGTACAATTTGGGAGGAACCAACTCTTTAATTATGCTATTATGCTAATTAATTCACACACTAATAATTATATTGATCATAAAGCAACTGCATATGAAAAAATGAGTTGTTAATGATATTCCAATGGCCTTTATTTGCTTCTTGATGTGCTTTTGTTCCTGTTTTTACCATTTTATTTTATTTTATTTTTGTTTTTAGTTCGAGTCAATTGGAAATCCATCTTTAATTTTCTCCATTTACCTTTCTGATAAAATAACACTCGCATGTTTCTATTTAAATACTAAACTGTACAGATGTACATATGAAAATCTTTTAGGGTAAATTTTTACAACGATTTAACATTTGTATTAATTGTATATAGAATGTGAATATATTAAATGCACACTTTCGTTACTGAGGATCTTTTTGTTTTCAACAGAACACTGTACGTTCGTAATTCCCGTGCTTTTTCTGTCCTTCAGGAGACGTTTTGATTGGCTTATAATGAAATAATCACGACAGAGGGACTTGTAGGTGTCTGTATGTAGTACTCCTTTTCTAGTGAACGCAAAACAATCATTGGCAAGCAGTATGAGATCAGTTTAGTTTTCAAAAGTATTGAGATTGACGAAATGAAATCTACATATATATATAAATATATATATATATTCGTATATGGATGCAATATGATTTAAAGGTACTCTTATGAGTCTTGATTATCCAAACTTGTAATAACTTAAACACTTTTGTTTTTTTTTTTTGTTTTTTTTTTGGTGAAGTGAGTATTACTAATGGATTTTCTCAGTCTGTTGCGAATCATCTTTGTATTTTGCTGTATTGAGAATAAAATCTATATGATTAAAAAACAATTGAATCCCGTTTGTGTTTCTTTGAATGTGTTTTTAAGAGTTTAATACAGATTTTAGGTTTTTAGGCCAAAAAAAAATGATCAAATCAAGTTTATTGATTTTCTTTTCAGCTTAGTCTTTTAATTAATCAGGGGTCGCCACAGCGGAATGAACTGCCAACTTATCCAGCATATGTTTTATGCAGCGGATGCCCTTCCAGCTGCAACCCATCACTGGAAAACACCCATACACTCATTCACACACATACACTACGGACAATTTAGCCTACCCAATTCACCTGTAGCGCATGTGTTTGGACTTGTGGGGGAAACCGGAGCACCCGGAGGAAACCCACACCAACACAGGGAGAACATGCAAACTCCACACAGAAAAGCCAACTGACCCAGCCGAGGCTCGAACCAGAGACCTTCTTGCTGTGAGTCGACAGCTCTACCCACTGCGCTTCTAAATCAAGTTTATATAAAGAATAAGTGTTTATTATGTTTCAAATAACTTTGCGGAAATAAAATGCCAAAAGAATTAATGTTTCCATCATAATACAGAGTAAAAAAATGTATGAATTTGTAGAGGAATCAAAAAATACACTCGTCGGCCACTTTATTAGGTACACTTTACTAGTACCAGGTTGGACCCGCTTTTGCCTACAGAACTGCCTTAATCCTTCATGGCATAGATTCAACAAGGTACTGGAAATATTCCTCAGAGATTTTGCTCCATACTGACATGATAGCATCACGCAGTTGCTGCAGATTTGTCGGCTGCACATCCATGATCCCAATCTCCCGTTCCACCACATCCCAAAGGTGCTCTATTGGATTTAGCTCTGGTGACTGGGGAGGCCATTTGAGTGCAGTGAACTCATTGTCATGTTCAAGAAACCAGTCTGAGAAGATTTATGACATGGTGCATTATCCTGCTGGAAGTAGGCATCAGTAGATGGGCACACTGTGGTCATAAAGGGGTGGACATGGTCAGCAACAATACTCAGGTAGGCTGTGGCGTTGACACGATGCATAATTGGTACTAATGGACCCAAAGTGTGCCAAGAAAATATCCCCCACACTATTACACCACCACCACCAGCCTGAACCGTTGATACAAGGCAGGATGGATCCATGCTTTCATGTTGTTGATGCCAAATTCTGACCCGACCATCTGTATGTGGCAGCAGAAATCGAGACTCATCAGACCAGGCAAAGTTTCTCCAATCTTCTCTTGTCCAGTTTTGGTGAGCCTGTGTGAATTGTAGCCTCAGTTTCCTGTTCTTAGCTGACAGAAGTGGCACCCGGTGTGGTCTTCTGCTGCTGTAGCCCATCCGCCTCAAGGTTGGACGTGTTGTGTGTTCAGAGATGCTCTTCTGCAGACCTCAGTTGTAACGAGTGCTTATTTGAGTTACTGTTGCCTTTCTATTTGCTGGAACCAGTCTGGCCATTCTCCTCTGACCTCTGGCATCAACAAGGAATTTGCGGCCACAGAACTGCCGCTCACTGGATATTTTCTCTTTTTCAGACCATTCTCTGTAAACCCTAGAGATGGTTGTGTGTGAAAATCCCAGTAGATCAGCAGTTTCTGAAATACTCAGACCAGCCCGTCTGGCACCAACAACCATGCCACATTCAAAGTCACTTAAATCACCTTTCTTCCCCATCCTGATGCTCGGTTTGAACTGCAGCAGATCGTTCTATCTATCTATCTATCTATCTATCTATCTATCTATCTATCTATCTATCTATCTATCTATCTATCTATCTATCTATCTATCTATCTATCTATCTATCTATCTATCTATCTATCTATCTATCTATCTATCTATCTATCTATCTATCTATCTATCTATCTATCTATCTATCTATCTATCTATCTATCTATCTATCTATCTATCTATCTATCTATCTATCTATCTATCTATCTATCTATCTATCTATCTATCTATCTATCTATCTATCTATCTACATAGGCTATATGTGTGTGTTTATATATATATATATATATATATATATATATATATATATATATATATATATATATATATATATATATATATATATATATAAAGTTAATCTTTTTTATTATTTTTATTTATTTATTTATTTACAGGTTTGGTCCTCCAAGGTATTAATCGACATTATGCTACGTTTTGGACTATTTTTGACTGCTATTGAACTGAAAACCTGGCAACCCTGGTTCAGACACAAACATTTAAGTATCACTCCTTGACTCTTTCTTTAGAAACCCTTAATAAAGCATTCAGCGTTGTATTCTAGACTCCATCTTTACGTGTTTACATTCACCACATCATAAACAATAAATAAATAATGAATAATCATCATTTACCTAATCATTTTTAATGAGTGTCTATCGCCCCGCCCCTTCCATAACCCCAGCCCTTCCCCGCCATGATCCCGCCTCCTCTCGCTCTCATCACCAGCTCTGAGAAGAGGCGGTCAAACAGAGCGGTTTCAGTTTGCCAGAAAACACACGGAGTTTTGTTCATAACACTGAGTTATTTGGTGTTAAAAGACAGCAGCTGCTGTGATGAAACGCGGTCGAATGGTGCAGAGAAGCCAGGATACAGCCTGACAGAGCCCGCAGGTAAAACAACCGTTAAAATACTGGTATCGCTGTGTAAATATGATAGTTTCGGTCAACGGCTTTCAGCGACAGGTGGATGAAGTTGAGGTAAAGTTGGTTTCATATCCCCACATTCGGACTTTCTCCTTATTAATATCATTTTAAAAAAAGTGTTTTATGCAAATTCTAAATAGTGAAATCATAATGTTAATTAAATAGTGCTAATGTTGTTTTCAAGTCATACTTACATGCGATTTCACACTGAATATTCAAAGTACCATGGTAAACAATGTAGGGAGCGTGTCAGAAATTGTCAGTGAGCAAATGTGTAAATATAAAAGCACTTTACCGTGTATGAAAGCATGTTTGGTAAACAGTGAATATGTAGATTAAGGTAAAGTTGGTTTTTATATTCGCCCATTGGTTCAGTGACAACCTTCTGACACGCTCCCTGTATTGTTTACCATAGTACTTTGGATATTCGGTCTGTAGTCGCATGTAAAAATGACTGAAAACAACATAAGCACTATTTATTTGACTGAACAATGTTGTACTTTAATAGTCATTAGCATTTAGATTTTGCTTGCTTTGCTGAAAATTATGTTATTAAGAAGCAAGTCTGAATGTGTGAGTATTAAACCAACTTTACCTTTACCTATTGAGGTAAAGCTGGTTTTATATTCACACATTCATTCCTCATTAAACAGTGAAAATTAGTGACACGCTACGTTGAATATTCAGTCTGAAATCGCATGTAAGTATGTCTTCAAAACAACATTAGCACAGTGTAGTACTTTGATAGTCATTGGCTGCTAATGTGATTTTCCTATTTAGAATTTGGAAGAATACTTTTCTGAAATGATATTAGTAAGGTGAAAGTCTGAATGTGCGAATATAAAACCGACTTTACCTCAATACTTTACCTTTACCTGGTGTTAATGCTGATCTATGTAATTGTAATTATAATAGGGAAGTGTAACATTATTACACAAGAGGGTTTTGAAGTGCATTATGTTCGAGGACTTTGTCCAGCAAGAGGTAATCACGCAGAACAGATCCTGTAAAATATAATAAAACAAAAACTCCTCTGAGTCACTTATGAAGGCACACATGAAACTAGTTTTATGACAGGGTTTCTTGGGAGTTTTTTTTTTAAAGTTCTTCTACATTTTTAACGAGCTAATCAACGCAGGATGTTTTTCATTTAAGGTTTTTAAAGGCTTTTGGTGCAACAACAAGTTCTTAAAGGCAAAGTTCACTTGTGATTGAAGCTTTATTTAAAAACAAGTGGTTTTCAGCTTTTATGATGTTCTGATATTCTGAAAAATGTTGGGAACCAGTTGTCATTGACATCCATAGTATGAAAAAAATACTAATGACTATTTTTTTATTTTGAGCGTTCTTCAGAATATCTTCCTTTGTGTTCAACAGAAGAAAAAAAGAAAAAAAAAAACTTAAGGACCTAAAGGGGTATTACATCAACATAGAGTTTTTTTTTAAATAAAAGTTATTTTAAAAGCATTTCATGCATGTTTTTAAAAGGTTTTAAGGTGAAAGTTCACTCAAGATTAAAACTGATTTAAAATCATGTGGTTTTAAACTTTTTTTCTGTTCTGATGTTCTGAAAAATGTTGGAAACCAGCTGTCATTGACATCCATAGAATGAAAAATATATACTATGAAAGTTATTGGCTTTTCCGAGCATGCATTGGAGTAGAAAGAAATGTAAACTGGTTTAGAACAAGTGAAGGGTAGACTAAAAAATATCAGTAATTTTACGGTTTATTTCAGGCAGCTGGGGTGCCGGAAATAAACCTTAAAATAATGGCCATTAAATTACAGACATTTACTGTAAAATAACGGACATTAAATTAGAGAAATTTCCTTTAATTAAAATTTTTAGTACATTTCTGTAACTCAACCTCTGTTATTTTACAGTAAATTTCTGTAATTTAATAAACCGTAAAGTTACGGATTTTTTTTTTACAGTGTATGTTATGATGACTGAATTTTCATTTTTGGGTGAACTGTCCCTTTAAAGAGTCTTTATTTGCTCTTCTACATTTATAAGGACCTAAACTAATGCAGAAATCTTTTAAATTAATGTTGTTTTAAAGGCATTTCATGCAAGTTTTTATAGGGGAACTTCACTTTTGATTGAAAGTTGATTTAAAAACAAGTGGTTTTAAAAGTTTATGATGTTCTGAAAAATGTTAAAAACTAGTAATCATTGGCATCCATAGTATGAAAAATATATACTATGAAAGTCAATGGCTTTTTTTCCTGAGCATTTTTCAGAGTATCTTCTTTTGTATTTAACTGAAGAAAGAAACATAAACAGGTTTAGAACAAGCGAAGGGTGAGTTATGATGACTGAATTTTCATTTTTTGGGTGAACTTTCCCTTTAAAAAGTCTTTATTTTCTTCTATAAAGTTTAAGGAGCTAAATATTGCAAAAGCTTTTAAATTATTGTTGTTTCAAGGGCAATTCATGCAAGTTTTAAAGAGGTCTTAAAGGGAAAGTTCGCTCGTGATTAAAAGTTTGTTTGTAAACAAGTTGTTTTAAACTTATGAGATTCTAATATTCTGAAAATTTTTTGGAAAACAGCAGTCATTGACAACCATAGTATGATATATGAAAAATATATGTATATAAACTATAAAAGTCAATGACTTTTATAAAAAAGTTTTTATATACTATAAAAAGTCAATGTTTTTTTTGAGCATTCTTCAGAGTATCTTTTGTGTTCACCAGAAGAAACTCAATCAGGTTTAGAACAAGTGAAGGGTATGTTATGATGACTGAATTATCATTTGTGGGTGAACTATCCCTCAAAGTCTTTGTTTGCTTTTCTACGTTTTAAAAAAACCTAGAAAGGGTATTAAATCAGCGTAGAAAGTCTTGAATTCAAAGTCATGGTGTTAAAAAAATCAGTTTCTGTATGCAAACACCTAAATTAAGATACGTTTGCATGCAATAAATAAAGAAAGTCTTGTTTTTATGAGAAGTAAATGAGAACATGCTTAAAATGATCTTTAATTGCTGTATGAAACCTTTCCGTTCAAAATAAGTATGCTTTTGTTTTAATCATAAACTTATGATCAAAACAAGACCTCATCTCATGTAATTTAGCTTCCCAACATTTTACTAGAAAACAGAACAAAAGTATTGAGAAAGAACATCACTTTTTTTTTTTTTTTTTTTTTACAGTATTATTAAAATGCACAATGCAATTATTTCTATAGTCTACACTGTAAAAAAAATCCGTAATTTTACAGAAAAAAAACTTAAAATAACGGCCGTAAATTACAGAACTTTACTGTAAAATAACAGAGGTTGAATTACAGAAATTTACCAAAAATTTAAGTTTAGGGAAATTTCAGTACTTTAATGTCCGTTATTTTACGGTAAATTTCTGTAATTTAACAGCAGTTATTTTACGTTTTTTTTCCGGCACCCCAGCTGCTGGAAATAAACCGTAAAATCATTAATTTTTTTATAGTGTAGTGTTTGGGAGCTAACATTTAAATAGGTTTTTTTATTTTTTATTAAAAATCAGCTAGTTGAATTATTTTTAAGCTTCAATGTGCTTTATTGTAAATTTAGAGTGTATTGTTGCACAGTGTCATTCATAACAGTTATGCTGTATTACTGTTTAATGTAAATACTGTCAAATATCTGGTAATTAAAATTTTCTTGACTGTGTGTTGTAAATCTAATATAATTTTTCTGTTTACAATACATAAAATAAATGGAAACACTCTTATCACTTGTGATTGATGGATGTTTTTCCATTAAATACACTTTCAAATCGCATTTTTCAGCAAGTTTGATATTAAAAATGTAACTCTGCAGCTTATCGAAGTGATGTGTATTAATAAGTAGTCATATGAAACAAATATTTAGAATATATTGAATGTATTGCCTCCCAAAAATGATGAATGAGCCAGCAATACTTTTATATTTTATGAATTTATTTCTTAGTGTATCAGATTGGCCATAATCCGGTTTATATGAAATATTCGTTGTGCCTTTTGGCTTTTAATATGCGCCAGATGAAAGGCGAGTGCTGAAAATGTGACGGCTGTGCTATGCATTGTTCAGAGGAACCAGATACCAGCATTTGGTCCAGTTGCTGAAACTCTATCAGTTGCATTGGGTTGAAAACGGCCTCTGTGTGTTCTCTGTAGGGCTTTACTTTCTAAGAAAAGCATAGCGCACAAGAAGCATGAAAACACAAACACAACGACAGTTAGACACACCTTCAGAAAATTCACACACACAGCAGTTTTAGCAAGTTTGCTGTTGTTTAACAATACAGTTGAAGTAATATATGAAAAGGTTATGTGATTATAGGGACCAAAACTTATCACAGATACTAATAATTATCAATATTATGATAGGGTATCAATATTATCAATATTGTTTTGTTAAAATAACCAAAAAAATTTAATAAATGTCACAAGTGGAGTTGTCACAAGTGGAGTTGTCACTAGTGGTGTAATGGGTCACAAATCTCACGGTTCGGATCACATTATGGTTTTTTAGTCACGGATCGCACCATTTGACCACAATTTGTACAACCCATATTTATTTTTAGTCTCATTTTCAATAAATGGTTCAGTTATTCACTCATAAAACTTCACGTTTCATTCCTAGATGATCATTTTTGGGGAATTATTCAGTGGCATATTTTTGATGGCTGGTTGTCGCCACCTATTGGTTTAATAATGTAATTGCTGCCTTCAGCTTTTATTTTTGAGCGTTAAGTTAAATGCAAATGACTGTGATTTAAATCTTATCCATAAACATCAGTGGTTTTATCTAAATATAAACTGTTCTCCCAGTACTTCTGTGTTATTTGACTGTTTGTAACTAACTGAAAAGACTAAAGACTGAATCTCTTTCTTTATTTTCTCATTTTTCAATCACACATTTGAATGCAGCGATTCGAAGGATTAATAAACGTATGCAAATCACCATCATTTATAATTTATGTTGCGTGGGTGTTGAGATTTCGATCTTTTAATGATTAATCGTGCAGCTTACACTGAATGCGTTAATGCAGGCTAACAAGTAGTGTCAGAAAACACCTTTAATAACCCATTCTGTAATAAGTGTAGACGCTTCAACGGGGTGAGGATCCTTATGCAGGTCTTTATTAGGATAGTCAGGCAAGCAGTGGTCAAACAGGAACAAACAGATGTATTAGGGCAATCCAGAGTCGTAGTCGATATAACAGGCAGTAGGTCACAAGGCAGGCGGCGTACAAGGAATAACAAAACAAAACAAAGCAAAGGTCTAAACACGGGAAAACAAGGCAAGGAGAAACGCGTCGTAATGTTCACTTCAACAGGATACAAGACTCAGCAAACTTGTGTGTTTGTGAGGTGTACTTATGGTGCTTGTAATCAGTCCTGGAGCGGCTACAGCTGTCGCGGTGTAATCAGTGGTGATCTGGAACATGTGTGTGTGAGCGGAGTGTATGTATGGAGTTGTAGTCCAAAACCTGGCAGATTTGTAGTCCATGTGACAGTGTGTGTGTTTACCAGCGATCTCTGGCTGTAGATCGCTGGTGATCGTGACACATACATTAATAACCAACACATTCTAAGAAACCCACCACATCCACAACTTCTTCCGTCATCATTATATTTTACTAAGCCACAGGAAAATGAATGAATCAGGGTTTTTTTTTCTTCTTTTTTTTTGACTGATATTGCGATTTGACTAGCAAATTAATTTTGTGAAGTAATATTTTCAGTAATATCCAGCACATACTTCAAATAAAAGAAATATAACATTCTTTTAACTGAATGTATTTACTAAATATACAGTTGAAGTCAGAATTATTAGCCCCTCTTTGGATTATTTTTTCTTTTTTAAATATTTCCCAAATGATGTTTAACAGATTCAGGAATTTTTCACAGTATGTCTGCTGCGTTCACACCAGACGCGGAACGCGCGGCAAAATCGCGCTATTCGCGAGTAAATAGACGCGTGAACATTTGAGTTTACTCGCTTCATTCGCGCGTCAGACTCTGCTTCATTCGCGCGTCAAATTCACTTCAGAACAGACGGGGATTTGCATCATGGGCAGGGCTTCTGTCTGCTCGGTGAATGTAGCTTCGTTGCTAAATGGCTAACATGGATTTTATTGATAAAATACCTGTGTTTATGTGCTTTATGAAGGCTGTGAAACAGCGTCGATACGTTTGGAGCAGTGTCTGAGTCCACTAGATACTTTCAGAGGTGCACCCAGCGCTGTGAGCTCATAAACTCCTCCAGAAACTTAACCTGGATGACTGGGGCTTCCAGCGGTGCTTCTGACTGAGACAAGCCCAGTTTGATGAACTGTTGTCGGTGTCGGCTGGAGGATTTCCCCCGGACACCAACAACAGGGGCTACGTCACAATCATGCTTCCACAAGAGCAAGCTCCTGATTGGTTAACGCGGCGCGAATGTCCGCAGAAGTTCAGATATTTGAACTCGAGCGATTTGCTCGTTAAGCGCGTCAAACGCTCAATTCGCGCGTATCGCGCCATTCGCGCCGCGGCATTCGCGTCATTCGCGCCGGGGCATTCGCGCAATTCGCGTCATTCGCGCAATTCGCGTCATTCGCACAATTCGCGTCATTCGCGCCGCGCAATTCGCGTCATTCGCGCCGCGCCATTCGCGCGTATCGCGCCGCAGGATGCCTATTCGTGCGTTTGCATTGACAACATGTAAATCACTCGCGCTTGACGCTTCTTCCGCGTCTGGTGTGAACGCAGCATGATAATATTTTTTCTATTAGCCCCTTTAAAGCTATTTTTTTTTTCGATAGTCTACAGAACAAACTATCGTTATACAATCACTTGCCTAATTACCCTAACCTGCCTAGTTAACCTAATTAACCTAGTTAAGCCTTTAAATGTCACTTTAAGCTGTATAGAAGTGTCTTGAAGAATATCTAGTCAAATATTATTTACTGTGATCATGGCAAAGAGAAAATAAATCAGTTATTAGAGATGAGTTATTAAAACTATTATGTTTAGAAATGTGTTGAAAAAATCTTCTCTCCGATAAACAGAAATTGGGGGGAAAAATAAACAGGGGGGCTAATAATTCTGACTTCATCTGTACATTTACATAACGGCTAATAGCAATGTTACAAGGTTTACCATGAGTTTAAAGATCGCGATAATCAATCATGGTTTTAATGATAAGGAAAATTTGAAGCCCATCCGAAAATGTATCTTGGTTTACCTTGAAGGCAGTAATTGTGACGCTATTTAACAACAAAATAAGATGCTTTTCATGCTTGCATGCGCTGTAAAAAATGCAGGGTTCCACACAATGCATTCATGTTGTCCCAACACAAATCAGTTTGATCAATTTAAGTGGATTGAACATAAAACAATTAAGTTGTCCCCCAAAAAAATGTCAGGAATTGTGTTGTTTCAGATCATTTTAAATAAGCAGCTTGCACAAACAGCAAAAAAATGACAAGTATTGTTAAAAAATACCAGTGTGTTTGTGTGTGACAGGTGCAGTTATGCTCTCTGTGAAATACAGTATCACTTGCATAACTTGAGGAATCCGGATGACCTCAGGGCTTGGCATTAATCATTTGTGCGCCGTTGAAGACAATCATTTATTGTTTGGGTGTTGCTTTAACGTTCAGCACATCCTCAATGCAAACTGGTTTATCCAGGCGACGCACTTGTTTGTCTGTTAAATCGACTTTAACGGCTGGTTTTGACATTCGTGTTCTGAACTTTAAATCTTAAAATGGAGTGTTTTTGGTGCTTAAAGTTGATGATTATTCTGGTTTTGTGAATTCGATGTGTAATCTGCGATATAGGTGTGTTTACAACATTAAAAATGCCATCATGGGTGAGGCAGATGTTAGACAGGCATGAGGATGGTAAACCAATATGGTGCACAGTCACCTGAGCCTTGTCTTGTCATTAATATTGTCAAACAGTTAGGAGAAAACTGTGAGATGTGCATGCTTGGGCTGCTAATAGTTATTTAATAACCAAAAATGTGTTCAGTATTATGTTTTGTGGAGCACGGAAGGAAAATGGTTTGAAAAGTATCAATAGTGCTGTAAATTGTGTACTTGTATAAAGGAACGCTCTTGAGCTGGATAATTTTTGAATCCATTCAGCTGATCTCCGGGTCTGACAGGAGCACTTTTAGCTTAGCTTAGCATAGATCATTGATTTAGATTAGACCATTAGCATCTTGCTCAAAAATGATAAAAAAGTTTGATAATTTCCTATTTAAAGCTTGACTCTTCTGTAGTTGCATCATGCATCTATGTGTATGAACATGCAGTTATGCAAGAAAAAATTTAGATCTAATCTGACAGTAAAGTTGTGTCGTATCGAATAGCGTGTAGTAAGTTATTTCTGAAACTCTTGCAGAAAAGATCATCGGAGTTACGAGAAAGCTGACTTGTGTTTAATGCAGTGACAAACTTTTACCTCTATGCAAATACATGTACTTCTATGCAAGTGTCCAGCCTGTCACGGTCAGGACAAAAGGATAATGTGTTGTTTGTCATCAAGCATGAAAAGTCAGCAAAAGCTACAGTCCTGTTTACCTTTGAGCTTATCACCACTTAAACGGGAGCTATTATGCAAATATCACTTTTATAAGTGGTTTAAAACACAGTTGTGGAGCAGCAGTGTGTGAATACAACCAGCCAGTAATGGTAGACATTTATTAATTGTATTTTTTAGGGCTGTGCAAAAATATCGATACATCTAATTATCGCGATAATTTCTTTTACGATAGTGTATCGATAGTCCAACCTCAAGTATCGATTCAAGTTGTGCCAAATGACCTTCTCCTCCGCTCCTGTAGATGTCGCTAACGATCAACAAAACACCATAGTAACGATCAACAAAACAAGTAGTACGGTATCAGAAGTAAGCAAGAGTGATTATGGCATAAAATATGAAGGTGCCTCCAGTTTTTAGAGCTGACGTGTGGCTGCACTTTGGTTTTAACGCAATTAGGGCCGATGGCCTATAGACATCATGATGCTGAGGCGGCATCACCGATCCTTCGCACCGCCCCCGTTGCAAACCCGCTCGTGAAAAACACACACTCAGGCCCCGTTTACACTGATACAGCTTAGTTTAAAAATGGCATTTCAGAACAAAAATGATCCACATCCAAACTGGCGTTTCATCTGGCATTTCTGAACAGCCCTCCGTCTGCTGAAAATGCACATCACGTGACCACACACACACACACACTGTCATGCGCTCGTCTGAGCTCCAGAGAACAGTGTAAGGACTGTATATTTTATACAGTTATTGGTACGGACAGTTTATCAAGCATGTACCGCTGGATCGCATCTCACTATAAGTTAGTTGTTAAACGTGATGTTTAATTAATCTTGTCTCTATCTAACGACTCTTCTGTCTTTTGATTCTCTCAGGTATTGTGTCACAGCATCAGTACACTGCTTTAGTCTTTCGATTTCACACTTGTACCAAGTAATTTTAGTGAAAACCGCAGATACTGTTGGTTGGTTTCTGTTGTCTGTGCACCTTTTTTACCAAGCAAGTGTGTGGACGCCACAACGGCAGTTCACTCTGCCTAGTCATGCCAGAGTCCCGCGGAAAAAAAAGTGATTGACAGGTGGTATTTTATGTGTAACTTATCTTTATTTATTTATCTATTTATTTATTTATTTATGATTTGGTTATGAGTAAAACAAAGGCCATGCGGGTCAGGTAGGCTACAAATAATTAATTAGTTATGAATTTATTAATTATTCATAAATAATTAATTCACCTCCCCCTATGACAATGATGTCATGGTCCATCGCCATGTTTCACATTAGACATCGTACGATGCCAAATTGGTCAACATCGCCCAACCCTAAACGCTATACCAGGGAGTACTGAATTAGACAAAAAATAAATGCCATTTGTAAGCTTTGCAATATTCATAGTTCTGATGAATTGGAATGGATGGAAAATAAATTGGAATTGGAATTTTAATTTGTCTGCCGACTTTATCAAGTTGTCAATATAATGTGACACACATACTAATACAAACTAATGCAATATATCACAATATTTATTGTATCGTATTGTGACCCATGTATCGCGAGGCCCTTGCCAATACACAGCTCTAGTATTTTTTCATAATCACACTTGATAAAAACAGTCTGCAGAAACACTTTGATGGACATTCTTCCGTTGTGCATGTCATTTGCAGGGGAAAGGTCCGCCCACTAGTGAAGCTCCGCCCACTGAACTAAACCGAACTGCAATTCTGAAATCTGGACTTTACTAGAACTTCTATGTTAAGCGGCTTAGACACAATCTACATTGTAAAAGCACTATAGAAATAAACATGGATTGAATTGAATTGAATAGTGACCATCTCTCCCTCATTAGCATAAACAGGCCTGAGTGAGAAGCAGCCATCCGACTTTAGAGTTTTGAATCTGCCACTATGCTGACACACAGGCATTTGTAGCTCCGCCCTCTTCTGAAAAGAGCACAATCTGAATTTAAAGCGACAGTCACCAAAATGACACAATTTGTATCAAAGCCTGAAAGGGTCAGTCCAGAGAGTTATAAAACATTTGTGGGTTTTTTGAGCTAAAACTTCACACACACACACACACACACACACACACACACACACACACACACACACACACACACACACACACACACTAGGGATATCAGAGATGTAATTAATAGGTTTGGGCTGCACAATATATCGTTTCAGCAATGATATCACATTGTGATTATTTGCAATAGTTACATCGGAACATATGCAATGTTGAGTATGGATTATAGTTTATTATTTGCATGTGTTTTTGAGGCTTGAGGATTTTAATATATATATATATACACATACATGGTTTCCGCTACATTCATTCTTCCATGGCGGGCCGCCACACCAAAATTCATCCCGCCCCGGCTATATTACAGCTTCCCATTCAAAACATTCAGTCATTGTTGTTGTTTTTTTAATAGCGGGTTATAATCGCACCAAAGAGTATTAAAAGGTAAGTGAATTATAACAGCGCAAACTTTTCTGTAACCGTAGTAGTGCTGTGCGTTATTTGTTTAACCCTTTACGGTGACATGCTGACTGACTGACAGGTGCGTGAGACGTGAGACCAGCAAACACGACGTATAGCTTTCAGTTAAGCTGAACACAGTTTCCATAATTATACTGTATAGATAAAGGTCTATGGTTCTGCATACAAGGACTTTATCTGGCTGGAGTTTATAGCGGTTTCACTTTACTTCAGGACTGTTCAGCTACTTCAGCTGTTTCACTTTACTTCAGGACGCATTAATGCCGCTCTGTAGGTCCATCGGAGACATTCATACATATTCCTAGAAAATCTAATAAATGTTGGAGATGTACTCGTCACATAAACGCACTAAATCGCACTTGAACAGCGTATATTTCAGGGTGTGAAGTTGTGCACGAACAGGAAATCAGCGCGCAAGCAGAGATTCGCATGCTCGTATTACATAAATGCGATCTCGACGTGTAACACTGCTCTCACAACATGTGTCATTGAAATAACACCCATAGGTAGTTGGTACATCTGTGTTACAGTCCTGCCGCCACAGCTGGAAAAAATCCTAGAGGATCACTGATATATATATATATATATATATATATATATATATATATATATATATATATATATATATATATATATACATATATATATATATATATATATATATATATATATATATATATATATATATATATACATATATATATACATATATAAATATACATATATATATACATATATAAATATAAGACACTTCTATACAGCTTAAAGTGACATTTAAAGGCTTAACTAGGTTAATTAGGTTAACTAGGCAGGTTAGGGAATTAGGCAAGTTATTGTATAACGATAGTTTGTTCTGTAGACTAACAAAAAATAAAGTTTAAAGGGGCTAATAATTTTGACCTTAAAATGTTTTTAAAAAAAAGTAAAAACTGCTTTTATTCTTGCTGAAATAAAACAAATAAGAGTTTCTCCAGAAGAAAAAATATTATCCGACATACTGTGAAAATTTCCTTGCTCTGTTAAACATCATTTGGGAAATATTTAAAAAAAAAAGAAGAAAAAAAAGTTTGGTTAAAGAACCAAAACAAAGACAGACATTCCGGCACAATTTCAAAAGTAACGCACATTTCATTTTCAAAGCAGAATATCTGACTTCAGCATTGTTTTTCAGATAAACAAGAATGTTCACTCAGCATGTCTCTTAAATATCTGCAAACATATTATGGTGTTTTTATGCTTTAGAAGAGACAGAAACTTACATACAGCACCTTTAAAAACATAGTTCACACAATAAATGAACATTTACTCACCTACAAGTGGTTCCAAACCTCTGAGTTTCTTTCTTCTGTTAAACAAAAGAAGATATTTTGAAGAAAGCTAAAAACCTGTAACCATTGACATAGTAGGAAAAACAAATACTATGGGAGTCAATTGTTACAGATTTATTCAGAAGATCTTGTTTTGTGTTCAACAGATGAAAATGGTTTGCAACAAGTAAATGATGACAGAATTTCCATTTTTGCGTGAACTATCCCTTTAATCTCTCCGGATTTCATTTCCCTCCTCCTGTCATTATTTGCGATCATGTGGGCTGTCTGTAATTCATTAAATGAGAGCGCTGTCTTCGTGAGCTGTGTAACTCATAAAGAGGAACCAGCGTGATCCAGACGCCTCAGGCTCGGAGGAATTTCTGTCCAATCTTGACATTCTGCGTCTCTGAGTGATCAAGTGTGACAAAAACCCACCGCTCCACAATGAAACGTCTGACACTCTGTTGAGTTCATTATGAACAATCTACACAAAATCTCCTTCTGTTTGTCCAACAAATGTAGCACCGCTTTCTAATAGCCCTGTGAAACAATTAATGATCCTGTGAAATTAAAATAATGTTTTTTTTAAGATGTTAATAAGAGTATTGTTAGTTTTAAGGATATCTATAAGCTAGTCTGCTACAAAACAGTGACAAAATACGCATTTAGATGATGTAAAACTTATATAAACACTCCTAAATTGATCAACAGTTTTTTATTTCAAGTCTCCTCATACTTCATACTTCTGACCAATCAAATGCTCTCTAGTATCTGACATGCCCCGCCCCCTTCTTCTTGTTGGCTTTTCATTTGATGCGCTTGAGCTCAACCACTCTTACTCGCAGAGCTGTGATAAAAACAAAACACCATTGCCTGTTTTTTTTTAAAGGGGAGGAGCTACTTTATGCCCCTCCCACTCATCATGTTTCAGTTGAGATTACATCAAACATCGAATAAAAAAAATGCACATTTCAAAGCATTTCACGGCACGTTTAAGTAATTCTCACTATTATTTAGTTGCTTATTACTTCTCTGTTATTAATATATCAGCTGTTTATTAGTATTTATAAAGCACATATTCCCATGATCTTATTCGACGTCTTTAATCCTATAGTGTCTGAACTCAGTTACTACCTTTTGAATATTTTAAAGTGAGATAGTAATAAATATATTAATAAAGATCATAATAATAACGACAATAGAAAATTAATCAGACTGGCAGTAGCAATGTTCATAATGTCAAAATGCAATATATTTAGAGCTGTGTTCACAGTGACAGTGCTGAGATGTTTGCAAAACACAATTTTGCAATATAGGGCTGGGAGATATGACATATTTCATATCACAATATTTCAGACTTTTCAGATCTTGTTAAATATATGGCAATATAGCAACGTTTCTGTAAATTCAATCAATTTATAATCTATGCGTTATTTTGGCGGCTCAGTGGTTAGCACAATCGCCTCACAGCAAGAAGGTCACTGGTTCGAGCCTTTCTGGGTCAGTTGGCATTTTCGTGTGGAGTTTGCATCTTCTCCCCGTGTTGGCGTGGGTTACCTCTGGGTGCTCTGGTTTCCCCCACAGTCCAAAGACATGCGCTATAGGTGAAATGAATAAATTGGCTGTATGTATGAGTGTGTGAGTGTATGGGTGTTTCCCCAGTACTGGGTTGCAGCTGGAAGGGCATCTGCTGTATGAAACATATGTTTTACAAGTTGGCGGTTCATTCTGCTGTGGCGACCCCTAAAGAAATTTGGGACTAAGCCTAAGAAAATGAATGAATGAATAAAATAAACAATAGAACATAATATGAATTTATTGTTGTACTTGATATCCAGAAATGCTTCACTCTTGCTTGTGTGGTGATATTATTTAGCAATATTATATTTCAAAAAAGCAACCCATACAGGCATGTTATTTGCCTTCATAACTTTAATTAATAACATTCTAATGGGCTGATTTTGTATGTTTACATGCTTGATAATGTTAGCAGCTCACACATAATTAAAACGGTAATATTGATATTGGCCAAAGACATTTTTGCAGGAAAACCTGTGCATTTTGAAATTAAAACATGTAGTTTTATTGATTTATGCATAATAGGGCCTCTTTTAATCCAGCAAGTCCTGTTTTTTTAGGTCTGCTCTCATTTATTCATTTAGTTTTTGTTAGTTTTTAAATCGGCGAATTCATTCTACCGTGGTGACTCCTGATAAAGCAGGGTATAACCTGAAGGAGAGGGAGTGAGTGTTAGTTTTTACAGAAATGTTTTAATTCGGTTTTAGTTTCATATGACAATAATGACCCAGGGCTATGCTGCTACTAAACACATATTTATACCATCATAATATCAGTGAAAGCTGTTTGATGAACTCATGAAACCTCAAGTGTTGTTTTTTTTTTTTACACACATTGAATTAAATGCTAATAAGCATGTACAGTTGAAGTCAAATTTATTCACCCTCCTTTGAATTTTTTAAATATTTTCTAAATGATGTTGAACAGATTCAGGAATTTTTCACAGTATTTCCTATAATATTTTTTCTTCTGGAGAAAGTCTTATTTGTTTTATTTCGACTAGAATAAAATAGTTTTAAAACCATTTTAGCTGAATACTAGTATCTTGAAGAATATCTAGTCAAGTATCAGTTATTAGAAATGAGTTATTAAAACTATTAGGTTTAGAAATGTAGAAAAAAATCTTTTCCATTAAACAGAAATTGCGGAAAAATAAAGGGGGGCGAATAATTCAGGAGGGTTAATAATAAAACTTTTATTTTGGATGCAATTTAATTGTGATTTATTTTTTGCCCAGCACTAATTATTAACTTTACAGTAATGTCCACCTTTCCTCATTTTTGTGTCGTCAGCATTTCTCTGATGTGTAATGTAGAAGTAATCTGAATGCTGATATGTGGCCGACTTGGCATTTCACCCGTAATTACAGTGCATTTCAGGTGTTTTTTTCAAACGTCAAGATGTCAGACTCAATAGCAGTGAGATGCAGAACTGCATACCTCTTCCACTTTCTGCTCATGATTTTTTTTTTCTTTTTTTGTTTAAGTCTGCGTGAAATCAGAATTTACAATGTTTATTTTGCTAGCTCACATAGTTTATTTTAATGTGAATAATTAATCTGTGCAAGTTATTCCACAAAAAAAAAAATTGTTTTGGTAATCTTCAATGAAAATTAGTGTGTCCCGGCTCTTAAGGCCGATTTACGCTCCATTCACACGGGGCGTCAGCGTCAACACTTCCCATTCACTTTGAATAGGTGACGTCAGGCGTTGTCGAACTGCATTGTAGATCTGTCTGCCCTGCTTCAGCGGCATTGCTCTCTGCAGAAGTTGGGAGTTTCTCAACTTTGCAAGCGCCAACAGATGCGTCAGCCAATCAGATTGCTTTATGCAAACACCCCAGCTCAGACAGTAGCCGATGCGGACTAATTTCATTGGCTGACGCTGTTATGATGATCACGTCAGCCCTAACTTCAGACATGCCCGCCGTCAAACATTGACGCTGAAGCTTCGTGTGAATGCACGGTTATAGTTCTGCATCAAGCGTACTTATGGTTCGGCGCAGCCTTCTTGCAGCCACATAGCCCTCGCCGTGGCTGACGCGCACCTCTCAAAAAATGTAACTACATGTCGAATCGACACGTAGCGCAAGCTCTGTGATTGGTCGGCTTGGTAGCGATGACAGGTGTGGGCGGTGCTGAGAACCGCGAATGATGGTGCAAATGTTTACAAGTGTGGAGTCCCGTGAAGAAGCTCCGGATGGAAACTGTTGTTTTGTGTTTACCTTATGATTAAAGTTGTTACATGTCCACCGGCTACCGCCTCTGAATGAGCAAGTTTGAGTTACTTGTACATTAAGGTAGCATTCAGAAAAAACAAAACACCAGCGAAGAAACTCTACACAGAAGAATATAAAACCTACTGCCAACTAGCGTTTCAGAAGTGTTATTGCAGAGCAACACAAACAGCACACAGAAGTATAAATGCACGGCTACGCGCAAGACAGGCGCCGTGGGTCACGCCGATCACTCTGCAAAAGTATAAATCAGCCTTAAATACACTCTCTTTCTGAATATATTAATAATATTTTCTATATTCTGAAATCTTATGTGCATCTTGCATTTTCATTATTCACATTTTTAAGCAATATTGTAAAATGCAAATAAAATAGGTGCATGGAAGCGTAGCCAGTAGCCAATTTTTGATGTGACAAGCTAAATTAGCAATCCTGAAAACACATCAAATCAAAACTCTGGTGAAGTTGTTGAATTGTTGTCTCTTTTATTTAAATCATTGGAGGAGTTGCTATTGAATTTGCATATTGTAAACAAACCAATAATGTATCTTTTATTTAAAATGGTGTGGAAATGTGGAAATAATTTTTAATTTGATTTGTTTTTTGTTTATTTATATTTAGTTTTTTGTAAAAAAAATTGTGAATTTTCTCTTGTAAATACTGTATATCAAAAGGGTTTTAGTTGTCAAAAGTTTCTCTATCTCTAACTGTTTCTCCCTGTCTTTTTTCCTTTGTAAAATAGCTGTTCTTTGTCATCTGCGGTACTTTAATTTGTCACATTTCTTCTATATTAAGCTTTTAATAGCAGCTATTATCTTATATTGGTTCATCTTCACCTGATTGTGCTGTGAGTGGAAAATGAGCAGCTGTGAGCGCTGAACTTTCTGTAGTTGTAAGTATAGGGGTACATTTACACAATGTACTAAAAGCAGAAACCTTTTTACTTTGTGCTTTTTGAAAGGTTTTGAGATGGCAAGATTTTGAAAGAGTAATGAACTCTTGCAAGTCAAAATAAAGCTATACTTTAATACAAATCTATATGCATTTATCCACCAATCAGATTAGGGCTGAAAGATATTGTAAAAATGTGCAGTGTTGTTGAGTATTGCAATTAATTATGCTTACAATATAACATACTATATCATATTACATTACTTACGATATAACATACGATATTACATAACTTATGATACAACATTACTATACGATATTACGATATAACATACTATACAATATTATGATACTTACCATATAACATACTATGTGATATTACTATAATTACGATATACATACTATATGCAGTGTTTCCTCTAGGATTTTTTCCAGCAGTGGCGGCAGGACTTTTTTTTACACAGATCTGCCAACTATTTCAAAGACAAATATTACACACAGTATTGCAAGTCGAGATAGCCTTCATGTAATACGAGCATGCGAATCTCTTTGCTTGCGCGCCAATTTCCTCTTCGTGCACAGAACTTCTTGCACGCACTCAAATTTACACGTTCAAGTGCAGATCTTCTCGTGCGCAAGCGCTGCTGAAGCGCGATGTAGTGCATTTTTGTGCGTTTTCCGACATTAACGCGTCCTGAAGTAAAGTGAAACGGCTATAAACTCCAGCAAGATAAAGTCATTGTATGCAGAGCCATTGACCTTTATCAATAAAGTATATTTATGGAAACTGTGTTCATCTTAACTGAAAGCTACACCGTGTTTGCTGGACTTAAGCACCTGTCAGTCAGTCTGACAGAGAGTCAGTCAGCATGTCACCTTAAGGGGTTGAACAAACAGCGCACAGCACTACTACGGTTACAGAAAGTTTGCGCTGTTTACCTCTAATATGTTTTGGTGCGATTATAACCCGCTATAAAAAACACGACTAAATGTTTTAAATTAGAAGTTGTAATGTAGCCGTGGCGGGATGAATTTTGGCGTGGCGGCCCGCCACGGATGAATGAATGTAGCGGAAACCTTGTATATGATATAACATACTATACAATATTATGATACTTACGATATAATATACTATACAATATTATGATACTTACCATATAACATACTATACAATATTATCATACTTACCATATAACATACTCTACGATATTACGATATTTACCTTATAACATACTATAAGATATTACGGTACTTACCAAATAACATACTATACAATATTACGATACTTACCTTATAACATACTATACAATATTATGATACTTACCATATAACATACTATACGATATTACGATATTTACCATATAACATACTATACAATATTACGATACTTACCAAATAACATACTATACAATATTACGATACTTACCTTATAACATACTATACAATATTATGATACTTACCATATAACATACTATACGATATTACGATATTTACCATATAACATACTATACAATATTACGATACTTACCATATAACATACTATACAATATTACGATACTTACCATATAACATACTATATGATATTATGATACTTACCATATAACATACTATACGATATTACGATACTTACCATATAACATACTATACGATATTACGATATTTACCATATAACATACTATACGATATTACGATATTTACCATATAACATACTATACGATATTACGATACTTACGATATAATATACTATACGATATTGCGATACTTACAATACAACATACTATACGATATTACGATACTTAAGATATGACATACTACAGTATATAATGTAACATACTATATGATATCACGATACTTACGATATAATATACTATACAATATTACGATACTTACAATACAACATTCATTCATTTTCTTTCCGGCTTAGTCCCGTTATTAATCTATTAGTCGCCACAGCGGAATGAACCGCCAACTTATCCAGCATATGTTTTATGCAGCGGATGCCACTGGGAAAACACCCATACACTCCCATTCACACACAAACACTACGGACAATTTAGCTTACCCAATTCACCTATAGCGCATGTCTTTGGACTGCGGGGGGAAACCAGAGCACCCGGAGGAAACCCACACCAACACGGGGAGAACATGCAAACTTCACACAGAAATGCCAACTGACCCAGCTGGGACTCGAACCAGCGACCTTCTTGCTGTGAGGCGACAGTGCTCACCACTGAGCCATCATGCCGCCATTACCAAAACAGACATTTTGTTTTAGTGGATTAACGTGCGCAGGTTAATTGCTCGCCGAAAGAATAACAATGTGCACTAGCAAAACAAACATCGTGAATTTTGATTTCTCACGGACTTGTAAGTCAGTAAATACTGGTTCCATTTAATACTTCCTTATCAGACTGGAAAAGTGACCTGGGTCCAGATAGTGATCAGTGTATCTTAAGATCTGTGTAATCAGAAGAGTTTACAGATTTGTTTTTTTTTTTCAGAGCAAGGGGAAAATTGTGGATGAATTTAACTTGTATGTGCTTTGGGCAAACTATGACCTTGTCAACAAGTGCAAAATGTTCTTCACGGTCTTGATCTGGAGAGATAAGATTTCTCATCGGTGTCAGCACAGTTACTCCGCATATCTCTTCAGCTGATCGGACTGTTTTTATTAGCAAATTTGTGAGGAACAAATGCAAATGTTGGTGTGTGCTGCGGGTTGTCAGGGCTCTGTTAATGTGCACTGGTAAAAAATATGTTGCATTCCACACAACCAATTTGTGTTGAGACAACATGAATGAATTAAGTTAGCTTATACGTTTAAAGTACAAATTTAAGTTGATTGAACTAGTCACAATAACCAGTATATGGACTTATCGCACAACATAAACATGACCTCAATCATTTTTGGTGATGCAATATATATCGCCCAGTGATAAAAACAATTCTAGCAACATTTTAGCTGATTGCACAACATCTCGATCTCTATTGGAGGTGTCAGTGTCAGTATGGTTAAAAAACAGTGTAGTATTTACAATAAATTACTATAGTATATTTTCACGTGGGTGCCTGACAGCCAGGCCCGGATTAAGAATTGAAAGGCCTCTGGGCACATTGTCTTGTTGGGTCCCTACCCAGCCGCACCCCTATAGTTGAATTAAGAAATAAGAATAATGTAATATTGTTTAATAAAATAAATCTATAATAAAATAAATCTATAATTTATTGCCCGCATTGATATACGGTACATATATTTATAGTTTACAGAGATTTTACTTATTTTAAAAAGATTTAAAGCAATAAAAAATACTAATAAAATTAGTGAAAATTAATGGTTAATTAAGCAGTACTAAAATATATATTTTAAAGGATATTCGTTATGAATACAAATGAGTTATATTAAGATGTCGTTAACATTTAACACCTGGTGGAAAATAGAATATTTAAAATAACTATTTAGATGCTGTTTATACACGTAGGAAATAAGCTAAACCTTATTAAATACCCATGAGCCACTTGTGACTTTATATCATATTTTCATTATTTAAATTTTTTAAACATAAACATTTTCTTTCTATTAAAAATAAATGTATTTCCAATCTGATATGCAATGGGGGACAAAGAAGAACGAGTTCATCAGACGCTGGATTCGAACCGATCGATCGCGTTAAAACATGTTGCCATGCGCTTTACTAGCTACGCCACTCACGCTGCTATCAATTGTGTTCTTTAGTTATGTTGTCTGTCAATAAAATAGTGATGGGCGGAAATCGCTTAAATAACTTATTCCAACTAGGGTTGGGCCGATAGACGATGCCATCGTCCATCGCAGATGCTGAGCCGGCATCGCAATCCATCGCCCAGCCTCCGTCGCAATCCCGCTCGTGAAAAATCCACACTCAGGCCCTGTTTACACTAATACAGCTTACTTTTAAAACGGCATTTTAGAACGAAAATGACCCACGTCCACACTGGTGTTTCATCTAGCATTTCTGAACAGCCCTCCGTCCACTGAAAACGCACATCACGTGACCACACCCACACACACACACACACAGCCACAGACACACACACACTGTCATGCGCTCGTCTGAGCTGCAGAGAACAGTGTACGTCGAACAGTTTATCAAGGATGATAGTGGATCGCGTCTCACTATAGTTGTTAAACGTGATATTTAATTAGTCTTGTCTCTATCCAGGGCTTAATTTGTGCCGGAACACGCCGGATCCGGATCCTCATTTTACCGATCTCCCTCCTCAACCGCCCTCCTCCCCTGTCCACTGTTCATTTTCACTTTGTTTCGTGACTCCCCAACCCTCTTCACTTTCGTCCTCGACACCTCAGCGCCACTCACTTTTGTCCGCGAGCAACCCCCGCGCCGCTCACTTTCGTCCGCGACACCCCTCCGCCATCCACTGCACCAAACAAATGACTGACACGGATCACTCTGCCTACTCATGCCAGAGTCCCGCGGAAAAAGTGATTGACAGGTGGTGATTGTGTGTAACTTATCTTTATTTATGTATGATTTGGTTATGGGTAAAACAAAGACCAGGTAGTTGAAACGGCAGGCTACAAATAAATCATTCATTATGAATTAATTAATTATTTATAAATGATTTATTCACCTCCGCCTATGAAGACGATGTCATCGTCCATCGCGATGTTTCACATTAGACATCGTACGATGCTAAATTGGTCAACATCGCCCAACCCTAATTCCAACGAGGTGCGCTACTTGCACTTAGCCTAAATAGACACTCCAAAATTGGCATTTTCCCCTCTCACAGGGGCCCCAAGTGCGCACGGGCCCCTGGGCCTGTGCCCATAATGCCCATTGGTTAATCCAGCCCTGCTGACAGCTGAAAATAGATCTGTTAACAGATATCACAGCCTCTGTTACTTTTTACCTTGCACTTTTCTGTTAACATTTATTATTATTTATTTAGGATACGAGTTTCACATTCTGATTCCAATGCCTCATTATTAAACTGACTATAATTAAATTAAATATTGTAAAGGATAAAATATGATGTGTTCTTTGGATGTGTACTTGCATCGTGATGATAATATATTGTCATTCAAATATAATAAGTGGCATAAAATGCTCTTAAAATGACAATAATATTGTTTATCGCAATGTATTTTGGTGCAATATATTGTACAACAGAAAATAGATGTCGTGACAGGCCTAGATTGAACACAAAACTATTAAATTATCTCAAAAAATGTTGTGTGTGCTGCTGGTTGTCAGGCTCTCAGATATGTTGCGTTCCACACAATCTATTTGTGTTGGGATAACCTTAAGGAATTACATTAGCTTATTAGTTTTTACAAATTTAAGTAGATTGAACATGAAACTTATAAGCTGTCCCAAACAATGCAAATGTTAGTGTGTGCTGCTGGTTGTGCTCTGTTAATGTGCAGTGTAAAAAATGTTGCATTCCACACAATCGATTTGTGTTAAGACGACATGACGGAATTAAGTTAGCTCATTAGTTTTTACAAATTTAAGTTGATTGAACATAAAACTAATATGTTGTCCCAAAAACAATTAAGAATTGTGTTGTTTCAGCTCATTTTAAATAAGTAGTACAAACATACTAAGTACTAACATACTAAGTTAATAAGTAGAACCAACAGAAAACGTCTTTTTTTTTTTTTGGTGTGGACTCTGCTGTATGACTTCATCTGAGCTCTGTTGCGTGATTGTCAGCAATTTCAAGGTCACCGAATCCAGGAATCCAGAAAGGAATGTTTGAACAGTCAGGCATTAAACTTATGTCTTCACCTGACGACCTAATTAAGGCCTGGTGACAGTAAACAGACAGTAAACTCGACACCAACAAAAAAAGATTTCTGCTGCTTGTTGAAACCACTTATTTAAAATGAGCTGAAACCACACAATTCTTGAGATTTGTTTGGGGACAACTTAGTTATTTTATGTTAAATCCACTTTAATTTGTATAAACAATTAAGTTTAAACTTAATCTATTAGTGTTGGGACAACATAAAGGAATTTTGTGGATTTTTTTTAATTTGCAGTGTAGGTTTTAAAAGAAAATAAATATTAAACACCCATACACACTCATTCACACACACGCTCATACACTACGGGCAATTTAGTTAATCCAATTCACCTATAGCGCATGTGTTTGGACTGTGGGGTAAACGGAGCACCCGGAGGAAACCCACACAGGGAGAACTTGCAAACTCAACACAGAAATGTCAACTCGAACCAGTGACCTTGCTGTGAGGTGACAGTCCTAACCACTGAGCCACCATGCTGCCTAAATTATAAAAATCCTTAAAAATATATAAATAAATACATTCATACATAGATAGTCTTAATGTCTTTTCAAACCCCTGAGACCTTTGTTCATTTTCAGAACACAAAATAAGATATTTTAGATGAAATCCTGGAGCTCTCTCGTCCTCCATAGACAGCAGTGATCATGAGAAGTTCAATCTCCAGAAATGAACCGAAGACATTAGCCCCTTCTACACAGTGATACCGGTAAATATCCGGAAAATTACCAGAACGACTAAATTTAGTAAAGTGCTGTTCACACAAGCAAGGACGTTCTGGAATTTTTACGGAAAAGACCGTTCACACTAGGGTTGGGCCGATAGATGATGCCATCGTCCATCGCCGATGGCCGATAGACATCACGATGCTAAGCCGGCATCGCTGATCCTCCGCCTTGCCCCCGTCGCAAACCCGCTCATGAAAAATACACGCTCAGGCCCGTTTACACTAATACAGCTTAGTTTTAAAATGACATTTTAGAACGAAAATGATCCACGTCCACACTGGCGTTTCACCTAGCTTTTCTGAAACAGCCCTTTGTCCACTGAAACACACATCACATGACCACACACACACACAGACAAAGCCACACACACACACACACACAGACAGCCACAGACACACACACTGTCATGCGCTCGTCTGAGCTCCAGAGAACAGTGTACGTCGGACAGTTTATCAAGGATGTATCGCTGGATAGTGTCTCACTATAGTTGTTAAACGTGATATTTAATTAATCTTGTCTCTATCCAGGGCTTAATTTGTGCCGGAACACGCCGGATCCAGATGCGGCACCTCATTTTACCGATCTCCTCTGTTCATTTTCACTTTCTTCTGCGACTCCCCAACCCTCTTCACTTTCGTCCGCGACACCCCTGCTCCACTTACTTTCGTCCAAGACACCCCTCCGCCATCCACCGCGGTGGTGGATGAAATGGTAGGCTACAAATAATTAATTTGTTATGAATTAATTAATTATTCATAAATAATTAACTCACCTTCGCCTATGAAGATGATGTCATCGTCCATCACGATGTTTTTACATTAGACATCGTACAATGCTAAATTGGTCAACATCGCCCAACCCTAGTTCACACATCTATTCCAAAATACCTGTAAATTCTGACATCATTAACTAGAAATGAGCTCAAAACGGCTGGGATTGTATTTGTAAACGGAATAGAGATCCGGCTTGATGGTTTCACTTTTTTTTAAAGCTTTAGCATTCATGCAGCTTATCCCAGAGACACCCAAAGGCAGAAGCACTAACCGCACTACCGCACCAGAATGTTTACACATTTGACAACATTACAAATTATGTAGATGAATAAGTATTGTGAACAACAAACATATGAAGGAACACTTTCGCATGTCGAGATGTACATAATAAGTGTGTGCTGGGGCTCTCCAGAGCACTCCTGCACTTCGCTTGCACACGCGTCAAGCAGAGCTTGAAGGTAAACAAACGGCGGTTTATTATAAGCATTTTATCGATAATTGTTTACACAGTTGGCATTAAGAAGGAACATAGAAATGTTATCTGACTAACATCTAGCAGCTAAATGTGTCTGGAAAAACATTCAAAGGCTTTTATTCTCATAAACTGCGCGGATGTGAATGCGTCTGAGTGTTCTGATTGGCTAAAGTAGACGTCTCACGTCAGCACGTTCTAGACGTGAACGCGCTCTTTCCGGCAATCTTCCTTCTGCGTTCACACAGCGCAGCATTCCGGCAAATTACCGTAATTTACCGGTATTTTCAAAAAGGGCCTGTTCACACATACAGACCCTTCTGGAAAATTGCCGGTAATTTTCCGGAAAGGTCTGTATGCGTGAAAGGGGCTATGGACTATGCACTAGAGCTGCACAATATATGTTTTTTAATGGTGTTATAATAGTAAATGACCTAAAAATGCAAGGTATTCGCATTTTTCTGCAAAAGCAGAATCTGACTGAAGGTAAACAACCTGGTAAATGGATCGGGTTTTATAAATAGCTCTTAAGTATTGTGGATGGTGTTTGTATTGTGAGTCGTTCAGAGAAACGCTGAATGGTTAGTGACTGTGCTGTTTGATAAATGCGTCTCCGTCACCTGATAGCTCCTCTACCTGGCTTGGCCTCTCAGCGCATGTAATGTGAGAATTTCAGCAATTTCCACTGCCAGCTAGGATTACATATCTGTTTTCCTGCTCATTTTCCTACTGAGCTGCAAATGGAGAAAAAAATGCTAAGTGTTTGTCTTGCGGGTTTTCAAGCGATCTTGAAATGCTTTTCAGGTTTTGTGGTTTTGCTAGATATTTGACACTGCCATTATGTGACTTGCAGTATTTCCCTGTGCTCTTTTATGAGGCTTACGCACATTACGTAAGGGGGAATAAAATGAAACTTTGTTCCTTATGTGCTGTAAACAGAATATTTCTGTGTAGTCAAATGAGTTCAATACACTTGCGTTACGTGGCAAGTCAAAGGCAGAGCTCCTAATAGATTTAAAAGAACAAAAATCACATATTACAAGATGAGTAATCACATATACTCTATATTTATATATTGATATTGATATCAGGATACCTCATAATATAGTGTTTTTGTAAATTCAGTTAACTAATACACTCACTCACTTTATTAGGTACACCTGTCCAACTGCTTGTCAGTGCAAATTTCTAATCAGCCAATCACATGGCAGCAACTCAATGCATTTAGGCATGTAGACATGGTCAAGACGATCTGCTGCAGTTCAAAGCGAGCATCAGAATGGAGAAGAAAGGGGATTTAAGTGACTTTGAACGTGGCATGGTTGTTGGTGCCAGACGGGCTGGTCTGAGTATTTCAGAAACTGCTGATCTACTGGGATTTTCACGCACAACCATCTCTAGGGTTTACAGAGAATGGTCTGAAAAAGAGAAAATATCCAGTGAGCGGCAGTTCTGTGGGCGCAAATGCCTTGTTTGACAAAATTCGTGTTCACAAGATATAAAACTGATGTTTAGAAGATATAAAGCTTGTAGTTTCTCACTTCTGTCTAAATTCTGTCACCTCATACTTCAGTTTCTCATCAAATCATAACCAATCAAATGCCCTGTAGTATCTGACATGCCCCGCCCCTTCAAGACGCTTCTCATTTGCTTTTCATTTGATGTGCTTGAGCTCAGCCACTCTCTCTGGCAGAGCTGTGATTGAAAACAAAACACCATTGGCTGCTTTTTAAAGGGTAAGAGCTACTCTATGCCCCGCCCTCTCTTCATGTTTCAGTTGAGATTATGTCAAACATCGAATAAAAATGCACATTTTAAAGCACTTCACAGGACCTTTAATGTTGAAATATGATTAATAAATGATTATTCATGCTTAGTTATGTAAGTAAATACATTAACTAATGAACCATTATTCTTAAGTGTTACCTTTTTTTTTCTTCATTCTGTTTTTCTAGCTCAAGTATGAACATAAAGAGAATCGAATGCTAAAATTGGGTCATTTCCACAGTGATGGACCTGCATGTCCCTTCAGTGTTTTGTTACACTTGTTCATTCACCTGTTCCTGTTACCCAAGAGATGAAATGTTAAGAATGTGTGTCGTAATTTGGCACAAACATTCTCCTGGTTAAAGTTCAGCTCTACTTAACCTTGTGTGCTTTTCTGTTGCATCTGAAAAATGTGAACATCTTTTAAAATGCATCTTTTAATGCATCTTTTAAAACTACATAGTAGTTATTATCATTCATACAGGAACTCTTGACATCTAAAACAGACTGTTAAAAAATTAGAAACATTTTCAGTTAGGCAGTGGTTGAAACAATGAGTGTTGTTTAGTCTTTTTTTTTATTTGTTACGTGTTTAAATGATGGAATTGGAATTGGTTTAATTGATGGAATTGATTTTCATTTGTAAATGTACATCCTTTATACATTCCTCAATATTTTAACTAACTAGATCACGTCATTCGCCAGTTAGAAAACTTTACAGTATTCTATAATACTACAATTGCAAACTAAAAACTGTGTTATATCTAGCACGGTTTCAGTTGTGTAGCAAGCTAAACTTGTCATAATGTGCAATACTTCATGCATGCAAGGATCGCTGGTCCCACTCTCCCACACGCTTTGTCCTAAAGCAACTACTGTATGCTTAGTGTTTGGCCAGCGGCGTGCAGAATTACTTGCATGCTATTTCAGACCAAATATTCCGAGTAGCATGGTAAACAATATAGGGAGCGCGTCACAGGTAGGCATGAGTCGGTATAAGATTCTGACGGTATGATAATCTTGGATAAAAATATCACGGTTTTGCGGTTTGACGGTATTGTGATTACTGTTGTAAAATATATTCTTTTTAAATGTCTGGGTAAAAAACAAAAACTTTTTCCCCTTTGAACACAATACATTTTATTTTGAGAAACATTTCCAAAATATTTTAACAGTAAACATGTCAGGCTAAATAGTTAAAATAAATCATTGACTTCTGCTGTCTTCATTAGTTTCAAAAACATTTTCTTTACAATTTAAAACGATATTTTTGGATATCTTTTCTGCGTAAAAAAAAAAAAAAAACCTAAATAAAAAAGTCTTACACATACCTTAGGAACGGTATAGCAGAAAATCTTGGCGGTTTTACAGTAAAACCTTGACTTTTCTAAACCGCGGTATACCTTGAAAACGGTTATCGTCCCATGCCTAGTCACAGGTTGTCATTGTTCAAAAATTAACCAATGTGAATATATGTGGTGGGTGTGCAGCTGGAAGGGCATCCGCTGCGTAAAACATATGCTGGATAAGTTGGCGGTTCATTCCGCTGTGGCGACCCCAGATTAATAAAGGGACTGAGTTGAAAAGAAAATGAATGAATGAATGAATGAATGAATATAAAAGCAACTTCAGCTCAGTAAAGCAGGCTAGGCGGAATAGCGCTGTTTACTGATGTTAAGTTGTTATACTAAATCAAAATCTACATTATTGATGCTGTGAAAGGTCCCTTATGAAACTGAAAATAATCACATCAATCTTTCACCGGAAGATTTCAGTGGCTGAACAACACTTCTGTGCATATAACCCATTCATAACAACACAATCTACATCAGCTTTACGTGACTAAAATAAATTTAAAACAGAATATTACCTGTCTAACAGAAATACTTCAGCCATGGTGTTGTCCTTCCTCCAGCGTGCAAAACTAACTCCAATATTGATTCAGGATTTTAAAAAGTTTGGATTCAGCATTTGTTTTTACCGCTGTCACTCTCCTCGTGCACTTGCACACGCAAATGGCGGAACTGCGTGAACGGCTGCAGATGTACAAATCTACATTTGTTGACAGACAGATTGGGCTACTTATCAGAATTATGGGAATTATCGACACGACAAATTTTAATTGGACAATTATTTTTTAGTCTTACGCCTCACCCAGAATATAAAAACACATATAAACACATTTAGATCATTTACTTTAATCATTACTATTGGAATGTGAAGAGACTTTCAACCACACAACAAAACATGTTTCTGAAGACGATGACCTACTGCACCTTTAATGGAAAGTTAGATGAACTGATTCTCATTCTACAAACATTTATTTATATTCATTCATCTACATTAGTTTTACGTGGTTTTGTTTGCTTGACCTCATTGTGTTTTGGAGAGGAATGACTTTTTGGCTTTGAAAATAGTTTCATTTTATCCTAAATTCCATGGATTTTACACTAACAAATAGGGCTGGGCGATAATTCGATAACGATAATTATCACGATATATATTTTTCGATAAACCGATCATGACAGTTTGATAATGCCGCGCATAGTACAAGTTTACAAGCATGCTGAAAAGCCTTTAAAGTTCATAGATATAAAGATTTTACAATTATTGTGATAATTATCGATATCGACTGAATGAAAAAAAATATTGTGATGATTTTTTTTGCCATATCGCCCAGCCCTACTAACAAAGCAGATTCATTAAAGCTGAAACCAATGTGAGTTTTCTTGTGCAGTAAATGATCAGATTTTCAGTCTACGCACTTCTGATTAATGAGTAAATTGTAAATGCAGAACCGTGAGATTTGACATTTACAATAAATGATTCATTAAGGGAGCGTGTAATACAAGACACGAATGTTTTATGTCATGCGAAAGTCCTTTGCTGTTGAAAAGTTTGTCTTTTTCTTTTGCAAACTGAATAAGGATCACTTTTCTTTTCCTCACTTTCTCAATTTAGTTTATTCAATTCCTCTATAGTGCATGTGTTTGGACTCTGGGGGAAACCGGAGCATACCTGCCAACACTCCCTTTTTTCCCGGGAGCCTCCCGTATTTCAGACCCATCTCCCGTAGTGTGTCGTCTCCCGGAAAACTCCCGGAATTCACCATCCAACCCCCAACCCCCCCAAACCAAACCCCCCAACCCACCTCTATTCAGCTGTTTTGGTACAGTCCAGCCTGAAACCTGGTGCATGTTCGGTCGGCAAACCCAACGCACACGCCCTCCCTCTTCAGTTCGCGCTCGACATCAACAACCAACAACCACACACCCCTACCCCCTACCCCCCACCCCCCCGGCTCTTCAGCTTTTTTGGTACAGTCCAGCATGAAACCTTGTGCATGTTCGCTCAGCAAACCCAACCCGCACGCCCCCACTCTTCAGTTCGCGCTCGACACCAACAACCCCCCCCCCCCCCCCCCCCCCCCCCCCCTAGATTATAGGAACCAAATGTTGGCAGGTATGAACCGGAGCACCTGGAGGAAACCCCCGCCAACACGGAGAGAACATGCAAACTCCACACAGAAATGCCAACTGACCCAGCTGGGACTCAAACCAGTGACCTTCTTGCTGTAAGACGACAGTGCTAACCACTGAGCCACCGTGCCACCCCTACAGTAGATTTAGTCGACTAAAACTAAAATGAAAGTCAAGACTAAGACTAATACTAAATCAAAATTTGCTGTCAAAATTAACACTGGTACAAGTGAAATATTTTAATTTTTCCAAACTTTTTTAGAGCTACTGTAAATGGTCTTTTGGCTTTCTATTGCCTTAGTTAACCTTAAACCATTAAATTGTTGTTAGGATATCTTTCATTTTCATGTGAGAGAACTGTCTCCTTTATTCTCATCTTGTATAGGGCAGCATGTCTCCATAAATTAGACCCCTGAATTTTCACTCATGACTATGAAATCGCTCTTTGTGCACGACTTTAAGCATTCCTTGTTCATTCAGTGTTTGGTCAGTCACGTTTCTGAAGGGTTTTACTCCTTCAAATGACTTCTTTGGAGCATTGCCATAGACTTTTACATTGCTGAATTGTCCTTTTAAAGAATGCCGCTGCAAGTATTTTCATAATCCTGCTTCATATACCTCTGCATTAAACGTCTGGGACAAAACAAATGACTATATAATCCCAGACAACAGTCCAGACAAGACTGGGTCAAACATGTTACTGTGACACAGATCTGCAGTAAGACTTCTAAAAGTCACAACATCCACAACCTGGTTCACTGCTAAAATGCGATCAGAAATGTAGGGCAGGAATGAATAAGTCTGCCATGAAGGAAATTCACAGAGTTCAGAAAAGAAAGTAGTTTAGATTTTTCCATCCTATATGTAATGAACAGTCTAAAGCAGGGGTGCTCAATCCTGTTCCTGGAGATCTACCTTCCTGCATAGTTCAGCTCCAACCCTGATCAAACACACCTGAACCAATTAATTAGGACCTGAACAGCACTTGATAATTACAGGCAGGTGTGTTTGATATGGGTTGCAACAAAAATCTGCAGGAAGGTAGATCTCCAGGAACAGGATTGAGCACCCCTGGTCTAAATGGACAGTTCACTCAAAACTACAGTATACGCACACAGTCTTTTAATTTTCAGTCAGCCAGGCCAAGTGCTTCCTGTGAATGTCATGTGCGGAGAGGAATCTCGGACAACAAAAGTAAGGATCCAAGTGCAATTCCCTAAGAGTATTCGTGTAAGCAGGCAATGTTCAAAACTGGGGCAAAACAGGTACAGGCAGGGCGTCCAAAGCGTAAACAGGCATAAGGTCAAAAACTAGGTGGGAATCAGAATATAACAAAATAACAAAGCTAAGATCAGGAACACAGCAGGCAAAAACAAATAGCAAACAAAACGCATGATGACTGCAAACAAAAGACTCAGTCCTGAACTGGTGCATGTGTGGTGTATAACAGTGGTCCTCAACTTTTTTATCACCGCGAATCGGTGTTTGTCTGGGATAATTAGTCTTACCGAAATGTGTATATTCCATACAAGCTGAAGCTGATTGGTCAATTCTTGTTATGTGACTCGCGGTGCGCTCGTGGGATTCATTCAACTGTGTGCATCTGAAAGGTGCGTGCGCATCACGCCGCTCGTGTGCGCACCTCCATTGGAAACAACAACTCTATGCGAACTCTAGAAAAGACGTGATATGCAAACGGCTCCTAAAAGGCCGCCGTCATTTGCGATCTCCATCAGTTGATCTTTTTGCACAGCCATGCTGGATTTACCTGATTTGTTGACAAATGGGTTGCGGATCCATTCCTTGGCAGTTCGTGGGTCCTTCACTGGGCCTTTTCCACTTAGGAAAGAAACTTTCAAAAGACGTCTGTTTCTTACTCATTTTGCTGCTTGGGGGTTAAATTTACGAGCTCAAGTGACCGAGATGTAACCAAGAGAATATGGTCATTTTTCAAAATAAAAGACTTTTCAAAATAAAGATCGTTCAGACTCGTATAATAAATAAAACTGAAATAATTAATGATTTCCTCGGCCAGTACCAATTGATCCATGGGCCGGTACTGGTCCGCGGCCCGGTGGTTGAGGACCTCTTGTGTATAAGTAGTCCAAATGGTGGTTAGTATTTTGACAATGAAATCAGCGTGGAGATATTCCATTGCTGGTCTTGGTCTCGTGGCACTTTGCTGTTTATGTGTGTGTGTGTGTGTGTGTGTGTGTGTGTGTGTATATATATATATATATATATATATATATATATATATATATATATATATATATATATATATATATATATATATATATATATATATATACAGTATGTGTATATGTGTGTGTGCCTCTTAATCCTCCTCATGGAATTCCAGTCATTAATGTTCAAAAAGTCCCTTATCACGGGCATAGTCAATGTATGGGGTTACCCCTGATAAATAAGGTACTAAGCCGAAGGAAAATAAATGAATGAATGAAATTCAGCCCACCATAAAAAAAATTGGACTTAAGGCCGATTTATACTTCTGCATCAAGCGCACGCGTATGCTACGGCGCAGCCTACGTGTGGACGCATAGCCCCGCACAGTGGCCGTCGGCGTCGTTGACGCGCACCTCTCAAAAAATGTAACGCGTACTGTAGTGCAAGCTCTGTGATTGGTCGGCTTGGTATCGCTGACGAGTGTGGGCGGTGGTGAGAGCCGCACGCCCGATGCAGCGAGTGTTTACAAGTGTGGAGTCCCGTGAAGGAGCTCCAGATGTAGACTGTTGTTTTGTGTTTACCTTCTGATTAAAGTTGTTGCACATCCGCCGGTTCCCGCCTCAAAATGAGCGAATTTGAGCCACTTGTACATTAAGGAAGTGTTCAGAAGAAACAAAACATCAGTGAAGAAACTCGACACAGAGGAACATAAACACCTACTGCCAGCTAGCGTTTCAGAAGTGTTAATGCAGAAAAAACACAAACAGCGCGCAGAAGTATAAATGCACGGCTACGCGCGAGGCTTGCGATGTGGGTCACGCCGATCACTTGACGCAGAAGTATAAACCAGGCTTTATCGTAATAACGATGAAACTTTTAATTATGTGGGAAATGATTTATTATTACTGTAATACAAGTGCAATAATTTTGCGTGTTTGAGCTAGTTTACAAATACTGATTTACTCATACTTTAACTCTAAATTCACCTCATAACACCAGTTGAGCTTTTAAAATAACAATATCAACATCACAATAAATACCAGAAAATATCATGATATAATTTTAAGTCAATATCGCTCATCCCTACTCGCGATTTGATTCACGATTTTTAATTTGCGATGTGATTTTTCTGCACTAAATGAGATTTAAGGCATTATAGAGTAACCTTTGTATCTTTATTACACTATTTCTGCATATTTCTTTGTGAAAATTAATATAACAAGGGATTCAAATTTTGGGAATATATGAATCAGCCATCGCTTTATCTCGATTATAGTTTTATTTTAATCATTGGAGTCCACAATTAAAATAGAATTGTGATGCACAGCCTTATTCTGTGATCTGTCAGCAATGAAATATTATCCCAGACACCGGTGGTGTGAGAAGAACGGTAATCTGACAACCCTAAAAATCATATCAAGTTGGTTTCCGGCATTACTTTTCATTGTTTTAATAAGCCCTTTCCTTTATTAATCTCTCATGTCAGTCATCACCAGTAACCATTATCTTGTTTTGTCTGGAGATCTCGGATGACAGATGAATTGTTAAAGTGAGGTTAAGAATAGCTCACCTTTTGTTTGTCAAAGGCTTTAGTGAATTCAGTAGTTGAACTGTCAGGTGGGAGCGGCGGGATTCCTCACAATTACACATTAGACTTGAAGCCCTGAGTGTGAACGCCTACTGAGGTGTTAGCTTGTTTAAGGGCGTTTCAGACCTGTGGATTGTTTGCTTTGTCAGGACTAAATTCTTGCAGCGCACAGAAAGAGCATTCAAAGAGTTCAGATGCAAAAACCTCCAAGTGCCATCTGAAATGTTCTTCTAAAATGAGCATTTTTCTCAGGTTCCTGTGGGTAGCTTAAGCAATTTCACGTTTACGGCAAATAATATGGTCTTTTCGTTCCCTTTAAAGTGAAATAACTGAACATTTTAGAAGAAAATGTCAGACAGCACTTAGGTTAGAGCTTTAGATTGGGCCTAAAAAAAATAAACCTGACCCTACCCGAGCTTGTGCACCTTGTGTTCGAGCCTGACCCGGTCCGACACATTAACTTTAATTATAAGCCCAAGTACGATTTAAACCAGACTATTTTTAATACATGGGCCGTTATACCCAGAGATGTATAGTAACGAAGTAGAACTACTTCACTACTGTACTTAAGTACTAAAAGGTTGTATCTGTACTCTACTGGAGTATTGTTTTTTTCTCCTACTTCTACTTTTACTTCAGTATATATTTTCAATGAGTTTAATACTTTTACTCCAGTAGATTTTTTTATGTGTTGCATAGTTACTCGTTACAATTATAAAAATGTTACGAATCAATCATTCATTGATCAGACGATCAAAGAAGACAGTGCTGCCTGCCTGCATTGAGAGCACTTTAGTTTGTTTTAGACATGGAAAACCCTGAAATTCCACCTTCAACTCCTTCACTTTCAACTGTTCGTGGCGATGAGGAAAAAGACCACCCGTGACCCTATTTAGAGCCAATGTTTGCATTTGTCGGAGGGAAAGACAGTTCATATAGAATGAAGTGCATACTCTACTGTCGGATTTGAAGAAACATGTCAAGAGATAATATAATACACAAAACAGCAGTTTGAGCTATCCATAAGAGCTAGATAAGTTAACTACCGTTAGCTACCCGCAGTTTATATCATACTGCAATGTTCACACAACGTTAACTGTCTATCATAAAGGCTGTCACGCTGAATGGTGTTTTTGACCCATCATATATATATATATATATATATTTATTTATATTATAAATCGTAAACCATGGTTCTTTTTGTTCTGCTTAATCCTGTGCCCCAAAAAAGATATTTAAAATAAACAAAACAATATGTCTTTTGACTGCTTTCTTTAATAACTACATAGCACAATACTTGTACTTTTACTTTCAGTACTTGAGTAGTACATTTTTAAATAAACTACTTGCAATACTTAAGTACAAAAAATGTTGAATACTTTAGTACTTCCACTTAAGTATTGTGCTTAAAGAGCACTTCAACTTCTACTCAAGTCACTTTTTGATAGAGCACTTGTACTTTTACTCAAGTCTGGGTCTCTAGTACTTTATACATCTCTGGTTATACCAGACGTTCTCAACTACAATTCTGAGTGGTTTGAACTACAGAAATGAATTGGTAACACTTTATTTTGATGGTCCACTTGAGTATTAGTAGACTGTCTGCTTAATATTTGTTGATGCTGCTCCTTCAACAGACATTTAACTATAAGAGCTTTGCAAGTACATGTCAACTTACACTAACCCTAACCCCAACCTAAAGGCTCGTACACACCGGGACGCTTTTCGTTTGCGTTTATCGTCAGCGTTTTCCGAGACGTTTTTCCGGATTCAAACCCAAGCGATTTTTTTTCACTGGCGTCGAGCAGAAGAGTATGCAAAATCACTCCTTGACCTTAGGTGGCGCTACACAACTTTAAGCTTCTGACACCCGCTTCTGACGCAGAAGAAGAAGAAGACAAAGTTGACACGCTTGTTGTTAAAGTTACTGGCGATTCGAACAAGCATGGATGGTTCAAGTAGCAGCTCCAGCTCTAGCGATGAAGAAATGATTATTGTTCACCAGTGAAATAGGCAGCTCCACGTTCATATAGTCTCTGAGCATCTTCAATGTGCGCTCGCATTGACAGTTTTGCGCTTGAGCGCCTCCAAGTGCTGTTTACTGTAACTTCAGCAGCTCCGTGCACGTAAACAAAAGTGCCAATCTGATTGGTGGAGAAAGTTTTGACGCAGCGCATCAAAACAAAAAAAAACAAGCATGAGGCATTTCTTAAAAAATGACGCTTTTACACCTGGCGTTTTGCGCGTTGGTGTGCACGATCACATTGGCGCCCTTTATTTAGTCACGAGGCATTAAACGTTGACGGAAAACACAAGCAAAAAGCGTCCCGGTGTAGACGGGCCTTAACAGTCTACTTATAATCTAATGAGAATTAGTTGGCATGTAGATGCAATGTAAATTAAATTTAACAAACGGACCATCAAAATAATGTGTGACCAATTGAAAATTTCTGATGGCACTTGGAGGTTTTTGCATCTGAACTCTTCAAATGCTCTCTCTGTGCGTTAAGTTAACTTAATCGTTTTTATAAATTCAAGTGGAGTGAACAAAACAATAAGGTTGCCCCCCCCATAAAACTCAAGAATTGTGTTGATTCAGCTTATTTAAAATAAGTTGTTTGAAGAAGCAGCAAAAATTATTTAAGTCCAGTGTAATGTTGGCCCACTCATATTCAATTTAAATGATTGTGATTCTGATTAATTGTGATTATGATTATGATTTGAGGCCTGAAACAGTTTGCGACGGTCTTAATTAGTTACCCCTTTTAATTACGTTGTCGATAGAAACCCTGGTGATGTAAACAAATCTCATTTGTGATTTTTCTTTCAAATGAGAACACAAAAACATTTTCTTTACATCTCCTTGCTTGTTCTGCCAGCTCAAGTGATTTTCAATGGGAGATTGAGCTGGATGATGAAGCCTTTACAGTAGTGAAGGGGAGCGTCGACCCATCCTTAGTGGAGGAAAAGGGAAAAAAAAGTCCTGCTTGGCAGCTCTCTCTGTGCAGAGTACTCTGGGAATAAATGGCACCAAGGCTCTCTTTATTCTGAAGCTGGCCGGGAATGCGAGGCTTTTTTTTTTCACTGCTCAGACGCCATTATCAGCGGTGAAATATTCCCTCTGCTGCACCCATTGTGCACTAGCGGGCTGGACGTCAGCGGCAGGAGGCCCATCCTGCCGGCGTTTGTCTGAGGACAGATTTGCTGCGCCGAAAAAACAGCCAATCAAAGTGAACTCCTGAGGAGAATGTTTTTCAGGATGTGTGCCTGCAGAGAAGTTTAAACACTTTCTGTCCTGGTCCCTCTTGAGATTTCTGAACTCTTACGCTGGTGAGAGAACCAACATTCTCTTATATTGTAGTTAGCATAATAAAGTAGCTAATAAGATGCATACATCTTTTAACAGGGTGCTGGGAGTACTTGTAAATGCTTGAATTTTAATCTAATGTTTGAATGGGTTTGATGAAGTTCTTCTTATAAATGTAATTGTATTGCTTCCATGATTAATGAGCTAATAATAATAATAAGCTATTTAAATAAAATGATCTTTAAATTAAAAATTGAAGTTTGCATTAAATGTAAACCCTGGAGTCTGCTCCATTTGATTATGCAGAGAATAAATGAGAGAACCCAAAATGCACTATAGCTTTGTTGGGAATTGGAGATTAACAGTTTAAATGAATACGCCTGGTGCTGGCCGATCTTCTGCTTTACAATACAAAAACACAGCAATTATACTCTTACAGAAGACCGAAATGGCATTGACTTAATTGAAAGGTCCCGATTAATTAAAACAAAGATAGACAATAGCAAAAGGTACGTAAATGTGGGGTCGTATCTGGAACTGCCTTCAGCTTCATGAGTGAAAAATGCATAAAAAATTAAAATAATTATCAATTTTAGATGAAATGCGACACAATTAAGATGACAATAAATCAGTGTTGGACTTGGGGCTCAAAACATTTTCTTGGAATACTATACTAAACTATACTATACAATACTATAGTGGTAAAGTACATCCAGGCGGTTGTTATTGCAGAATAAAGCCTGACTGGTTTATCGGCAGCCCGACACAAAGCGGAGCACTGTTGTATAAGACTGAAGGGCTTTATTCTGCGAAAACAACCATCCTGGATATACTTTATCCTGCTTATTATACGGCTACTTGCCACAAAACATAAATTTTTTTGACACAAAACATTGTTCGGAGTCGTAATAGTTTATTAATTCTTTAATTAAACGCAAAGCTCACAGAAACGAAAACAGCTGATGGAATATACACTAACCTGTGCATTACTCAGTCACAGGATTGCGCCAAACAGTCAAAAACGTAAAGCTGACAGAAACGAAAACGGCTGATGGAGTATACACTGACCTGACATTATTCAGTCACAGGATTGCGCCAAACAGTCAGAAACTAAAACAGCTGATGGAGTATACACTAACCTGACATTATTCACTCACAAGATGGCGCCAAACAGGCAAAAACACAAAGCTGACAGAAACTAAAACAGCTGATGGAGTATACACTAACCTGACATTATTCAGTCACAAGATGACGCCAAACAGTCAAAAACACAAAGCTGACAGAAACTAAAACAGCTGATGGAGTATACACTAACCTGCACATTATTCAGTCACAAGATGACGCCAAACAGTCAAATACACAAAGCTGACAGAAACTAAAACAGCTGATGGAGTATACACTAACCTGACATTATTCAGTCACAAGATGACGCCAAACAGTCAAATACACAAAGCTGACAGAAACTAAAACAGCTGATGGAGTATACACTAACCTGACATTATTCAGTCACAAGATGGCGCCAAACAGTCAAAAACACAAAGCTGACAGAAACGAAAACAGCTGATGGAGCAAGTTCATGGATTAGCCTGTGTTATTTAGTGGTTGTTATCTAGGAATAACATGTCTTGTAATGTTGCGACTGACCAATCCAAATTGAGTATTCCAGACAGCTTTGTATTCATATAGTATAATATAACAAATAGCATCTGATTTGTGGTTTCTCAGTACTGGGTTACGGATGGAAAGGTATACGCTGCTTAAAACATATTCCGGAATAGTTGGCGGTTCATTCCGCTGTGGCGACCCCTGATAAATAAGGGCCTAAGCCGAAGGAAAATGAATGAATGACTGAACGATTTATGATGAACTATGTATATGTGTGGAAATATGTAATTTGCCACACTTGTAAAGTAAATTTGACTTTGGAAAAGGTGCAAGAACCCAGTTTTAGCTTAGTGACTTTACATATTAAAGTGATGTAAACTGTTTGCTACTGATGAAATCTACTGTAGCATAATCCACTGCCTCTCATATGCACGGAATAAAATGAGAACTAATGAGAACGTTTGGTCTTGGAGACACGACCTCTATTGTTTTCTGTAACTCTTGCACATTTCAACACTAGCCTGCATCACACTTCCTTCCACTTGAGTGTTTCTCTGTACTCGTGCCCGTATTATTGTGTCTCCTTTCCTGCACCTGAACACCGCTAAAAAGTAATTAACATGTTTGCATTGTCAGTCAAACAAAAGTAGTGTGTTTTTTCAGAGTTTTTGAAGTGACACCACTATTTATCTACCAAAGACCTTTGTATACACACTACCTGACCAAAGTCTTGTCGTCAATCTCAGTTGTAGGAGCAACAAATAATAACTTGACTTCTAGTTGATCATTCGGAAAAGGGGCAGAAGGTCGATTCACAATCATCACAAATACTGCAGAAGACCTATTGAAACCTGCATGGACCCAAGATTCTCATAGAAATCAGTCAAGTTTGGTGAAGGAAAAATCATGGTTTGGGGTTACATTCAGGATGGGGGTGTGCGAGAGATCTGCAGAGTGGATGACAACAGCCTGAGGTATCAAGGCATTTGTGCTGCCCATTACATTACAAACCATAGGAGAGGACAATATCTTCAGCAGGATGGTGCTCCTTCTCATACTTCAGCCTCCACATCAACGTTCCTGAAAGCAAAGAAGGTCAAGGTGCTCAAGGATTGGTCAACGCATTCGCCAGACATGAACATTATTGAGCATGTCTGGGGTAAGATGAAGGAGGAGGCGTTGAAGATGAATCCAAAGAATCTTGATGAACTCTGGGAGCCCTGCAAGAATGGTTTCTTTGCCATTCCAGATGACTTTATTGACACAAAGTCAGACCTTACTGTCCTAATTAAATAATTAAAAATCAAGGCATGATCATATTTTATTTTGGTAAAATCAGCGTAATCTAGAGGACTTTGCCTTTCATATAAGCCACTTCTGATACCAAATGATCAACTAGAAGTCAAGTTATAAAACTTGCATAGGCGACAAGACTTTTGTCAAGTAGTGTACATGTAGGTATCTTTAATAAAATTCACTGAAATTCTCCAAAGTACATAATCCATCTAAGAGTTCTCACATGCTTGCTGGCAAAAATGTTTCACCCTTGTTAAAATTGCATTCCTGACATTTTTGATTACTCCCTCATCTTGTTCCTCACTATTCTCATTAAGTCTCTTGTCATTGATTGCTTATCTCTCTTCTTTATGTAAATATATATATCAATCTACTTCCATGATAGTATCCGAGTATGCAGTTTAAGCATGCTTATTACACACCGGCGTCATCAGCTTCCCACTTAGAAACCTTCAAGCTTCCATTAAAGATCTTAGCAGTCTAAGTCATCCTGACACTGAGCTGGTAAATAGGGCTCAGGGAAAGAGCTTGGTATGAAAAGAATTTTGCACATGAAGGCTAAATCAGATTGCTTAGTAATTATCTTGGGGAACGGTCAGAGTGCTGCATTGTACCATGCACTGTACACTTGAATTGTGCTCAAGCTATTTTTGCAGGAAAGGAAGTTGTAATTCATGTACATCTGTAAGGTGATGGGTTAGCCTCACCACATGACTCTTATTCATTATTTCATGCTATTTTTGTAGTGTCAATTGTGCCAGCATGTTCACATTGAAAGTCACTAACAGTAAAAAAGTGCACTTTAAATATCTAGATCAGGAGTGCCCAAACTCGGTCCTGGAGGGCCAGTGTCCTGATGATTTTAGCTCCAACTTGCCTCTACACACCTCTACAGATGTTTCTAGACAGCCTAGTAAGAGCTTTATTAGCTAACCCAGGTGTGTCTGATTGGTGTTGGAACTAAAGTTTGCAGGACACTGGCCCTCCAGGACCGAGTCTGGGCATCCCTGGTCTAGATGATGCATTTATTTAGGTGAAAAAAGCAAGTATGGAATTGTGGACACTTCATCCACCCAACTGTTGCAGATTATGTAGACTTTCATTATGGATTTGCAAAATAACCTTACAAAATACATGGAGTACATGGCGCAAACTGCATTTTGGTAATTTGGGATTTTCATGCCACTTGTTGTAATTGATTTATTCACTAACACCAATCTATATCAAACTAATACAGTAGTCAACATTTGACGTGGATCAAAAACAATTTTCAAAATTGTCCTAAGACAAGAATAGGTGTTGTTCAATACACTACCTGACGAAAGTCTTGTCGTCGATCCCAGTTGTAAGAGCAACAAATAGTAACTAGATCATTTGGACAAGTGTAAGAAGGTAGATTTTTCAGATGAATCATCTGTTGAACTGCATCCCAATCATCACATCACAGATCTATTGGAACCTGCATGGACCCAAGATTCTCACAGAAATCGGCAAGTTTGGTGAAGGAAAAATCACGGATTGGGGTTACATTTCAGTATAGGGGAATGCAAGAGATCTGTATAGTGGATGGCAACATCAACAGTCCACAAGAGAGGGCAAATTATTCAGCAGGATAGCGCTTTTTCTTATACTTCAGCCTTCACATCAAAGTTCCTGAAAGTAATCAAGGTCAATGTGCTCCAGGATTGGCTAGCCCAGTCACCAGACATGAACATTATTGAACATGTCTGGGGTAAGATAGAGGAGGAGGCATTGAAGATGAATCCAAAGAGTTTTGATGAACTCTGGGAGTCCTGCTAGAACGCTTTCTTTGCCATTCCAGATGACTTTATTAATCAGTGATTTGAGTCATTGCAGAGATGTATGGATGCAGTCCTCCAAGCTCATGATGGAGTCAGACACAATATTAATTCTCACCATGACTTTATATTCTATACTAGACATTATTTCTGTTAAGTGACAAGACTTTTGTCTAACCAAAGTCAGACCTTGCTGTCCTAATTAAATAATTAAAAATCAAGGCACGATCATATTTTATTTTGGTAATATAAGCGTAATCTAGAGGCCTTTGCCTTTCATATAAGCCACTTCTGATACCAAATGATCAACTAGAAGTCAAGTTATTTTTTGTTGTTCCTAAAACTTGCATAGGTGACAAGACTTTTGTCACGTAGTGTAGCTTTAGGACAAGTGTAGCTTTGTTTTAAAAGGTTTTAATCCATTACAGATGTTGACTACTGTAGTTCAACCAATGCAAAGCTCACAAGTGATCTGTTGATGTTGTACATATATAGCAGGGATGACCAACCCTGTTCCTGGAGAACTACCTTCCTGCAGATTTCAGTTGCAACCCATATCAAGCACACCTGCCTGTAATTATCAAGTGCTGTTCAGGTCCTAATTAATTGGTTCAGGTGTGTTTGATCAGGGTTGGAGCAGAAATCTGCAGGAAGATAGATTTCCAAGAACAGGGTTGAGCACCCCTGATATACAGTATGTACATGTTATATTATACAAAAGTGCTGGAAAAGTAATTAAAAATGCTTCAATTCAGTGTAAGAACCCTGCTTTAACTTGGTGACTACATATTAGAGTGAGGTAAATCGTTGGCTGTGCCGCTTTATATTAGGTGGCCTTAACTAATATTTACTTAAGCTGAAATAAATTAATTCCCTGCTGAAAAAACCAGCTTAAACCAGCCTAAGCTGGTTGGCTGGTTTTAGCTGGTCGATCAGCCTGGTTTTAGAGGGGTTTTGGCCATTTCCAGGCTGGTTTCCAGCCATTTCCAGCCTGGTCTTAGCTGGTCAGGCTGGGAGTTGACCAGCTAAAACCAGCTTGACCAGCCAAAACCAGCTATGTCCAGCTTAAACCAGGCTGGTCAAGCTGGTTTTAGCTGGTTTAAGCTGGTCATTTTCCAGCCTGACCAGCTAAGACCAGGCTGGAAATGGCTGGAAACCAGCCTGGAAATGGCCAAAACCCCTCTAAAACCAGGCTGGTCGACCAGCTAAAACCAGCCAACCAGCTTAGGCTGGTTTAAGCTGGATTTTTCAGCAGGGTTGTTACAATGTACTTATTGTGTTGTATTGTGTAATTAATTGGTTCAGGTGTGTTTAGAGCTGAACTCTGCAGGGAAGTAGATCTCCAGGAACAGGGTTGAACACCCCTGATATACAGTATATACATAAATTATATTTAGCAATGCTATAGATGTTCACTTGTATTCCAAAACAAAGACATAATGCAGAAAGGCGTTTCTTGTGTCCAGTAGGACTTTTATTTGTTTTTTTTCTTCAAAAGTTCAGTCCTAAAAGCATTTTTTTGTTTGATTCCTTCAGGTTTCGTCAGATTCCTGTGGATCCACCTCAGTCCATATCTCTACATCGTAATCCAAATGGATTCCTATAATTTTCACTTTGAGAGGATGAGTAACCTTGACCTACACCCGCTGAGTCTTCCGGTCAGTCGACTGTCTCCGGCCAAGTCCAGCAGCAGTATTGATCAGTATACCCACCACCACCACAGCAAAGGAGACTCGGCCTATAGCTCATTTTCAGGTGGCTCCACAGTCCCTGATTATCCTTCTCCTTTTCTACTGGATGAACTCCAGTCACAAAGCTTGCACTACAATGATTTGAAACATGTAAAAGCTAAATATAGCCCAACCTCTCTTGATTCAGATTCCAAGAGCATGGACCAGCTTTACCGTTCAATGGAGATTGTTCCTCAGCCTCATTGGAGCAACAGTGGCTTCTCTAAAATTGAAGATCCATCACATCCTTTACTACCACCACCTCCACCACCACCTGCTCGTCTAAACAGTTTTGTAGCAACCAGAAACCTTGAAAACTTAAGGGCACGTCAAAGTCCAGAAGGACAGCATGCTGACATTTCCACTTTACAGCAGGCAAGTAGTCCAGAGGTCTATAGTGTCCAGGCTGACACACTTTCACAGCTTAATGATCACATAGATCATGGGGACAAGATGCTTGATGCACCAAACCATGCAGGAATTTTAAACAGATCATCCCTTGAAACCTGTCAACCAGATCTCTTGCAGCGCTCCTGGAGTGGCCATTCGGAAACCCAACGAAAAAGGTCACATTCAGCTTATTGTGCACCAGTTTCTGAGCACCAAAGCTCTTGCAATATGCCACAAAACATGATCAGTGGGAGCATTCAGCACAAAGGACAGTTTTACTTTGTTACTGGTGTCTTCAAGTCTTCAGAGCCAAGCATCGAGCAAGATGATGGTGCAGATTTGGAAACCTCCACCGAGTGGTCTTATAAGGCTCAGCGGAGAAGGCAGAGCTGTCCTGATGGTCCGAGTGGTAAACTATTTTTTCAAGAGGAACACAAATTCAGCATTCAGAATGAAGATGTGGAGCATCTTAATAACAAGGCGGTTTTTAGGTCAGAGCAGACTTGTGAAAGTGTAGAGGACCAGAAGGCCATGAGTAAAGAAACTGGCAGGCATCACTCCACTAGCCATCCTATCTTCTACTGTGGTCCTGAGGACAGTTCAGCTGGTGTAATGATGACCCCTGCTCTAATTAAGGAAGACCATCCTAAGAATGAAGAACGATTGGCAAGAGTTTCGAGGTGGCCTCAACTGGATATTCCAAGTGACAAGATCAGCAAAGAGACGACTCCGCTTTTGTATCACCTCACAGGAGCGAACAGAGCATCCCATACAGACAAACAGTTCAAAAACAGTAATGATACTGGTGTAGAGCTCAAGAATCCAGAATGTGTTAAAGATGAACTGAAAATTGTCTATGATGGCCAAACCTCTCCCAGCAGTGAAAAGTCTAAAGAAGAGCAACCAAATGAGTTCTTCTACCAATGCGCAACGCTAGATGACTCCTACAAAAAATATTACAAGGAGAAACTGAAAGATGTCCAGTCCAAGGTTTTAAGGGAGACCTCATTTAAAAGAAGAGACTTGCAACTTTCTCTTTCCCACAGAGTTAAGCAGTGGACGGACAAAAAACTTTCTGTCATACCTTCAAGCCCTTCAGCACTAGATCTACGACCCAACTTGGACATCCACCCCACCACACACAAGCCTCAAGATACAGACCAGGAGAACACTGGACATGAGATTGAGAAGGAAACCGTAAAACCCAAGAAGCCACAGAATATTGCTCAACCGCAAGTCCCTCGAGTGGGGAGCAGGAAACGTCTGACAGCAGATCAGAAAAAACTCTCTCACTCTGAGCCAGAGAAGCTACACCAGCTTGCAGATGGACCATCTCATACGACCTGCCGCTCTCTTGGAAATGAATCTGAAGGTCTTCTCTCAGAGGCTGATCACGGTTTAGTTGCTTCACGGCGGAAGATGTTTGAAACACGGGGCCGTGCTATGTCTGCTTCTAACTTCTCAAAATCATCTCTGAAGCATCTTCAGCATAAAGCTTTGGTAGCATACATGGAGCGTAAAACTGGTCAAAAGGCTGCTGAACCTCAGCATCCAGTTCCACAAGAGCCCAGCCACAGGGATTCAACTGCTGAAAGACCATCTGAGTGGAGTCCCCAACACAATTCTGGCTCCAAGAAGCTCCACAGGCCTCTTTCTGCAGGTCAGATTCTTGACTCTGTGTCCAGTTCTGTTAAATACAGCCAGTTCATCACTGCTCAGTCCAGCGTTCATTCAAGGGAGTCTAGCTGGAGAGAGGAGACTCCTGCCGCAGGGAAATCTGCCTCCGTGGAGAGTCTCCTGGACCAGCCTGAACAACCAAAGCTCCCACGGTCTCGCAGCACCTCGATTCCACATGCTTTCCAGGTATCTTGATAAAAGTCTGTTTTAATTTTAGTTAAGTTCCTAGTATTCCTTGCTAAGCATCATTGTTTGGTATACAGTTGTAGTAAAATTAGTAGCCCTCTGAATTCTTTTTCAAATATTTCACAAATTATGTTTAACAGAGCAAGGACTTTTTTCACAGTATTTCCTATAATATTTTTTCTTCTGAAGAAAGTTTTATTTGTTTTATTTCAGCTAGAATAAAAGCAGTTTTTAATTTTTTTAAAAGACATTTTAAGGTCAATAGTATTAGCCCCTGCATAAGCAACTAGTATTTTGTTTCTCATATTGCTGTATTTTGCATCTATTCCGTAGATTCAAAAGCATCCGGATGAGTTCTCAGCCATAAATAACAAGGCTATGTCAAGGTAATTGATTTTGTTTTTATTAGATGGCAAAAGTAGGATACTGCTTAGTACAGGGATCTACAAACTCCGTCCTAGAGGGCCGATGTCCTGCAGATGTTTGCTCCAACTTGCCTCAGCACACCTGCAAGGATGTTTCTAGAACACGGGTGCCCAATCCTGTTTCTGGAGATCTACCTTCCTGCAGTGTTCAGCTCCAACCCTGACCAAACACAACTAAACCAACTAAGTAGGATGTGAGAAGCACTTGGTAATTAAAGACAGGAGTGTTTGATCAAGGTTGTTGCAGTTAACTCTGCCAGAAGGTAGATCTTCAGGAACAGGATTGGGCACCCCTGTTACAGAAAGCCAAGTAAGAGCTTGATTAGCCGTCCCAGATGTGTCTGATTGGGGTGGAAACAGTCCTCAAGGACTGAGTGTGGACACCCCTGGCTTAGTAGGCTTAGTAGGATAGACTGGCTGTCCTCTATTCATTACAAGCCAAATATTCTACCAATAGGGTAAGCAATATAAGGTTATGTCAAAGCGGAAAAGAAGATTATTTTGCTTACCCCATTGGCAGATTATTTAGCTTGTTTTAAGGAAAAACTCACTTATTTCTGACTTATTATTTCATAAAACAACACAATATTTTTTACTTGTCCAGAAAATGCTTCTTGATTAAAAAATGTAGTTGGCGGTTCATTCCGCTGTGGCGACCCCTAGTAAATTAAGTACTAAACCAAAGAAAAATGAATGAATGAAGGAATAAATGAATGAATGATTTAAGAATTTTCAGATATTTGGACTGAAAACAAGACAAAATATCTAAATAAGAACGGCATTTTCTGCAGTGTAGAGTTCTGAAACCTACAGTGGCCTTCAAAAAAGGCTTGGCTAACTATTTTCCCATTTTAATAAACTTAAAAACGTATTATTTTTCAGCATTCAAAGAAAAGTAGAAGGTAGAGCCGTCCGTCAAAGTTATCCTGCATCAGTTCCTGATGAGCGACGCTTTCAAGTCAGAGCTTCAAGAGGAAAGTCTATGGAGGAACTCGGTGCGTCTGCCGTCACGAAACCCGCAGTCCTCAGCAAAAGCTCAGAGCAACTCGACCAGCATTTGGGACAGAGGAGAACGGTTTCATTTCTTGCTGAAGGAAGACGTGCACACATGAAGATTCACAGCAGTACAGAAAACACAGAAATCAGTCAGGCAGGTCCTGAGAATCCATGTTTAACCAGCACTATAAAGCACGAATCCTCCATTGATGATGAACTCCATGTGGTTTCACACACTACACATAAACATGTGGATGACAGCATTGTGTCTGTGCCCAGTCCCTTATCTGAACACGGTGGAATAAAGCTGGAAGTCAGGTAAATATTAACCATTTGTTGTATATGTGTTTAATAGTACTTACTATTATTACTAGGGCAAGTATTGTTAGAGGAAAACTCCACTTTTTTTGGAAAAATACTAATTTTACTGCATCCCTGGAGTTAAACAGTTGAGTTTTACCATTTTTAAATCCATTCAGATGATATCTGGGTCTGTCGGGAGGACTGTTAGCTTAGCTTAGCATAGATCATTGAATTTATTGTTTCTAAATTTACTATTGAATGTACATCAAGTTTACTATGTCTATAGTGCAAGTATCTAAGTTAAGTTTTTCTAGACAAAATATCACCCCGCCCATTAGTGACAGTCTCTCCCTCATTAGCATAAAAAGTCCTGAGTGAGAAGCAGCCCTCCACCTTTAGAGTTGTCACACAAATCCTGCTAAAGATAATGTCAGCGACTAAAAGCATGCATTCTAAGACACTGCCATTGAGACACTGCTGACTGAATCTGCCACTATGCTGACACATAGGCATTGTAGCTCCGCCCTCTTTTCTAAATCTCATTTAAATCTCAATTTTAAATCTCTTTTTTTAAATTTGAATTTAAAGCGACAGTCACCAAAATTGAAGCGTTTCAAAGAGCTACAAAACATCATTTGTGTGGTATTTTGAGCTGAAACTTCACGTACACACTCTAGGGACATCTGAGACTTATTTGGCATCTGTAAAAAGGCACACGATACACTTATTTCATGCGGTCGCCATTTTAAAAAACGAAACCAAGGCAGCGGTTGGAGGAAAAAACCTAGAAGTATAGGATCAGCACTGTAGACATTGCAACAACATGCTGTGGACTCCAAACCTCCAGCTGTTGTAGCTATTTCAAAGTGCAGAAATGGTGTAAACATCACTTTAATATCATTCAGTTCGGTTTTATTTAATCAATTAAAAGCATATCAGGCATCAAACAACATCATGATCTGTTTCATAGTGATACGCTTAAGTGTCCTCCTAGGCTTCAGTTCAAGGCAACAGGTAAACACAATGGGGACGCTTCCCTGCTTCAGCCTATGTAACCCGGTTGAGCACTGGTGAATACTATGGCAAATCTGTGCTGTTTAAGAACGCGCTCAACATCGCTTAAATATTAGCGGGAAAATTTCAGTACCGAAATTCAGTATCTAATATGGTGCAAGTCTAATATTGTGAAAGAATCAGTTCATTAACTTGAGTTTGATAAATGGCATCTAAAACGTGTTTGGGAATGAAAAAGTTAGCTAACTAATCCCCTTTTTTTTCACTATCCATTCAGAACGGACCTTCGGGTCACTCTGAAAGCAGTGAAAAGATAAAATTGTGTCACTTTCTTTTTGTGGATAAAATATACAGCCAGGTACACAACAATATGCCATCACAGATTCCTGTGTGACTCCAGGCGATACTTACGGGTTTCCTCCCACTTGCTTTCGCTTTTAAAATGGCGGCCATGTGAAATCAGTCTATAAGTCACCTCTAAAATCGGTATAATTTGTTTTTGTATCTGTACTGAATTGATCTCACTGTTAATTTGCCTTTATTTTGATATATTACAGCAAAGAGCAAGAACATTTCCCTCAAGATAAGAATAAAGCCTCGCTAATCTTTACTGAAGAGGTTTCTCTAAGTCATGGAGTCACTACAGATCCCAGTCTGTGGATTTCCGCCATCGAGATACATGAGGAAGAGCCAAAAATCTGTCTGTCTACTGAAGCTACAACATTTGCTGAACCTCAAAATCAACCGCTAGCCTCATCTTCTGAAAATCATGGACCCACATCCATCCCAAATCATGCTGAAATTCATGAGGTTTTGGAGTCTGTACAGGAACCTGCAGTTAATGAGGAAGACGATGTGAAAAATGATGAAGATGACCCTAAAAACCAGACTGAAGGGAATACACTGGAGTGGGAGGTTCTAGTTCAGGAAGTGGTCTCAGCCGACCAATCGTTAGCTCGCACGTTTTTCCCAGTAGCCAATAGGAAGACGGCATTGATGCTGATGGAGCAGCTGCTGTCTGAGGATACTCTTCTGATGGAGGAGCACTACAAGAAAAAACACCAGCAGATGCTTAACAACCCAGAGAAAGACACACACTGGTAAGTAAGTGCTGTACAGTACATTTGACTATGGACCCTTTTCACATTTGCAGGTATTTCTCAGTAGCGGAAGTCATCATAGTTGGTAATCTTAGAGCGCAGTGAATGAGAGAATACAACAAATACTTTTTACACTCCTATTTGCTGAAATAATAAAAGAAAAACTCAACAATGGTGTTATCAAGACTTTCAGAAAAAACAATGATGACGGCAGCCTGAAGAGAGAATAATGTCAAATTTGCTGTCCCGCTTCCATACACTCTGCATTAGAAACACCTCAAACAAGCGGTAATTCGTGTTTTTTTTTTTTTTTTTTTTTTTTTTGCAAATTGATGCGAAGATGATATAATGCATACATGAATACATATAAACTCACCGGCCACTTTATTAGGTACACCTTACTAGTACCGGGTTGGACCCCCTTTTGCTTTCAGAACTGCCTTAATCCTTCATGGCATTGATTCAACAAGCTACTGGAAATATTCCTCAGAGATTTTGCTCCATATTGACATGATAGCATCACACAGTTGCTGCAGATTTGTCGGCTGCACATCCATGATGCCAATCTCCCGTTCCACCACATCCCAAAGGTGCTCTATGGATTGAGCTCTGGTGACTGGGGAGGCCATTTGAGTACAGTAAACTCATTGTCACGTTTTGTACTTGAGAGAGAGTTTGCACTGCATTGACACATTTTATTAATTTGCATGTTTGTTTATTTAGCATTTTTTCTTTTGTTTTTAAAGCTCTGAGATGCCAGTCAGTGATAATCCACCAAACCATCCGTCACCTGTGGACAAAAAACCTGCTATCAAAAACCAAAAAGATGTACACTGCAACACTGAAATGGATATCGTCAGTAAAAAGGTACTTTTAACACTGGGAATGATGAAAATGCTGTTTAGAGTGCAAGAGCTTTGGTTCTGGATGTGTTTCTTGTAAAGCATAAAATAAAATATTAATAAAAAAAAATGTATTAAATAATATAAATTAAAAAAATTAAACAAACTAACTATAAATATAATATAAAAAATAAATAAAATGAAAAAATATGAATAAATAAAAATGAAATACAATAAATAAATAAATAAATAAATATTTACTAACTATACTAATTATTTATAATTATTAACTAAATCTAAATAAGTAAATAAAAAATACAAATCATAAAAATAAAACCCATTTAATTAAATTAAAACTGAAATATAAAATAAAATAAAAAAAAATACAAAAAATGAATAAATAAAATAATTAATTGATTAAATTTAAACAAACCAGCTAAATAAGTAAATAAAATGTAAAAACAAATACCTCAAAAATGTAAAATAAAAAAATACAATAAAAAAAAAAAAAATTATTAAATGGATTTTTTTTTTTAAACTAAATAAATAAGTACAAATACAATAAAAATACATTTAAAATCAAACATCCATTCATTCATTTTCTTTTCGGCTTAGTCTCTTTATTAATCAGGGGCGGAATGAACCGCCAACTTATCCAGCATATGTTTTACGCAGGGGATGCCTCTCCAGCTGCAACCCATCACTGTAAAACACACATACACACTCATTCACACACACACTACGGCCAATTTAGCCTACCCAATTCACCTATAGTGCATGTCTTTGAACTTGAGGGGAAAACTGGAGCGCTACCCACTGCGCCATCGCGCTGCCCTAAAAATCAAACAATAAAATAAAATAAAATAAATGCCACCCCAGTTATAACACCACACCAAGTATGATGATGCCACCATGAGGGGGCAGAAAAATTACTCAACAGTATTATATTGTTGTTTTTGATTAAGAGGTATATTATTAGAATCTCTTTAGCAAGCATATTTTAATTGTAGACAAATCATAAAAAAATTACAATCTTTTTTTAAAGTTTGCATTCCTTTTAGATCTTTATATAATAGTCTTCATGTAATTTAGTTTACTTAAATAATTTACAACTTTGCAACAAGCTTTTTCATGCTTCTGTGTTGTTCAGTCCCATATTCACGGGGATCTCATCTCATTGTTTCTCTACTTAAAAGTTGTGAAAATACCCATATTCAGTTATCAAAATCCAAATGTGGTCCTACACCACAGATGTTTTGCACACAACTAATATTTTGTGTTTCTTTAAAAGTCTTCATTGGCATAACATCAAGGTTTGCAGAAGATTTTGGCAACAGACCCACCGTTCTCTGTGTACACACAAAATAATGATGCTTTCTAAAGTCCTGTAAAAGACGTGTGTAGTGAATAAAAGATAACAGCGAAGGCTTCACTTCCCATGACCTTTACACTAAGATGACTTTCTGCTGAAAATATGGATTAAACTATTAGCTGGTGAAATATCAGAATTTAGTTGATTTGATAGAGGAATTATTAAGTGTTTAGACGCACACAAAAGTGAAAGCATAGCAGTGTTGCATAGATTTTTGTCAATTTGTTGATGACATATTCTTTAAAATCTCTTTGTTTGTGTTTGCATGCATGCGTGTGTGTTTGTGTGTTTAGTATGAATAAAATCAAACTTAAAGAGACACACACACATACAAATAAACAGACAAGGCTCAGTGTGCACATTTTTCTGAGTGCGTGTATTTTCATGTTTTTGTGTGTGCACGCACATTTGTGTGTGTACCTGTTTGTGGTGTGTGCGTATTTGTATGTTTTTGTGTGTGCACGCACATTTGTTTGTGTACCTATGTTTGTAGTGTGTGCGTATGTGTATGTTTTTGTGTGTGCATGCACATTTGTGTGTGTGCGTATTTGCATGTTTTGTGTGTGCACGCACATTTGTGTGTGTACTTGTTTGTGGTGTGTGCTTATTTGTATGTTTTTGTGTGTGCACACATTTGTGTGTGTACCTATGTTTGTGGTGTGTGCGTATTTGCACGTTTTTGTGTGTGCACGCACATTTGTGTGTGTACCTGTTTGTGGCGTGTGCATATTTGCATGTTTTTGTGTGTGCACGCACATTTGTGTGTGTACCTGTTTGTGGCGTGTGCATATTTGCATGTTTTTGTGTGTGCACGCACATTTGTGTGTGTGCGTATTTGCATGTTTGTGTGTGCACACACATTTGTGTGTGTACCTATGTTTGTGGTGTGTGCGTATTTGCACGTTTTTTTGTGTGCCTGCACATTTATGTGTGTACCCATGTTTGTGGTGTGCGTGTATTTGCATGGTTTTGTGTGTGCACGCACATTTGTGTGTGTACCTGTTTGTGGTGTGTGCGTATTTGTATGTTTTTGTGTGTGCACGCACATTTGTGTGTGTACCTGTTTGTGGTGTGTGCGTATTTGTATGTTTTTGTGTGTGCACGCACATTTGTGTGTGTACCTATGTTTGTGGTGTGTGCGTATTTGTATGTTTTTGTGTGTGCACGCACATTTGTGTGTGTACCTATGTTTGTGGTGTGTGCGTATTTGCATGGTTTTGTGTGTGCACTCACATTTGTGTGTGTACCTGTTTGTGGTGTGTGCGTATTTGTATGTTTTTGTGTGTGCACGCACATTTGTGTGTGTACCTGTTTGTGGTGTGTGCGTATTTGTATGTTTTTGTGTGTGCATGCACATTTGTGTGTGTACCTATGTTTGTGGTGTGTGCGTATTTGCATGTTTTTGTGTGTGCACGCACATTTGTGTGTGTACCTGTTTGTGGTGTGTGCGTATTTGTATGTTTTTGTGTGTGCACGCACATTTGTGTGTGTACCTGTTTGTGGTGTGTGCGTATTTGTATGTTTTTGTGTGTGCACGCACATTTGTGTGTGTACCTGTTTGTGGTGTGTGCGTATTTGTATGTTTTTGTTTGTGCACGCACATTTGTGTGTGTACCTGTTTGTGGTGTGTGCGTATTTGTATGTTTTTGTGTGTGCACGCACATTTGTGTGTGTACCTGTTTGTGGTGTGTGCGTATTTGTATGTTTTTGTGTGTGCACGCACATTTGTGTGTGTACCTATGTTTGTGGTGTGTGCGTATTTGCATGTTTTTGTGTGTGCACGCACATTTGTGTGTGTACCTGTTTGTGGTGTGTGCGTATTTGTATGTTTTTGTGTGTGCACGCACATTTGTGTGTGTACCTGTTTGTGGTGTGTGCGTATTTGTATGTTTTTGTGTGTGCATGCACATTTGTGTGTGTACCTATGTTTGTGGTGTGTGCGTATTTGCATGTTTTTGTGTGTGCACGCACATTTGTGTGTGTACCTGTTTGTGGTGTGGGCATATTTGCATGTTTTTGTGTGTGCACGCACATTTGTGTGTGTACCCATGTTTGTGATGTGTGTGTATTTGCATGTTGTTTTGTGTGCACGCACATGTTTGTTTGTGTGTTTGTCTGTGTTTATTTGTGTGTGCATGTATTTGCATGTTTTAGTGTGTGCTTGTTTGTGTGTGTGCAGGTTTATGTGTATGCATATTTGCATGTTTTTGTGTGCTCAGGTTTGTGTGTGTGCGTATTTCTGAAAGTGCGTATTTGTGTGTGTGCGCTCATATTTATTATTATATTATATTCATATATATATGTTCAGTTGAAACCAGAAGTTTACATACACTCTAAAAAAAGGAACATAACCATTTTTTAAAAATGTCTGATGGTAAATGATACTAAACGTTTACTATTTTAGGTCCGTTAGGATTACCTAAATCATTTACATTTGCTAAATGCCAGAATAATGAGAGAATTTTTTTTTTCTGAATTTTTTATTAATTTCTAGACAGTCAAAAGTTTACACACATTTCCTTGGTATTTTTTCAGCTTTGCTTTTAAACTGTATAACTTTGGTCAAATGTTTTGGGTCTCCTTCCACAAGCTTCTCACAATAGTTTTGCAGGAATTTTGGCCCATTCCTCCTGACAGAATTGCTGTAACTGAGTCACATTTGTAGGCTGTCTTGCTCGCACAAGATTTTTCAACTCTGCCCACAAATTTCTATAGGATTGAGCTCAGGGCTTTGTGATGGCCACTCCAAAACACTCACTCTGTTGTTCTTAAAACACATTTTAACTAATTTGGCAGTATGCTTAGGGTCATGGTCTGTTTGGAAGACCCATTTGTGGCCAAGTTTTAATTTCCTGGCTGATGTCTTGAGATGTTGCTTCAGTATTTCTACATAATGTTCTTTCTTCATGATGCCATCTATGCTGTGAAGTAGACCAGTCCCTCCTGCAGCCAAACAGCCCCACAACATGATGCTGCCGCCCCCATACTTCACAGTTGGGATGGTGTTCCTAGACTTGTAAGCTTTCCCTATTGTCCTCCAAATGTAGCACTGGTCATTATGGCCAAACAGTCCAATCTTAGTTCCATCAGACCACAGGACATGTCTCCAAACATTAGTCTTTTTCCCAGTGTAATTTAGCAAATTGTAATCTGGCTTTTTTGTTGATTCTGGCTTGTTGATTTTCCCATGTTGTCACACAAGGAAACAGTGTGTTTGAGGTTTTCCTTAAATACTATTCTGCAGTTGTGCCTCACATGTGCCAATCAGAAACTTCCAAAGCCTTGACACCATCATCTGAGCTTTTTCAGAGGCATAGTAATCTTATTGTATGTAAACTTGACTTTCAAGTAAAGTTATAACAATTTCTCAAAATATCTCTCTCATTATTCTGCTATTAAGCAGAACAGAAACAAATGTGATAATCCTAACTTACCTAAAAGAGGAAAAGTTTAGTCACATTAACATCTGACTTTTTTAAATGGTCATGTGCCTTTTTATACAGTGTATGTAAACTTCTGGTTTCAACTGTATATAACAACAATGTTTGCACCAATTTTTGCAGATTTACACAAATAACATTTTTACATTTTACAAAAATCATTGTGCATTTATGAAGTGCGCTTCACTTGACAAACTACCTGTAGAAACTCTGTCTCTCTCTCTCTCTCTCTCTCAAAAAAAAAAACACTCCCCCTCCTTACTCTAACACTTAATTCTTCATGCACTAACAGTTCCTCTGTATAATGAGCACTTGTTTTGTGTATTGCCTGTTCTTGTTGAATCACTGAATGCCTCCTCAATTGTAACTTGCTTAAGACAAAAGTGTCTGCTAAATGACTAAATATAAATGTTATAAAAAGGCCTGTGCTTCTCGTCACACACAGAAGCAGCTGATGGCACACATAAAGCAACAGTTGAAGAGTCTGGAGGATGTCCGCTCTGACGTCCAGGCTGAGGAGAAGGTGAACGGTGCGCGCGGAGAGGCCGTGCAGGCACTGGTGGGGCTCTGCTGCCTCCCGGCCGAGCTGGAGCGATACACGCAGTTCATAGGAGACCTGGAGCGGGTGCTGAGTCTGCTGCTGTGCCTGTCTGCCAGGCTGGCCCGCATACACAACGCCCTCAGCACTGTGGACGACAGCGTGGACGCCGAGGAGAAAGTGAGTGGGATTTAAAATAAGAAAATCTTGAGGTTTTTTTTTTTTTTTTTTGTGAAGTTTGCTTACAGAATTAGAGACCAAACATTTGAACAGCAGTATATATATTATTTATTTTCCCCTTATAAGGTATATACAAATGTAAAATAATTATTGTGCTATCAACAAAGCAATGTTGTAACACTTAAATGAACAAAAAGCATCGCAGTGAGGACTTTAACTATTAAATAATCTATCATTTGTTAGTCATTTGTTCATTTTAAAGTTGCCATGAAATTAAAATGTGCTTTTCTTATTTTTTATATTAATGCTACCAAATAATTAATCATGATTACTTGCATCCAAAATAAAAGTTCATATTTAGAAAATTTATTTGTATATATTTTTGTATTTTATGTATAGTATATGTGTATATTTATTTATATAAACTAAGTACACATGTATATATTATCCCACGTCCTCTTTCGGGCTGAGCCTGGCGGGGTTCCATGGGATAAAACCTGGCCACCAAGTGCTCTCATATGAGCCCCAACCCCAGGCCTGGCTCCGTGGTGGGGCACCAGTTGTGCCAAACCGGGGTGAAATCACGGTCCTCAATGGTTTTGTGCTAATAAACAGTTTTTGAACCGCACTTAGTCTGACCCGTCACCTAAGACCTTTTTGCTCTGGGAGACCCTACCAGGGACATTTGCCCCCGAAAACATAGCTCTTAGGATCACTCAGGCACTCCACCACAATAAGGTGGTGGTTCATGGAGGAGTACTCGGACCTAGGAAGAGTTCAGGGAGACCATAAACCAAGACTACCGGTCGGCCTCAAAAAGATTCTGGCAAACTGTCCGGTGCCTCAGGAGAGGAAAGCAGTTCCACACCGACACTGTTTACAGCTGTTGACCTCGACTGGGGATGTTGTCGGATGGTGGAAGGAATACTCTGAGGATCTCCTCAACCCCACCGACATGTCTTTCATTGAGGAAGCAGAAACTGGGGATGCAGGGGTGGACTCGCCCATCACCCAAGCTGAGGTCACTGAGGTAGTTTGCAAGCTCCGCAGTGGCAAAGCAGCAGGGTGGATAAGAGACACCCTGTGTATCTCAAGTGTCTGAATATTGTCTTGGCTGACACGTTTCTACAATATTGCATGGAGGTCAGGCACAGTACCTCTGGACTAGGCAACTGGGGTGGTGGTTCCCATTTTTAAGAAGGGGAATCGGAGGGTGTGTTCCAAGTATAGGGGGATCACACTCCTCAGCCTTCCTGGAAAAGTCTATGCCAGGGTACGTGAGAGGAGGATCCGTCCGATGGTTGAACCTCGGATTCAGGAGGAACAATGCGATTTTCGTCCAGGCCGTGGTACACTGGACCAGCTCTATACCCTCACCAGGGTGCTTGAGGGTTCATGGGAGTATGCCCAACCAGTCCACATGTGTTTTGTGGACTTGGAGAAGGCATTCGACTTTGTCCCTCATGGCATTCTGTGCAGGGTGCTCTGTGAGTATGGGGTCAGAGGCTCTCTGTTAAGGGCTGTCTAGCCCCTATATGAACAGAGCAGGAGTTTGGTTCGCATTACCGGCAATAAGTCAGACTTGTTTCCAGTACATGTTGGACTCCGGCAGGGCTGCTCTTTGTCACAGATTCTGTACAACCGGGGGTTCGGTTTGGGGACCACAGGATCTCATCTCTGTTATTCGCAGATAATGTTGTTCTGTTGGCTTCATCGGACATGGACCTTCAGCATGCACTGGGGCGGTTTGCTGCCGTGTGTGACATGGCTGGGATGAAAATCAGCACCTCCAATTCCAAGGCCATGGTGCTTTACCGGAGTGAGGGAAGGATGTGGCGTGAGATTGACAGGTGGATTGGTGAAGCAGCAGCAGTAATACGATCGATGTACCGGTCCGTTGTGGTAAAGAAGGAGCTGAACCAAAATGCAAAGCTCTCGATTTACCGGTCAATCTACATTACTACTTTTACCTATGGTCATGAGCTTTTGGTCATGACCGAAAGGACAAGATCTTAAATACAAGTGGCCGAAATGAGTTTCCTTCGCAGGGTGGCAGGGCGCAGCCTTATAGATAGGGTTAAGAGCTCTGTCACCCGGGAGGAGCTCAGAGTAGAGCCACTGCTCCTCCACATCAAGAGAAGTCAGCTGAGGTGGCTTGGGCATCTGTTTCAGATGCCTACTGGACGCCTACCTAAGGAGGTGTTCCAGGCATGTCCCACCGGGAGGAGGCCTCGGGGAAGACCCAGAACACACATGTCTTTTGGCTGGCCTGAGAACGCCTCTGGACCCCCCTGGAGGAAGTGTCTAGGGAGCGGGAAGTTGGGGGTTCTGTCCTGAGACTGCTGCCCCCGCGACCCAGCCCCGGAAAAGCAGAAGAAAATGAATGAATTAATTGTTACATGTTTTATGTTTTTTCTTTGTCCTGTTTCATTCATTCATTTTCCTTTGGGTTAGTCCCTTTATTAATCTGGGGTCGCCACAGCGGAATGAACCACCAACTTATCCAGCTTATGTTTTACGCAGCGGATGCCCTTCCAGCTGCAACCCATCACTGGGAAACATCCATACAAACTCATTCACTACGGACAATTTAGCCTACCCATTTCACCTATAGCGCATGTCTTTGGACTTGTGGGGGAAACGGGAGCACCCGGAGGAAACCCACGCCAACACGGGGAGAACATGCAAACTCCACACAGAAATGCCAACGGATCCAGCCGAGGCTCGAACTAGCGACCTTCTTGCTTTGAGGCGAACGTGCTACCAACTGCGCCACCATGCAGCCTCATTTTTCCTGTTTATTATTATTATTATTTTTTCACAAATATATTTTCCCCAACATATTAATGTGCCTGTGCTAAGTTTTGGACTGAGATCTGAAGTGTTTATTAGATTGGAATACATTAGTTAGATTAGTTACTGAATATTATAAAGCATCCTGTATAAAATATTAATTTAAAAGAGAGATCTGAGAGGGGTGTACTCATATATGCTGAACAGTTTATAGGAACTCTGTGTGCATGTGTACGTGCGTGCGTGTGTGCAGTAGTCCAAATACTAGTAGCTCAGTTTTGCAAGTTCAGCACACCTCTTCTCCCTAGTTCTGAGTAGCATTATAGTATAGAGCAGTGGTTCTCAACTGGTTTGACCATGGGACCCACATTTTTACAAGGTCATCAAGCCGCGACCCAAACTTTTAGGAACTATAATATAATTTTAGGAATTATAATTAATTTGTATTTATTTGTTAACTACACAAATAGTGACAGATAAATCACAAGTCACCAATATTTACAAATAAACAATATTTTATTGCTGTCATTTAAAAAAAATGTATCAAATTATAGAAATATTACAAAGTAAGGGTAAGGAAAGGTTCAGTTACCATGAACTAAACTTAACTCTTAATAAAACGTTAACACTGATCCTGTTGAACAGAACAAATCAGCAAATTACAGTAAAATTATTAAAACAATCATAACCATTTTTACATCTAATATGACAGCAATTATAAACATCTGTTTCACTTAACAGTAATTTGGGAAGCTAATGAGATAACTGAGGATGTGCTTTACTCCTGATAAGAGTTTCAAAGTCTGGGGTGATGGTAGACCCGAAGATCGTGCTCTATGTCCAACCTGTTCCTTTGCTTTGACTTAAGCTGCACCAAGGAAGAGAAGCCACTTTCACACAAATACGTAGTGCTGAATGGTAGGATGGATTTGATCGCACGAATGGCAAGGGACGAATACTCAGAAAGCACTTTGCGGCACCAAACTGGGAGAGGCTTACTTCACTGAATTTCTTTTTCAGCGTCTTATCACATGACGGCTCCACAAGCTGATTCTCTTCGTTGCTCGGCAACGTGACGCTTTCTACGTCGATTCCAAAGGGATTGCTCATCCACGGATCATCATCATGTTTATCGGGAAAGTAGTCGGTACGGTTGTCGCGCGCGCATTTCAAAATAAAAGTCCGGTATAAGCAAAATAAGTTAAAAATTAAACTTTTGTTGTTTTTTTGACCACACACTCCGCGACCCACTGAAAATGTTCCCGCGACCCACTTTTGGGTCGCGACCCACCAGTTGAGAAACACTGGTATAGAGCATTATTAGGCACAACCCTTGACACAAACGACCTCCTCAGTCTATCTGTTGAATATTTTAGAGAAAGTAACCCACTGCTGAACAACATACTGAACATGTTCCGCTGTTTAGAGAATGTGCTGTCAAGTGAGTGACGAGAAGGTCACAACAAACACACTTATTAAACATTCACTTCATTGAGCATGTACACACACATAGACATCACCTATATACTATATAACTGCAGGTTAACTATGTTGTTTTTGGTCATCCATATGAAGGAGATTAAAGCTTTCATTTAGTCTTATACATGATGAATAAAAAACTCAAAACCCATTTAATGTCTGCACAAATTCCCATCACTAATGAGCATCACGTGTAAACGAGGTGTTTAAATGAGGTGTGTCTTTGTGTAGACAACTAGGAGGGGCACTAAAAACACACACGCACAAATACACACACACTTACTATGCAGAGCTTTTAATGTCTTGGAGACTCGCAGTGAATGTGGTGTTTGTTGTGTTGATGTTGTGAACACTTCCTGACCGAAACTACTGTCTGTTCAGTTTCGATGAGTTCTGTGACTGCGCTGCCCTCTTGTGGCAGATATTTGAACAACATTAATAAATGTGCATGGACAACAAAACCAGTCATCATGAGGGTAGGGCTGGACCATATGGCAAAAATTAATATTACGATATGTTTCTTTTTCGGTCGATACGATTTAATTCCGATATCGATATGGACAATATTAAAAAGCCAGGAAAAAACTGGCAAGAACGCACACAATGAATGTCTGTACCCACAAATGTCTGCAAACTGAATTTGCAAAGTCTATAATAACATCCAGACACTTATAACTTAAAAAAATAAAAATAAAAACATAACAAAAAAATGTATGTTCACTTTTTATTAGCCCGTTTAAGCTAATTCTTTTTTCAATAGTCTACAGAACAAACCATTGTTATACAATAACTTGCCTAATTCCCCTAACCTGCCTAGTTAACCTAATTAACCTAGTTAAGCCTTTAAATGTCACTTTAAGTTGTATAGAAGTGTCTTGAAAAATATCTAGTCAAATATTATTTACTGTCATCATGGCAAAGATAAAATAAATCAGTTATTAGAGATGAGTTATTAAAACTATTATGATTAGAAATGTGTTGAGAAAATCTCTCCTTTAAACCGAAATTGGGGAAAAAAATAAACAGGGGGGGCTAAAAATTCTGACTTCAACTATATATATATATATATATATATATATATATATATATATATATATATATATATATATATATATATATATATATATATATATATATATATATATATATATATAAAGCATAAAGCAAACTGGATTGAATTTGTTGTTTGTTATTAATGTTCTAATTAGTGTGCAGCAGTTACAGTTTTGAGGCCATCTAGTGGCCATAATCATGTTTGTTTTTCCTCCTCTAGAGGTCAGCAGAGACACTCATCCATGCTCTGTTGTGATGGTTTAACTCATCTGTGCATGCACTTAAAATCTATTATGTTGTGCAAAATAATGTTCAAATTATTGATAAAAGTAAACAGGTAAATTATAATTAAATTACCTAAAAGATTAACTATAAAATAAATTAGAGGTAAATAAAATCAGGGCAGCACGGTGACTCAGTGGTTAGCACTGTCGCTGCACAGCAAGAAGGTCACTGGTTCGAGTCTCGGCTGGGTCCTTTGGCATTTCTGTGTGGAGTTTGCATGTTCTCCCCGTGTTGGCGTGGGTTTTTGTCCGGGTGCTCCGGTTTACCCCACAGTCCAAACACATGCGCTGTAGGTGAATTGAATAAACTAAATTGTCCGTAGTGTATTAGTGTCTGTGAATGATTGTGTATGGGTGTTTCCCAGTACTGGGTTGCAGCTGGAAGGGCGTCCGCTGCATAAAAAATACGCTGGATAAGTTGGCGATTCATTTCGTTGTGGCGACCCCTGATAAACAAGGGACTAAACCAAAGGAAAATGAATGAATGAATGAAATGAATTCAACAACATCAAACACACTACACAACAAAAATGCCACCAAAATAAAGTCGTAAGAACCAGATATAATAGCTTCATTGACATTTTTTAGTATTTTCTTTTTGTAATAACACCCAGCAGCACCACAGGGCTTTTCCAATGAGTATTTCAACGAATAAAGGGTTAAAAGTTGCATTTAAGTGAAATAATGTTCAAATTATTGGTAAAAGCAAATCATTTAGAGGTGAATAAAATCAATAAACATAACAATATTGCCACCAAAATAATACAAAAATGCTGAAGCGCGATTTAGTGCGTTTTTGTGCGTTTTCCGACATTAACGTGTCCTGAAGTAAAATGAAACGGCTATAAACTCCAGCAAGATAAAGTCATTGTATGCAGAGCCATTGACCTTTATCAATAAAGTATACTTATGGAAACTGTGTTCATAACTGAAAGCTACGCGGTGTTTGCTAGACTCACGCACCTGTCAGTCTGTCAGAGAGTCAGTCAGCATGTCACCTTGAACAAATAGCGCACAGCACTACTACGGTTACAGAAAAGTTTGCGCTGTTTACCTCTAATATGTTTTGGTGCGATTATAATCCGCTATAAAAACACGACTAAATGTTTTAAATAAAAAGCTGTAATGTAGCCGTGGCGGGATGGATTTTGGCGTGGCGGCCCACCACGAATGAATGAATGTAGCGGAAACCTTGGAATATGAAAAGTCAGTTTTCGGCCTCTTGTTTTTTGCAGCTTTGAGGCTTATGATCACACATTTCTTCTTCTGAGTGTATGTATTGCAAATAATGCTTATCTTACTTGGAGTTTTTGTCTTGTTTCTAGTCCAAATATGTAAACATTCTTAAATCGAGAAGCATTTTCTAGACAAGTAAAATATATTGTCTTGTTTTCAGAAATAATATGTCACGATTTAGTGAGCTTTTCCGCAAAACAAGCAAAATAATCTTGTTTTTTGCTTAAAATAACATTATTTTGCTTTTAAATCATTTAGCAGGTAATTTTGATTTGTTTGAAGGAGAAACTCACTTAATTCTGACTTATTATGTCTGAAACAGGACAATATTTTTCACTTCTCTACAAAATGCTTCTTGATTTAAAAAATTTTAGATATTTGGACTGAAAACAAAACAAAAACCTTAAGTAAGACAAGCATTTTTGCAATGTGAATGCTAAAACTTGAGAAGTTGGAGCATCTAAAGAGCTTGATGAGCTGGTTTAGGTGTGGTTTACTAGGATAAAAGATAAACTTTGCAGGATTTGCTCTCCAAGAACAGGTTTGGACAGCCTTGCAGGCCAATCAGAGATATTTAAAGGCACATATATAAGGCACATTATGTACGATTTGTTCATTTAAATATCCATAAAACACTTAAAGAGTGTCCTACATTTCGCTGACTTGACGAAGTTCACTCAAAACTGAAAATTCTGTCATCATTTACTCAGCCTTAACTTGTTTCAAACCTTTATGAGTATATATTTTTTAAAGAAGATGGAAACCTGTAACCACTGACTTCCATAGTACTTTTCCTACTATGGAAGTCAATGGTTACACGTTTTCAGCTTTCTTTAAATGATCTTCTTTAGTGTTAAACAGACGAAAGAAACTTATAAAGGTTTGAAACCACTTGAGTGTGAGTAAATTGACATTTTTGGGGTGAACTATCCCTTTATGTACTTATCCCAGATGTTTCGAAGAATGTTCAAATCCTCAGAAATAATCAGTTTTAACTATAGTGAGTCGGAGTGTGTGTGTTCATGCATTACCTCTCACACACCCTCTATTTCTGGTTTTGCTTTTCTAGAAAACTAACAATAACAGAAGCCTAACATGTATTTAGTCTGATAAAACAGCTGATTCTCCACATGATCACGAGCTGAAGAACTGAAACTGTGGCATAATAAAAGCTCCGCTGTTTCCCTGTCGCTCTCTTCTCTCATCAACAATTGCTTCAGCATTTCTCTCATTTCTCTTCACATCTCACTCTGCTTCATACTACCATGATAGTAAGTGTTGAATACTTCACTCATCCATCGACGTGATTTCTGCAGGAGTCCCTTAGGATGTAATGAGGACCACAACTCCCATGATTCCACACTCAGTCATCAAGCTCTGTCTTTGTTTGTTGACTGTGGACATCTTTAGAAATATCATCTTTTAATTTGCACATTAGCTTCCTGTGTGTGATTACCGTGACATGAGGAATAATTTACGACGTAAATTATAAGTTATAAGAAGAATTGAATTAGAAGAACCAATCAAAAGGGTTGCATCTTAGAAGCAAAGACGCGTTCGGTGTGAACGAGCCCTCTAGAATGTTCATCAGCCAATCAAAATCAATTATTCATCTGCTCCTGTAGTCTAATGCTGATGATACACAGGGCCACTTTTTGGGAAATTGTGCAAAGCGTGGCTCAGTGGTTAGCACTGTCACCTTACAGTAAGAAGGTTGCTAATTTGAGTCTCCCCATTTCTATGTGGAGTTTGCATGTTCTCCCCGTGTTGGCGTGGGTTTCCTCCGGGTGATCCGGTTTCCTCCACAGTCCGAATACATACGCTTTAGGGGAATTGAATGAACTAAATTGGCTGTAGTGTATGAGTGTGCGTGCGTGTGAATGAGTGTATATGGGTGTTTCACAGTACTAGGTTGTGGCTGGGAGGACATCCGCTGCGTAAAACATACAGTATGCCGGAATAGTTGGCAGTTCATTCCACTGTGGCGACCTCTCATAAATAAGGGATTAAGCTGAAGGAAAAGGAATGAATGAATGAATATCAGTCAATAATATTACTGAAATTAATTAAAAAACTGTCTATCATCAGCTTAAGTATGAATAACTGTGAGATATCAATACAGTCCTTTATTTTCCCGAATCTGCAGCAATCCCTGGACAGCCGCTATCGTCTCCTGTGCAAACAGCGGGACGATGCCAAAGACTTGAAGGATAACCTGGACCGACGGGAGCGGATGGTGTCCAGCATCCTCGGCAAACAGCTGACGGACACACAGATGCAGGAGTACCGGCGCTTCATCCAGACCAAAGCCTCGCTCCTCATCCGACTCAAAGACCTGGATGAGAAGCAGCGTCTGGGAGAAGAGCAGCTGGAGGCTTTACTCTGCAGTTTACCTCCATGAGGATGAAGGTGCCCATGAAAAACAGACTTTTACATTTGGGTATTATTTTATTTTGATGGTCCCACATTTTGTTGACCTTTAAAGTTGCATTGGAAATACAGTCGAAGTCTGATTTATTCGCCCCCCTGTATATTTTTTTTCTTCATTTTCTGTTTGACGGATATACATTTCTAATCATAATAGTTTAATAACTCATTTCTAATCACTGATTTCTTTTATCTGACAGCACATAATATTAGACTAGATATTCTTCAAGACACTAGTATTCAGCTTAAAGTGACATTTAAAGGATTATTTAGGTTAAAGTTAGGGTAATTAGGCAAGTCATTGTATATCAGTGCCAAAAACATACCTCCTGGGCCGTATTTGGCACTCTCCAGAAATGTATACAGGGGTAAGTATCAATAATGATAATAATGGGTTGGATTATTTTGCTTGTTTTAAGGAAAAACTCTCTTAATTTCAGCATATTATTTCTGAAAACAAGACAATATTTTTTAAATGTCTACAAAATGCTTCTTGATGTATAAATAAGACAAAAATTAGCATTTATTTGTATTGTGTAGTTGCAATGTAACTTAAAATCAACTAAATGTGTTAAAAGGACCATCAAAATAAAGCGATACCGATATTTGTGCTCTGCGGTTATATTAAGCTGACTTTCATAACCATGGAAAGCTTTAATATGTAAGAAAGTTGACATGAAAATGCGCCCTATCCAGTGTGCATCACAGCTCTCTCTGAAATCATCACCAAAAAAAAAACACAAGACAGTGGAAATAAGCACTTTGATGATGAACCGCACATACTCCATAGGAACAATAAACATGGATGATGTTTATTCCTTTTGATTTCAGGGTTTCGTGATTGTGTTGACGCTGGAACTTTTCGTTTGTGCCTTTTCGTCCTGTGGATTTCATCATGTTGAATGTATTTCAGTACTTCAGAAGAGCTGTTTTCAGATTTGACGATTCTCTTTAAAGTGTGTGTTTGGTGGTGAGCAGTTTTTCACACTTGCATTTTTTTTATAGAAGCACTTTTTAGTCACTTTTACACTCCACAAATATTTTTACTGCTTGTTTAAGCTACTTATTTAAAGTGAGCTGAATCAACACAATTCTTGAGGTTTTTTTTTTTTTTGGGGGGGGGGGGGGTAATTTTTTTATGTTCAATCCACTTAAATTTGTTAAAGCAGTTATGTTAACTTAATTTCTGGTGGAAAAAGATGAAGGAATTGAGTGGAACCCAGCATTTCCTACAATGTAGTTAAAAAAAATAGTCACATTTATCATAGAAACGAGAAAAAAAAAACGTACATTTCCTCAATGTAAATTGTGAGATGTAAACAGAATTGTGAGTTCAGATTAGCATCTTCGTTCAACGTAACTCACATTATAATGTTTTCGAAAACCCAAACCTTTAGGAAAGTTCTGCCGTGTTTGCGTAACCAGGAAAAAGAAAATGGCTGCGTCCGGAACCGCCTACTACTCAATAGGTACTGCATTTGAATTTAAACATACTACTCGGCCGATAGAAAAGTACGTTCTATATAGTATGAATGTAAGAAGTATGAATGGAATTCGGATGTACTACATCTGCCATTTTGTCATGGTCACGTGACCTACCTGTGTCAGTTGCGTCGCTTCACTCCCATTCATGAATTCTCTCGCGGGGCATCATGGGATAGCGCAACATGCATGGGATGCGCACTTCACAATCTCGGCGCAAGTAGTAGGTCATCCGGGTACTTCTCGCATACTGATTTTCAAATTCTATGAATTGGGACATACTACTCGGCTCACATACTGATTTTAGCGTACTGTATTGTATGGAAGTATGCGGTTTCGGACGCAGCCACTGTGTTCATCAGAGAACATTCGAAAAACATTTCCGCTAGTTAACGGAAATTTGTTAGCTGGGTAGCAACTCAAATTTGCATATAAATGGCATTAGCATCTTTGCTAATCAACGTAACTCACATTCGAATGTTTTCGAAAAACTCAAACTATAGCCTTAAGGAAAGTTCTGCCGTATTTATTTCGCGAACATCATCATTTCTGTCCAATTATAGTACTTTGAAATAGCAAGTTTATATGCTTTTTCTTATTTTTTTTATATATATATATTTTGTAATCCCTTATTCCGTGTCTGTAACAAGATTCCATAACGTTCAGATAAACATAATAATGTTGCGTTATCTTAAAATTTCCCATTGACATTCTAAAGGCCATGTTATACTGTGATTTTACACCAGTCAGAAGGGTTGCCAGGTTTTCACACCAAAACTAGCCCAATGCCCAATTAAAAAATATCTAAACTCAACATTTTTAAATTACTTAATTTTACACTCCTGTATGTATTATAAGAATTTAAAAAATAGCTGTATATTAATAACTATAACGATTTTACACCAGTCTGCTGTTACTGACATACAGTACATTGCATATGTTAGAAGGGTTGCCAGGTCTTCACACCAAAACACACCAAGGGCCAAATGAAAAATATCACAAAAGTATCAAAACTCTAGGCGACGCGGTGGCGCAGTGGGTAGCACGTTCACCTCACAGCAAGAAGGTCGCTGGTACAAGCCTTGGCTGGGTCAATTGGCATTTCTGTTTGGAGTTTGCATGTTCTCCCCGTGTTCGTGTGGGTTTCCTCCGGGTGCTCCGGTTTCCCCCACAAGTCCAAAGACATGTGGTATAGGAGAATTAGGTATGCTAAAATTGACCGTAATGAATGAGTGTGTATGGATGTTTCCCAGTGATGGGTTGCGGCTGGAAGGGCATCCGCTGCGTAAAAACATGTGCTGGATAAGTTGGCGGTTTATTCCTCTGTGGCGACCCCAGATTAATAAAGGGACTAAGCCGAAAAGAAAATGAATGAATGAACCAATCAAAACTTTTCAATAATTTGTTAAATACATAATTCTGCACCACAGTACCCATTATAAACAGTGTCTTATTTAAAAATAATTATATTTTAGTAACTGTTCTGCTATCCTAAAAAGTCATTCTACATTGATATATATAATGCATAATATAATTTTCAGTGGTAAAACATAAATGAATTAAATTATTTCATCGGAAGCATATAAATATAATTAATGCAATATGTTAAACCTGCAGAATAAATAAAAAAGTGATCAAATCAGCAGGAAATTTGAAGATTTGGCAACCCTGCTTGTCAGTGTGCCCAGCAGGCACAGGACGCCAACATGACGTCAGTCTAATGATGTTACAGCTTGACATTGTGTGGACGTTACCACTATTGGCCGTTTCCACTGAGTGGTACGGTACGGTACGGTACGGTACGGTACGGTTCGGTACGCTTTTATGGCCGTTTCCACTGTCAAAAGGCGTACCGTACTGTACCACTTTTTCGGCACCCTTTCGAAAGGATACCAAACACGAGAAAGGAAAACAAAAGGTGGAGCTACACACGCAGCTGAACGCTGATTGGTTTACAGAGATACGTCACGATCTCGTGGAGCTAGCCAGAATGAAATCAAAGGCACCACCATGTTTTTAATACACAGACGAGACAACTATATGCATATAATAACGAGCCATGGATGACCCGAGCTCAAACAAACCTTGTCGTTGTCTTGATGAACAGCCACAAAGCCAAGAAGATCAAAATCTGCCGTGTCCTGTTGTTGTTTTACGAGGCCGTCTAAAAATGCGAGCGGTTTTCGCTTTCTCCAGAGAGCTTGCAATCCCGTCTATATTTGATATAACGAACTTCTTGAGCTGATGATAATAACGCGTGTGATTATTGAAGTGTCTTCAGCATCTGATCCTTTCAGAAAAGAAAAAGACAAACACGAGAGTGAAGCGCGGACAAAAAAGAAGCCCGAAAAAATTTCAGCAACCTGAATCATGAACAAACTGCCAAGTTTATCATCGCCTTTTGGACTATTATGAACTCAGAATGACAGAATTACTCTCTAACAGAGGCTAGATGTGCTGCTGAAGATTACAGACACAGATGAGCGGTTTGCTCTGACTGTGAGCTATATTTCGTGTTGTTTTTGAACCTAAATAAGGACTACATGTATGCTGAGTGTAGTTTTCCTGTTATTGGTAACATATCGGAGACTGTAAGGGTCTGTATGTGTTCATATATGTTCATTTATTTATTTATTTTATATAATTGCAGACGTTACAGTAGGCTATTTCACTCTGTCATTGATCTGCAGTTGTAATCAAATTCTATTCAAAGAAAAGTTAGTAATAAACATTTATACACAAGTATTTATGTGTATAAAGCATGTGTGTTGTGAGAAGTGCTTCTCATGTGATATGTGAACGACCTGTACAGCTTTACTGTAGACATTTCCTCAAGCGAAAATGACGTCGTCTGAAACTTTCTGTCGTACACCACGCCCACCAAAAGAGTACCATTGGTACCCTTTTAGCAGTGGAAACACTAGCCTGATAAAGGTGACCGACAGGTACCGTACCGTACTGTACCACTCAGTGGAAACGAGCCATATGACGTCTAACAGATGTTGGATTTTGGTTGCCATACCTGATGTACTGTATAAATGTCAGTATTTGACGTCAGTATGATGTTGGTTTAAGATGTTGGCTCGATGTTGGATTTTGGTCACTTTCCAACACAACCTAAAATCCACCAAATATCAACGTCATTTGGCATTATTGGACACCAAAATAACATTGTCTTTAGACAATGAATTTTGGTCACTCGACATAACGACCTAAATCTAACCTAACATCAACGTCTCATGACATTGTGTGCCTGCTGGGTGTCCAATTCAAGCCAATTCAATTCTAATTTCAGTGTGTTAATAAGTCAAAACTCTCAGCCACCAAATACTTCACAATTTCATTAACATTTCTACATGAATATTCGCTTTTTCTGAAGTTTTTTTCTCTGTTGTTATTGGCTGGAGTCGCCTTGTTTTTTCACAGAAATGCCTCCCAATGATATAGTTGATGTTGTAAAAGAGTCGAGTCATGCTGCCGTTCCACCTTTGTCCATCTGATCAGTCGGACGATGTTCTTCTCTGTGAATGAGCTGTTGTTTGTGTCTGTGTGCTGTGACATAAATGTCGAGTGTCGTTTTTGTCTTGTTGCCATCTTGTTCTTTTCTGTGTATTGTTTGTTTGTTTGGGGTTTTTTTTTTTGTTCTTGTCAGTGCATTTGCATAAACATATGTTTGTTTTAATGTGAATAAAGTATGTAAATGACTTTTTTGTTACTGCGTTTCTTAAGCGTTTGTTTTATTACAACTAATTTGGTCGTTTTTTGTTTTTTTTTTTCGTTAAACAATTAATTGTGAAAAGTGAAAAGTGGTTATACACTGTAAAATAGTGATTATTTATTTATTTATGATCATTAGCTTTTTTTATTCGGTTAAACAATTAATTGTAAATAGTGATTTATTTATTATTATTAGGGTGACGCAGTGGCGCAATAGGTAGTGCTGTCACCTCACAGCAAGAAGGTCGCTGGTTCGAGCCTCGGCTGGGTCAGTTGGCATTTCTGTATGGAGTTTGCATGTTCTCCCTGCGTTCGTGTGGGTTTCCTCCTGGTGCTCCGGTTTCCCCCACAGTCCAAAGACATGCGGTACAGGTGAATTGGGTAGGCTAAACTGTCCGTAGTGCATGAGTGTGAATGAGTTTGTGTGGATGTTTCCCAGGGATGGGTTGCAGCTGGAAGGGCATCCGCTGCGTAAAAACGTGCTGGATAAGTTGGGAGTTCATTCCACTGTGGCGACCCCGGATTAATATAAAGGGACTAAGCCGAAAAGAAAATGAATGAATGAATTATTATCAATATGTTATTTATTTATTAAGTGATTATTTACTTTACAGTGTATTCATTCATTAATTTTCCTTCGGCTTAGTCCCTTTATTCATCAGTGGTCGCCACAGGGGAATGAACCGCCAACTTATCCAGCATATGCCCTTCCAGCTGCAACCCAGTACTGGGAAACACCCACACACACACACACACTGCAGCCAATTTAGTTCATCAATTCCCCTATAGCGCATGTGTTTGGACTGTTTACTATGTTGTGTGTGATATTATTTACTTGAAGTGAGTAAACACGTTGCCTTAAAATTATTCATTAATTAGTGCATAATTATAAAAATTAAGTCAACTTAACCATTTCCAGTTACAACGGATTTACTCACTTTTTAAAGTAACTAACCACCTTTTACAGTGTATATCATTATTTATTATACTGTGATATTTCATTCATTCATTCAATTTCTTTTAGGCTTAGTCCTTTTATTAATCAGGGGTTGCCACAGCAGAATGAACCGCCAACTTATGTCATCACGCAGCAGATGCCCTTCCAGCTGCAACCCAACACTGGGAAACACCCATACACTCTCATTCACACTGCAGTCATATCATACACTACGGCCAATTTAGTTTATTCAATTCCCCTATAGCGCATGTCTTTGGACATGTCTCCAAAAATTATTCTTTTTCCCAGTGTAATTTAGCAAATTGTAATCTGGCTTTTTTGTTGATTTTGGCTTGTTGATTTTCCCATGTTGTCACACAAGGAAGCAGTGTGTTTGAGGTTTTCCTTAAATACTGTTCTACAGTTGTGCCTCAAGTTAACTCAAATATTGTCAATTAGCCAATCAGAAACTTCCAAAACCTTGACACCGTCATCTGAGCTTTTTCAGAGACATAATAATCTTATTGTATGTAAACTTGACTTTCAAGAAAAGTTCTAACAATTTCTCCAAATCTCTCTCATTATTCTGCTATTAAGCAGAACAGAAACAAATGTGATAATCCTAACTTACCTAAAAGAGGAAAAGTTTAGTCACATTAACTGTGCCTTTTTATACAGTGTATGTAAACTTCTGGTTTCAACTGTATGCTAATGTCACATTGCACATTGATCCTGATAATTCTGATTAAACATCACACACAAAAAAGAGTCAAGCATTCAACAGCCCATAATATAAGCTGTAAAATTACATCATATACTGTAAATAAATATAGACTCAAAAAACTATATTTTGTTGCTTATATTAAGCTGAAACAACACAATTCTTGACTTTTTAGGGAACAACTTAATTGTTTTAAGTTCAATTCACTTAAATTTGTTAAATTAACTTCATTTGAGTTGGGACAACATGAGTGAATTGCGTGGAATCAAGTGTAGTCACAATGCAAAAAAAAAGGGGGTTAAATATGATGCATTTCAAGAACTTTTCCATCACGGCAGGTCAGAAATATCCATCTTCTTACGTTATTTTTCTGCACATTAATTCTCCAGCAACACAAATGTTGTATAACAAGACTAAAGGCCTGTGATGTATGATGTGCACATGTGTGTCTTCAGGCTTCTTTACTCCTCTAATGACCTCAGCTGGAGAAACACGTGCAGCGTCTTAAGGCCAGAGGTCAGCCCACAGCCAACATTGAATCATGGGAAAAAACAACAACACTGCTCACTTCAGATCTCATCAGCGCAGGAGGGTTCGACTCCGCTCTGCTTCTTCATTTTAAGCTCCGCTGCTGATCTCATTATGTTGAGCCTTATTCATTCAGTGCAGTGATATGAAACTGTCATTTCTGGAGCTACTGTAGCTGTGTTTATTTGAAAATTACCCTAGAATGAGTAAATGTCAGCGTATTAGACGACAAATTGACGTAGGTTTGAGATGTTAGCTAGATGTTGAATTTTGGTTGGCTAATTCCACAACCTGAAACCAACCAAATTTTAACGTTAACTGACATCAGTATTCAACCTCAAATTGATGTTGGTTTGAGATGTTGGCTAGATGTTGAATTTTTGGTTATTTAATGCTGTAACCTAAAACTAACCAAATATCAACGTCAGCTGACATCAGTATTAGACGTTAAATTGACGTTGGTTAGATGTTAAATTTTGGTTAATGCCACTACCTAAAACCAACCAAATATCAACGTCAGCTGACATCAGTATTAGACGTTAAATTGACGTTGGTTTGAGACGTTGGTTAGATGTTAAATTTTGGTTAATGTCACAACCTAAAACCAACCAAATATCAACGTCAGCTGACATCAGTATTAGACGTTAAATTGACGTTGGTTTGTGATGTTGGCTAGATGTAAAATTTTGGTTAATGTCACAACCTAAAACCAACCAAATATCAACGTCAGCTGACATCAGTATTAGACGTTAAATTGACGTTGGTTTGAGACGTTTACTAGACATTGAATGTTGGTTAGTTAATGCCACAACCTAAAACCAACCAAAAATCGATGTCTGCTGAAGTTAGAATTTGACGTTGTATGAATGTCATATTATGATGTTAAGATGATGTTGATTTTTTGGTTTGTGTCACAACCTAAAACCAACCAAATATCAACATCAGCTGACATCAGTATTAGACGTTAAATTGACGTTGGTTTGAGACGTTTACTAGACATTGAATGTTGGTTAGTTAATGCCACAACCTAAAACCAACCAAAAATCGATGTCTGCTGAAGTTAGAATTTGACGTTGTATGAATGTCATATTATGATGTTAAGATGATGTTGATTTTTTGGTTTGTGTCACAACCTAAAACCAACCAAATATCAACATCAGCTGACATCAGTATTAGACGTTAAATTGACGTTGGTTTGAGACGTTTACTAGACATTGAATGTTGGTTAGTTAATGCCACAACCTAAAACCAACCAAAAATCGATGTCTGCTGAAGTTAGAATTTGACGTTGTATGAATGTCATATTATGATGTTAAGATGATGTTGATTTTTGGTTTGTGTCACAACCTAAAACCAACCAAATATCAACGTCAGCTGACATCAGTATTAGACGTTAAATTGACGTTGGTTTGTGATGTTGGCTAGACGTTGAATTTAGATTAGTTAATCCCACAACTTAAAATTAACCAAAAATCTACCTTTACTGAAGTTAGACTTTGACGTTGTATAGACGTCACATTATGATGTTAAGATGATGTTGATTTTTGGTTTGTGTCACAACCTAAAACCAACCAAATATCAACGTCAGCCGACATCAGTATTAGACGTTAAATTGACGTTGGTTTGAGATGTTTGCTAGATGTTAAATTTTGGTTTGTGTCACAACCTAAAACCAACCAAATATCAACGTCAGCTGACATCAGTATTAGACGTTAAATTGACGTTGGTTTGTGATGTTGGCTAGACGTTGAATTTAGATTAGTTAATCCCACAACTTAAAACCAACCAAAAATCTACCTTTACTGAAGTTAGACTTCGACGTTGTATAGACGTTACATTATGATGTTAAGATGTTGTTGGGTTTTGGTTAGTTAATGCCACAACCTAAAAACAACCAAATATAAATGTCAGCCGACATCACTATTAGACGTTAAATTGACGTTGATTTGAAACGTTGGCTAGACATTGAATGTTGGTTGGTTAATGCCAAAACCTAAAACCATCCAAAACTCTGTCCTCTGAAGTTAGAATTTGACGTTATATGGACGTCACATTATGATGCTAGGATGATGTTGGGTTTTGGTTAGTTAATGCCACAACCTAAAACCAACCAAATATCAATGCCAGCTGACATCAGTATTAGACGTTAAATTGACGTTGGTTTGAGATGTTTACTAGACATTGAATATTGGTTAATTAATGCCACAACCTAAAACCAACCAAATATCAACGTCAGCCGACATCAGTATTAGATGTCAAATAGATGTCGGATTGAGATGCTTGCTAAATGTCGAATTTTGGTTAGTTACCGCCACAATCTAAATCCAACTAAAAATCTACGTCTAAATGTTGATATTGTATGGACGTCACATTATTATGTTAAGATGATGTTGGGTTTTGGTTAGTGTCACAACCTAAAATCAACCAAATAACATGTTAGCAGAACAAGAGTGAGCCTTATATGGGCAGAATCTTTTTAGGAGCTTAAATAAACCTCAAAATAGTTTGTACGGTTTTATTTAAGGTTTAAAATGCCAATGTGATCCATTAGAGTCACTTGTTTTGTATATAAACATCCTAACATTTATATATAAATCCATAATATAAATAACGGGGGCGACACAGTGGTTAGCACTGTCGCCTCACAGCAAGACGGTCGCTGGTTCGAGTCCCGGCTGGGTTAGTTGGCATTTCTGTGTGGAGTTTGCATGTTCTCCCCAGTGTTGGTGTGGGTTTCCTCCGGGTGCTCCGGTTTCCCCCACAGTCCAAACACATGCGCTATAGGGGAACTGAATAAATTCAGTTGGCTGCAGTGTATGTGTGAGTGAGTGTGTATGGGTGTTTCCCAGTACTGGGTTGCACCTGGAAGGGCATCCGCTGTGTAAAACATATGCTGGAATAGTTGGCGGTTCATTCCGCTGTGGCGACCCTTGATGAATAATGGACTAAGCCGAAGGAAAATGTATGAATATAACCAACAATTATAACACACACACACATTCACATAAGTAAATAGATGAAATGACAGGGTCAACAATCTGTGTAAATCTGCTGAGTTTTCTGCGAGCAAAGATTCTGTGTGAGCCTACAAACACAAGACTAACCACATCTGCACAGCTCACATGACCAGACACACACACACACATATTCAGTTCTTCTTCAAACAGCATCACACACACACACTGCGCAATTCAGTACAAGCACAAGATCAAGAGTAATTCATTTATCAATGTGTTTATTGTAAGACAAGTAACAGCAGATTTGACATGTATTAATTGTGCATGAATAAAAATAAGCCGTTTATGACTAGAAAACATGACAGGAAGGATGACAGATATTTATTTTGAACATCTACTGTACATCAACACTTAATTCAGTCATAATACAATCCACTGAAGCCACTGGTGTTCGCTAAGGCTGCATTTCTTTGTAAAACAATACTGAAATATTATTACTGTTCACCATTTTTATAGCTATACTATATTTTCAATATACACTCACCGGCCACTTTATTAGGTACACCTGTCCAACTGCTCGTTAACGCAAATTTCTAATCAGCCAATCACATGGCAGCAACTCAATGCATTTAGGCATGTAGACATGATCAAGACGATCTGCTGCAGTTCAAAGCGAGCATCAGAATAGGGAAGAAAGGGAATTTAAGTGACTTTGAACGTGGCATGGTTGTTGGTGTCAGACAGGCTGGTCGGAGTATTTCAGAAACTGCTGATCTACTGGGATTTTCACGCACAACCATCTCTAGGGTTTACAGAGAATGTTCAGAAAAAGAGAAAATGTCAAGTGAGCGGCAGTTCTGTGGGCGCAAATGCCTTGTTGATGCCAGAGGAGAAAGGCCCGACTGGTTCCAGCTGATAGAAAGGTTACACCCGTGGTCTGCAGAAGAGCATCTCTGAACACACAACACCTACTAGTAAGGTGTACCTAATAATGTGGCCGGTGAGTATATAACACTATATTGTGCAGAAATGGTGACTGAATGTGTGCATATATCTACATCAACACATTTATTACACACACATACAAATTACGCATCTGATGCATAAACATTTAGAAATGATGGAGATTTTGGCCTCTCGTGATGATTTGCATCCCTATAAATAACACTCAGATTTCAACATATACCTCATGACTTACAATATTACATAATTATTCAGTTTCAAAGGGAAAAAGCAGAACATCTTATTCAGTTATAATACAATACACCACAAAGAAGATATTTGGAAGAATGTTGGAAACAGGTAACCATTAACTTCCATAGTGTTTGTTTTCCCTACTATGAACATCAATGGTTACTGGTTTCCAACATGCTTCAAAATATCTTATTTTGTGTTCAACAGAAGAAATACACTCATAAAGGTTTGGAAACACTTGAGGGGGTGTAAATGATGGCTGGATTTAAATTTTGGGGGTGGTCTGTCTGATGTAATGATCTAGAATTGCCTTAGAGAATAACTTATTCATATCTGCTTAAGTTGCTGATAAACAATCAATATTATAGTAATATGGATGCTACAGTTATTTATTACTATATGTTCCCGAATCTAAAGCATTAATCTTCCATACACTGTAAATTAGATCTGTTAATTAACAGGTCTCGTATTTTGTGATTTACAGGTGCTTTCTCTTTGGTTTTTATGGTTATGAATTGCCTTATGGGAACTTGATATCTGCTCTGTTGACTTCTGATGTTCTGCGTTTTTTACAGTGAAATTAAATCATAATTATTCAAACAAACCAAATCAATAATATGTAAAACCATATTTCCATACCTAATTAATATTCATGATCAAAGTAATTTAGCCAATCAGTGTGGGATTTCATTAAAATAAATAATCAAATTTTCTTGTAAATATGCAAAATCCTAGTATGACAAACTACCGTCTTATGAATATTAACGCAGATGTGTCAAACTCATTAATAATCATCCAATTAGGCCACCTAATTAATATTCATGATTAAACCCTCAATAAGGAAACTTTCTCCCTTTGAGCCAACAAACTGAGAATATTTATTTATATATATATATATATATATATATATATATATATATATATATATATATATATAATTGGTATATGTATGCGTGTGTGTGTGTATATATATATCATATTTGTAATTAAAGATCATTACATGTCATGTGTTGAGAAAAGACATTCATGAAGCCCACTGGGAAAAAGCAATATTGAATGCATCCAGCCTTAATGAGGAAAACATTCAGTCTTTCAGCCAATCAGCATAGAATTTTGCGTTGCGTCATTAAAATGAATAATCAAGACTTTTACCATAGTAACATTTGCAAACGCTCCACTAATTATGGAAAACTGTTCATTTACTGATATCTTTATAGTGTAGATCAAATCAACTCATTAATATTTAATATATTAATATAACATTTATATGCTTATTAATACATTCATATTTAATATTTTTTTGAAGAATCCATATTGAACACACTCGTGCAGTTACTATCGGCTTATGAATATTAATGCGGAAGCTCCATAATTATCCTAATTAATATTCATGGTTCAAGCTTTAAATGAGGAAAACATTCAGTCTTCCAACCAATCAGTACAGAATTTTACGTTGCGTGACTAAAATGAATAATCAAGACCTTCACCATAGTAACATTTGCAAATTCTCCACTAAAATCAAATCAACTCGTTAATATTTAGTTTTCATTCATTCATTTTCTTTTCGGCTTAGTCTTTTTTTTTAAATCCAGGGTCGCCACAGTGGAATAAACCGCCAACTTATCCAGCATATGTTTTACGCAGCGGATGCCCTTCCAGCTGCAACCCATCACTGGGAAACATCCATACACACTCTTTCACACACATACACTACGGATTTTAGCTTACCCAATTCACCTATATCACATGTTTTTGGACTTGTGGGGGAAATCGGAGCACATACAAACACAGAAATGACAAATGACCCAGCCGAGGCTTGAACCAGTGACCTTCTTGCTGTGAGTTGATTGTGCTACCCACTGCGCCACCGTGCTGCCCATATTTAGTTTCATATTTCGTAATATAAAGGCTTGCCATGTCTTGAGAAAAGAGATTCCTGAAGCCCAATGGGAGTTTCCTGCAAGAAGCCATATTGAATATGTTTGCACAATTACTATTGTCTCATAAATATTAACGAGGATTCTCCATAATCATCCAGTCAAATCACCTAATTAATATTGATGATCAATCCTTTAATGAGGAAAATGTTCAATCTTCCAGCCAATCAGCATAGAATTTTACATTGCATCATTCAAATTAATACTAAAGACCTTCACCATAGTAATATGCAGAAATTTTCCACTAATTATGGAAAACTGGTTATTTATTGACAACTTTACTTGTGCAATAACAATCGAATGAATAGCTTATGAATATTAATGTAGATGCTCCATAATCATCCTAAATATATTCACAATCAAGCCTTCAAAGAAATCGTTTAGTCTTCCAGCCAATCAGGACACAGAATGTAACACTGCATCATTAAAATGAATAATCAAGACCTACACCATAGTAATATTCACAAATTCTCCACTTATTATGGAGAACTATTCATTTACTGATATGATTATAGTGTAAATCAAATCAACACATTAATATTTAATATATATATATATATGTGTGTGTGTGTGTATATATATATATATATATATATATATATATATATATATATATATATATATATATATATATATATATATATATATATATATATATATATATATATATATAAAATTTATTTACTTATTAATATATCAATATTTAATATATTTTGAAAGAAGCCATATTGAACAAACTCATGCAATTACTATTGTCTAATAAATATTAATCTCCATAATCATCCTCATTAATATTCATGTTCAAGCCTTCATTGGAGAATTTGTTCAGTTTTCCAGCCAATTGGCACAGAATGTCAAGTTTCATCATTAAAATTAATAATCAAGACCTACGCCATAGTAACATTCACAAATTCTCCACTAATTATGGAAAACGGTTCATTTACTGAGATTTTTTTATATAAATCAAATCAACTCATTAATATTTAATATATTTATTGAATTAATATATAAATATTTATTCTATTTTGGAAGAAGCCATATTGAACACACTCTAATTACTATCATCTTATGAATATTAATCTCCATAAGCATCCTTATTAATATTCATGACCAAGCCTTCATTGAAGAAATCGCTCAGTCTTACAGCCAATCAGGACACAGAATGTCACATTGTATCATTAAAATGAATAATCAAGACCTACACCATAGTAACATTTGCATATTTTACACTAATTATGGAATCCCTTAATATTTATTACTCATTATACTCATAATATTTCCAACTCATTAATATTTGGTTTCATATTTCGGATTTTTAAAGGCTTGCCATGTCTTGAGAAAAGACATTTCTGAAGCCCAGTGGGAGTTTCCAGGAAGAAGCCATATTAAATGCATTCGCACAATTACTATCATTACTATCATCTTATGAATATTAAAGCAGAAGCTCCATAATCATCCAGTCAGGGCACCTAATTAATATTCATGATTAAGCCTTCAATGAGGAAACCATTCAGTCTTCCAGCCAATAAGCACAGAACGTCACGTTGCATCATGAATAGTCATTCGTCATTCATTAACATAAAATGAATAGTCAAGACCTTTACAATAGTAACACTGACAAATTCTCCACTAATTATGGAAAACTGGTTATTTACTGATATATTTTACAGCGTAAATCAAATCAACTGAAAAATCGAATTCATTAATATTCAGTTTCATATTTCTTTATTTATTAATATCTTAAATATCTTAATTAATTTATCTTAAGACATTATTGAAGCCCAGTGGGAGTTTCCTGGAAGAAGCCATATTACTATCATCTTATAAATATTAATGCAGATACTCCATAATCACCTAATTAATATTCACAATGAAGCCTTCAATGAGGAAAACGTTCAATCTTTCAGCCAATCAGCATAGAATTTTATGTTGCATCATTAAAATGAATAATCAAGACCTTCACCATAGTAACATTTGCAAATTTTCTACCTAAACATGGAAAACTGGTTATTTACTGATGTTTTTATAGTGTAAATCAAATCAACTCATTAAGATATTAATTTATCATTAATATACTCATTAATATATTAATATTTCATATATTTTGGAAGAAGCCATATTGAACACACTCATGCGATTACTATCATCTTATGAATATTAATCTCCATAATCCTCCTGATTAATATTCATGACCAAGCCTTCATTGAAGAAATCGCTCAGTCTTACAGCCAATCAGGACACAGAATGTCACATTGTATCATTAAAATGAATAATCAAGACCTACACCATAGTAACATTTGCATATTTTACACTAATTATGGAATTACTTAATATTTATTACTCATTATACTCATAATATTTACAACTCATTAATATTCAGTTTCATATTTCGGATTTTTAAAGGCTTGCCATGTCTTGAGAAAAGACATTTCTGAAGCCCAGTGGGAGTTTCCAGGAAGAAGCCATATTAAATGCATTCGCACAATTACTATCATCTTGTGAATATTAAAGCAGAAGCTCCATAATCATCCAGTCAGGGCACCTAATTAATATTCATGATTAAGCCTTCAATGAGGAAAACATTCAGTCTTCCAGCCAATAAGCACAGAACGTCACGTTGCATCATGAATAGTCATTCGTCATTCATTAACATAAAATGAATAGTCAAGACCTTTACAATAGTAACACTGGCAAATTCTCCACTAATTATGGAAAACTGGTTAATTACTGATATATTTTACAGCGTAAATCAAATCAACTGAAAAATCGAATTCATTAATATGCAGTTTCATATTTCTTCATTTATTAATATCTTAAATATCTTAATTAATTTATCTTAAGACATTATTGAAGCCCAGTGGGAGTTTCCTGGAAGAAGCCATATTACTATCATCTTATGAATATTCATGCAGATACTCCACAAGGTTTCCGCTACATTCATTCATCCGTGGCGGGCCGCCACGCCAAAATTCATCCCGCCACGGCTACATTACAACTTCTCATTAAACATTTAGTCGTGTTTTGTATAGCGGATTATAATCGCACTAAAACATATTAGAGGTAAACCGCGCAAACTTTTCTGCAACCGTAGTAGTGCTGTGCGCTATTTGTTCAACCCTTTAAGGTGACATGCTGACTGACTCTCTGACAGACTGACTGACAGGTGCGTGAGTCCAGCAAACACCGCGTAGCTTTCAGTTTAAGATGAACACAGTTTCCATAAGTATATTTTATTGATAAATGTCAATGGCTCTGCATACAATGACTTTATCTTGCTGGAGTTTCACTTTACTTCAGGACACGTTAATGTCGGAAAACGCACAAAAACACACTAAAATCGCGCTTCAGCAGCGCTTACTGGAGAGCGCACGAGAAGATCTGCACTTGAATGTGTAAATTTGAGTGCGTGCAAGAAGTTCTGTGCACAAAGAGGAAATCGGCGCGCAAGCAAAGAGATTCTCATGCTCGTATTACATGAATGCTATCTCGCCTTGCAATAATGCGTGTAATATTTGTCTTTGAAATAGTTGGCAGATCTGTGTAAAAAAAAAGTCCTGCCGCCACTGCTGGAAAAAATCCTAGAGGAAACACTGCTCCATAATCACCTAATTAATATTCACAATGAAGCCTTTAATGAGGAAAACGTTCAATCTTTTAGCCAATCAGCATAGAATTTTGTTGCATCATTAAAATGAATAATCAAGACCTTCACCATAGTAACATTTGCAAATTCTCTACCTAAACATGGAAAACTGGTTATTTACTGATGTTTTTATAGTGTAAATCAAATCAACTCATTAAGATATTAATTTATCATTAATATACTCATTAATATATTAATATTTCATATATTTTGGAAGAAGCCACATTGAACACACTCATGCAATTACTACCATCTTATGAATATTAATCTCCATAATCCTCCTAATTAATATTCATGACCAAGCCTTCATTGAAGAAATCGCTCAGTCTTACAGCCAATCAGGACACAGAATGTCACACTGCATCATTAAAATGAATAATCAAGACCTTCACCATAGTAACATTTGCTAATTCTCTACCTAAACATGGAAAACTGGTTATTTACTGATGTTTTTATAGTGTAAATCAAATCAACTCATTAAGATATTAATTTATCATTAATATACTCATTAATATATTAATATTTCATATATTTTGGAAGAAGCCATATTGAACACACTCATGCGATTACTACCGTCCTAATTAATATTCATGATCAAGCCTTCATTAAACAAATCGTTCAGTCTTCCAGCCAATCAGGACACAGAATGTTACGTTGCGTCATTAAAATTAACAATCAAGACTTTCACCATAACAACATTCACAAATTCTCTACTCAAATATGGAAAATTATTCATTTAACGATCTTATTTTTACAATGTATGCTCGTTTAAGGAAATACATTTGATGTCAGTCTATGTCTATGTGGCACGGGCTCGTCCCGCTCACCTCTGCCATCTTCACCCATAGAAATAAACCTTCCTTTGGTCTTTTTCTTCATCCCCAGCACTGGATTTGCAGGAAAAAGACGACCTTTTAGGTATTTATGCGGGTCAGAGTCATCCCTGACCTGAAGTGGCTCCTTGATATTAGCTTTGGGGTCTCCGAGAAGCTCCCTCAGCTGTCCCGAAACCCCTTTTGGCAGATAATGGTAGGGTTTTTTTCCATAGTTGTCTCTTAAGTTCCTATTGGCGCCGAATTTATTGAGTAGAAGGTCAATGACTGAGAGTTGATTGTGTATGGCGGCGATGTGCAGTGCTGTGTAGCCACCATTAGACTTCCCATTGACATCCACACCATGACCGCCTTTCCTGGAGAGCTCAATAATCCTGCAGACCATGTCAGCGTTTCCACATTTGACAGCCCAATGGAGAGCCGTGAATCCAGACATGAAGTCTTTCTTCTCCGCTAACTGAGCATCCTTCAGGAGGAGACCGTACACTTGGCTCCAATGTCCAGCAGCGGTTTTTACTAGCCACTCATGGTCAATGGAGTCAAGTAGACCATGATCAAGATCCTTTAACTCACTGGCTGGTTTAAGAGTCTTAAAGTGTCTTCTTACCTGTGGAGAGCTGGATATGAAGCCCGTATTTGTCTTTCTCATGAATTGAGGTGAAGGTTGAAGCTCTTGTATGGAGTCAGGAACTGCTAAACGCTCCGTTGATGGCTTCTTGTTATGTGAGATCTCTATTTGAGGCATTCGTAAGGGAAGAGCGAAGGGTTTGTTTGGCTTAGGTGCCTCAGGGTCAGACTTCAGCGGTACGGTGAATTGCTTAGGTTTAAAGTCCACACTCCTTGATCTTTCCAAAGCATTTTCAATGGGAGAACGTGGTGTGGTGGTGTCTGAAGGCTTTGGTGAAGATCTGCTCAATGCTAATTCAGCATTTTGAGTGGTTTCTTCTTCCTCAGGAAGCAATCCTCCTTCAACGTAATCTTCTCTTGGTGAGTTTTCATCATCTCTAGCTTTTAGTAAATGACTGTAGACTTTCTTGAGGACTATATACTTGGCGTTCTCGATTTCTTTCACGACAGCGATGTTGTTGACAAACGCCTTGAAGAGACCTCGATTCTGCTTCTTTTCTGTTGGATCACTGCAGTTCAGTGACTCTTTAAAATTGCTCAGGAGCTCAGTGTTTTTCAGCTTTCCTCCGTTTTCTAATAAGGCGTTTAAAATCGCCTCTTGTGTCAAAGCCATTTTTTAACGTGTCCCAGACGTAAACATACCTTGCACGACGTCTCTATCGGATTTTCTCGACGACACCTGGACTGCAGACACGCCCTCACCTGTCTTCCGGAATCTGTTCTCATTTACATAACAAACAAACTCAGACGTGGGTGTGGGCGGAGCTGATGTGAAATATGTGGAATATTTACTTCATTTTAGTATCTTTTGTGAGGAAAAAAATATTAGTTTACTAATAATATACAAAATAAGACTCAATCAACATAATTCTATGAATGATAATAAAAACACAATGTGTGTACAAACCACGTGAGAGCATTTTCAGGTATTTTTACCTCATTAAATCAAATCACGATCATTAAATCAAGTCATTAATATTTAAACTTACATATTTTTCCTAATTAACAAGATTATTACGTCTTGAGAAAAAAAAAACATTCCTTAAACCCAGTGGGAGTTTCCAGGAAGAAGCCATATTCAGAGCGTTCACGCAATTATGAATCCTAGTACGACCAACTGTCGTATTATGAATATTAATACTGACGCGTCGAGATGAACCAGTCAGGTTGCCTAATTAATATTCATGATTAGGAAACGTTCTCCCTTTACGGCCAATCAGGCGCAGAATTCCACGCTGCGTAAGTAATATTAATGAACAAGGCCTTCACCATAGTAACGTTCGTAAATTCTCCAGCCACAGTGAGCGAGTGTGTGTGTATGTGTGGACGGTGAGTGAGACGAAGGCAGCTCCCTTTCGCCTTATAAAAACACATACATTCCTCATCATGGCGGCTACGGATGTAGACATATTTTCTGTGAGTACCATTTTAACTCAGTTCTCCCTTCCGGAAAGCCGTTTTCTCATAAACGTCCATAGGTTTGTGTGTAATGAATTAAGACTAGCACGAGCGCTACGTTACTCATGTTTAGCCCAGCAGACTCTCCTCACTGAGCAGCACACTGTTTATTTACTGCTTTATTATGTGTACTACACGTCAAGTCAGATGTGTTTTTTGTCTTTCTCAGTTTATTCTGAGTTTACTGCATGTTGTTTGTTGTGAACATTTCTTTATTTACAGTCATACAGTACACATTGGGTTTTACTATTGGAGTATTTTAGTAGTATGCAGATTTGCAGGACATGGTAGCCTCTGAAATCACTAATTTATCACTTTGCTTTGACATTTTTGGTGTTTTACTTTCCAAATCCCTTTTGAAACATCATTAGAATGGAGATATGTGACCCTGAACCACAAAAAACAATCAAGTATCCATTTTTTGGAAATTGAGAGATATGTACACACACCACCTGAAAGCTGTATAAATATATTTGTTTTTCTGATGAATACTTTGGGATATTTGACTGAGATACAACTATCACCTTTAAAGTTGAACAAACTAGATTAAGGTAAAGTTGGTTTTATATTTCGCACGTTTGTTCTGTTTATTTACTGCTTTATTATGTGTACTACACGTCAGGTCAGATGTGTTTTTTGTCTTTCTGAGTTTATTCTGAGTTTACAGTAATGTTTGACAGCTTTCTTGTATGTTGTTGCTTGTGAACATCTCTCATTTACAGTCCTACTGTACACATTGGGTTTTACTATTAGTGTATTTCACTAGTGTGCAGATTTGCAGGACATGATTGCCTCTGAAATCACTCATTTATCACTTTGCTTTGACATTTTTAGTGTTTTACTCTCTAAATCCGGTTTGAAACATCATTAGAATGGAGATATCCCTGCTGAAAAATCCAGCTTAAACCAGCCTAAGATGGTTGGCTGGTTTTAGCTGGTCAACCAGCCAGGTTTTAGAGGGGTTTTGGCCATTTCCAAGCTGGTTTCCAGCCATTTCCAGCCTGGTCTTAGCTGGTCAGGCTGGGAGTTGACCAGCCAAAACCAGCTATGTCCAGCATAAACCAGGCTGGTCAAGCTGGTTTTAGCTGGTTTAAGTTGGTCATTTTCCAGCCTGACCAGCTAAGACCAGGCTGGAAATGGCTGGAAACCAGCCTGGAAATGGCCAAAACCCCTCTAAAACCAGGCTGGTCGACCAGCTAAAACCAGCCAACCAGCTTAGGCTGGTTTAAGCTGTTTTTTTTCAGCAGGGATATGACCCTGAACCACAAAAAACAGTCATCAAGTATCCATTTTTTGGAAATTGAGTTATGTACACACATGACCTGAAAGCTGTATAAATATATTTGTTTTTCTGATGAATTCTTTGGAATATTTGGCTGAGATACAACTATCACCTTTAAAGTTGAACAAACTAGATTGAGGTAAAGTTGGTTTTATATTTCGCATGTTTGTTCTGTTTCTTACTGCTCTATTATGTGTACTACACATCAGGTCAGATGTGTTTTTTGTCTTTCTGAGTTTATTCTGAGTTTACTCAATGTTTAATGGCTTATATGCATGTTGTTTGTTGTGAACATTTCTTTATTTACAGTCATATAGTACACATTGGGTTTTACTATTAGTGTATTTCAGTAGTATGCTGATTTGCAGGACATGATTGCCTCTGAAATCACTCATTTATCACTTCGCTTTGACATTTTTGGTGTTTTACTCTCTAAATCCCCTTTGAAATATCACTAGAATGGAGAAATGTGACCCTGAACCACAAAACCCAGTCATAAAATATCCGTTTTTGGAAATGGAGATGTATACAAACATCACCTGAAAGCTGTATAAATACATTTGTTTTTCTGATGTATACTTTGGAATAGTTGCCTGAGATGCAACTACTGATTGAGGTAAAATTGGTTTTATGTTTCGCACATTTGTTCAGTGATGGCTTCTGACATGCTCACTATATTGTTTACCATGGTACATGGACTGTAGAACAGTGTTGTACTTTGATAGTCATTGGCTGCTAATAAGATTTCACTATTTAGAATTTGCAAACATATACAAAAATTATATTATTATGGAGAAAGTCCAAATGTGTGAATGTAAAACCAACTTGGCTTGGTGCTTGGCTATATGCATATTACTGAAAGTTGAGTTTTGATATAATTGCAGTAGGAAATTAACAAAATATCTTCACGAAACATGATCTTTACTTTGATTTTTGGCATAAAAGAATAATTTTGACCCAGAAAATGTATTTATTACCAATTTCTACAAATATGTGCAACTTAATACAGGTTTTGTGGTTTAGCATCACATACGTGTGCTAAGAGATCTTCATCCATGTTAGGTTTAGTAAAGTTTGGGGCCAACATGAGGCTTCTCAGTCTATTGAGGTAAAGTTTTTTTTATTTATACACATTCAGACTTTCTTCTTAATAATATAATCTCAGAAAAATATTCTATCATCATAAATCATGTTAGCAGCCAATAACTATCAAAGTACATTGTTTAGAGTCAAATAAATAATGCTAATGTTGTTTTCAAGTCATACTTGCATGTGATTTCAGACCAAATATTCAAAGTGCAATATAGGGAGTGTGTCACAAGTTGTCACTGAACAAATGTGCAAATACAAACCAACTTTACCTCAATTCTCAGTCTGAGATCACAGATAAGTGTGACCAAAATACTGATGGTGTGACCAAAATACCCCCAGTCTCAGCAAGACATTATTCATTTGCTAATTATGACATCTTTGGTGTAGTTGAGAATTAGGATGATTGCATGAAGAGGGATAAGATTACAAGAATCCAGATTTCAGTGTGTTTTTAAATAAAGGGTGTTTTAAATGCTGGTAATCTGATTCTGCTGTCCTCCCCAGCAGGCTTCTTAAGTTCCCTGATCTTTCTTAATGTCCTTAAGCATGACTTCCTTGGTCAACAAGCTTGACCAGAAAGACTGTGCTGTCTCTGTGTGACTTCAAGCAGATCTATACACACTCAAAAACATATTTTTTTTGCTGCTTGTTCAAAGTTAAACTACATAATGAGCTAAAACGACACAATTCCTGAGATGTTTAGGGGGACAACTTTATTGTTTTATGTTCAATCCACTTGTATTTCTTAAAACAGTTAAGTTAACCTAATTGATTTATGTTGGGACAACATGAAGGAATGGTGTGGAACCCAGAATTGTATTACAGTACACTAGTATTGTCATGATTACCGGTTACCAAAACAAACCACGGTAAAGTTTCTGATGGTTAGTAGTATTACCGTTTAAAATATTCAATCATAAAACCGTGATTTATTTTCGTGATTTTGAAATTTCACGGTCAATCTTGTAACATTGCGATTTGCTGTTATGTAAATGCATGTTTATATACACTGTAAAATATATCTGTTGATTAACAGTTTCCATATTTAGTGATTCACAAGTGTTTTCTATTTTTATACGGTTGTGAATTGCATTATTGGAAATTGATTACTGCTCTGTCGGCTTTTGATATTGAAAATTCAACTCTACAGTTGAACAAAGTGACTTTTATTGACATTTTAGTTTGAAAGAATATAATATATAATAAATAATAAATAGAGAAATAATTTTGTAAAATAACAGAAAATGTACTACACCAACCTAGACAATATAGCACTGCAAAATATTAAAATAGTTCATTCTCAAGGTTTAAAGTTGTTGGAGGAAAGATCAAGCTTCCATAATGCAATTCAAAAGCATAAATAAATGGGGGAAAAATACAAATTAAGAACATGAGAGATAATTTATGCATATTTTTACAGTGTAGACTAGTGGTGTAACAGATCACAAATCTGCAGTTCGGATCACACTACGTTTTTAGTCACGGATCGGACCATTTTTCGGATCAGCAAAAAAGTGAGGAGACAATTTGCTTTCCATTTATATAAAAATATTACAGCAAAAAACATTTAACAAACAGAACTTAGAACCTGTAATGTTAATAAAAATAACAATCAAGAAAGAACCAGCTGAAGAAAGAAAATATGAAATATGATCTTTGCTACTGTTGCTGATAATGCTAAATATAGAAATCTAACATCTTGTACAACAGATCATATTTATCTTCAGTAAATGATTCAACAATTCACACATAAAACTTCATGTTTTATCATACTGTAGGTGTATTATTTTTGAAAACCTATTCAGTCACATCATTTTGATGGTTGTTTGTCGTTGTTTGTTGGTTACGCAATGTAATTGCTTTTACCAGCGTCAAAAATTCACCAGCGTCATGTTTCATTAAGCGGTGATTTGGGGGAGCAGAGGTGTCGCGGACGAAAGTGAAGAGGGTTGGGGAGTCGCAGAAGAAAGTGAAAGTGAACAGCGGACGGGTAGGAGAGCGGTTGAGGAGGGGGATCGGTAAAATGAGGTGCCGGATCCGGAGTGTTCCAGCACAAATTACGCCCTGGTCCCACAACAACTTTTCCCGTCATCTTTATATCTTACAGGGAAGCCTAAAGCCTGCTTATATGCACGCGATTTGAATGGCGCGGGAGGCGATCTCTCTGCAGTGGTTCTGAATGTTGGATTAACTGACAAGTTCAAAAAAAATTTATTAATCCGCGGGTCACCTGCGTTCCAAACCGTGAGTTGTGATCCGTACGGATCACGGATCAACAGTGATCCGTTTCACCCCTAGTGTAGACAGTTAATAAGTATATTTTTATACAGTTAAAGTATGTTGTATTCATTTTATTTAAAGTGTGTGCTGCACATTATTGAGAAATCTAAGCTTAAATTGCAATATCTGACAACAACAAAAAAACAAAATTAGATATGTTAGTCAAATCGCACAACACTTTTTGGTTTTATTAAAGCAGCGTAAAGCAGTTTTCTTATAAACAACTTAGACTAACCATGTTCCATACACTTTTCGCTATTCAGCGCACTCGAACGACTACTCCTCCATCATTGAAAGGCAGATAAGCATGTTTGTGTTAACATTCTTTGGGTGAATACCTATTGCACAATCCAAATTTTGATTGATTGTCTTTTGGACCAGTAGTTTTTGAGAAAAGAGGGGAAAAGTACCACCTACGCATGTGTACAGAAGGTGATAGGTGTAAAATAATGTTCCATACGAGGCACATAACTTAAATTCACCAGCAAAAATGGACATTGTTTTAAGTCTTATTAAAAACCAATGTTAAAATATATTATAGTTGTGTTTAACTTGAAGTTAATGCTATATTTAATAACTTTTTATTAAAGTGTGAAATTAAAGATCTTTTCATTTGAGTTTTAGATCATGTTTATTTTATTACACCATGACAATTCAAAATATTAAAACATTAAATTCATGCAAATTAATTAACGCTAAATTAACTGACTATTTGTGAATATAAACATCATCATTGCACGAAGATCATCCAAACAGTGTTTGCAGCCTGTCGCTCAGCCTCGCCTTCTGGTGGAGAGTTGCACCATGTGGTCATCAGCATCCACAACTGACGTTTAAATATCCCCATTTCAAAGCATTTATTCAACAAAAGATCATTTATTGAGCATGACGATACTAATTTCATAATGACTGCAATGCTGTCCATTTTCAAGTGGATTAGGTTGGGCGATGTCGACCAATTTGGCATCGTACGATGTCTAATGTGAAACATCACGATGAACGATGGCATTGTCCTCGTAGGCGGCGGTGAGTTAATTATTCATGAATAATTAATTAATTCTAATGACCCTACAATTGCAATTGACCCACCTGACCCACATGGTCTTTGTTTTACCCATGACCAGATCATAAATAAATAAAGATAAGTTACACACACATTACCACCTGTCAATCACTTTTTCCGCGGGACTCTGACATGAATAGTCAGGTTGATCTGTGTCGTTATAATGGCATCGACAAACTTTGTTGGTAAAAAGATGCACAGCCAACAGTATCTGAGGTTTTCGCTAAAATGACTAAGAACAAGCGTGAAAGCGAAAGATTGAAGCAGTGTACTGACGCTGTGACACGTTGCCTGATAGATTCAAAAGACCAAAGGGTCGTTAGATAAAGACAAGATTAATTAAATATCATGTTTAACAACTATAGTGAGACTCAATCCAGCGGTACATCCTTTATCCTTGGTCTGACGTGCACTGCTCTCTAGGGTTCTGTGCTCAAAGCACTCGCTTTGTAGCAAACTTACTGAATTTTCTCGGTAGCATATGTTAGGAGGGTCCCTGTTGTGATCAGGGGTGAAAGAGTGAAAAATAAGGATTATACAGATTTATACTTACTACGACCCATAAGTATTGGTGTTAAAAGATAATCTGTAGGGAATGGTGTTGTGTACGGAACATGGTTAGTCTACGTTAGATACCTGTGAGGTAGTTTTTCAAGTGCATGTTTAACAAACAATACACTGAATAAGAAAATCAAATTGACCTACTGTATAAAAACACACACCCAGAAAAAACAAAACAATCTAAATGAAATAATAATAATAATAGAAACGTAATTAAACAAATCTAAAATGTAGGACTTGTTTAAAAACAAAATGTTTATCTTGTCACCAAATCACAAGAAGCTGCAAATTTCATTTGTTGTTAGTTCATTTCATAAACAAAACCTGCTGGAATGCCTTTAGTGTGTGTGTGACCAACGATATCTCACGGCAACTCAGAACTTTTTGATTTAGTGGCTATCGTACAATCTCGTTCATACAATTTAGTGCAATTTGCTTATCCCCCAATGACGATTGGATTTAGGAGTGGGGTTTGGTTGGGTGCCATACCTCCTTCAAAATCATTCATTCTCGTAAGACTGAACTTGTACAAATTCATACGAATTAGCCACTAAACTGACAAAACGTAAAGTAGTTACGTTTCTTCGTGAGATCAGGCTGGTGTGACTTATTTTATAATAAAATCTTGACAAAGCCACAATAATATTTATAAATGTGATCCATTTTATTTATCCAACTATTCTAAAACTCTACTATAAACTTGCGTCTCTAAAGTTCCAGCATTTTCTCTGATGTAGCTGTGTCGTGAGTACTGTGCATTCAGTTGTGCAGCATGGATTCCTTAGAAATGCTTTGGGAATTCTTTTCCCATTCCTTAGTTTGATGTAGGGCTGGACAATAATTCGATATCAATATATATCGCGATAGAATTTTTTTCAATAACGATGATATGATTTTTGAACCCATTTCCGATATTTCGATATAAATTTGCATATATATAAATAGATATATTATTATTTATATAAGATCTTATACATGTATCACTTGTCACTGAATGACGTTCAGTGCTCAGCCGTCAGAAAGAGCGTGATCTGATCTCACTTACGTGATGACGAACAACACAGACACGCTGCCAGCGCTCAGCACAGCAGGTGGTTAAGCTGCGGCGCAGAAAGTTTTAGCTACAAAATGAGTGCTCTGAATACAGATGCGAATGAACAAGCTTCCACAAGTAAGAATGCAGACGAAATAGTTGATAAGAAAGGAAAGACTAAAGCAGTGGTGTAGAAGTGGTTCAGTTCAGTAAAGTTAGCAACAGATTCGCAGATTCGTCTTTTCCGGATCAATAACTCATGACCGAAACATTGTTCCTACACAAATAGCACATTTTTTTCAACTGTCGCAATGTATACAACCACCTACAACCTTATTTTCCTAAAAATGAGCTTTCCTACGCGCTGGACGCAATATATTGATCTCTATGCGCAGGCGGCAAAGAGACCGTTCCCTAGGGACCGTCTACAAAGAGCAAAACGCAAAAATCAATACTACAAAAGCTGTCAATAACTTCCCTCTAACTCATTATACTGCCATCAAACTCAGATCACACGTCACTGCTGTCCTGCTGGTTAGAATACAACACTTATTTTTCTAAAAAACTATTTTGCATATTTTTTATGAATTTTTATTATCAAAAATATTCAATAACTGTACTGTAAATTACTGTACTCTCACCAAATTCAGTTCACACATCACTGCTGTCCTGCTGGTTATACTACAAAACTTATTTTTCTAAAAAACTATTTTGCATATTTTTTATGAATTTTTGAGCTTTATTTATTTGATAGTTTATTTCACATTTCTTGTTTGAATAGGCTAAATACAAATAAAAAGTGAACAAACTTTTTTGTACTGTTTTTATTTAAAAAAAAAGTTATAAGAGTTTGGAGGTATTATCGACTTTGCAAATTCACTTTGCAGACATTTGTAGGTACAGACATCCATTGTGTGCGTTCTTGGGAGTTTTTCCTTTCTTTTTAATATTGTCCATATCGATATCGGAATTATATCGTATCGACCGAAATAAAAATATATATCGTGATATAAATTTTTGCCATATCGTCCAGCCCTAGTTTGATGAAGCCTTTTGGATTTGAAGGAAACTAGTTTGGGGTAGAGGAGGATTAGCTGTTCATGCTTTACTGTATTGGGCAGGGTATAGATCATTAAATGGTGTGTTGCTTACTTGCTTTAATAAGTCACTTTTAGACTTTGAAAGTTTGAAGCCTGACGTTCATTGTGTCAGGCTGAATGAAATGCAAGCGTGCTTTCATAGTCGATGCCTTTTGCTTAGAGGTTTGTGTGGTTTTAGCTGCCGTATTGATCAGCTTCATTGAGCTGTGGAGAGTCAATGTTAATTGTAATTACATGGACCAAGCTTTAAGGGATAGTTCACCCAAAAATGTAATGTATGTCATTTACGTGCCCTCATATTGTTCCAGTGACTTTTTAATGACATTTAATGGGCTAGCAAGCTTAAAAAATCTCATAGAAGGGCTGTATGTGTCCTGTAAAATTGTTGGCGTAACTCTAAAATCTCATTTACACTTATGAGATTGAAATGCGAGAATGGATGAATGGTTGGTCATTGGTCAACCTCATTAGTCTTTACTGTAACAGCATATTTACTTTACTATACCCACTAACAATACCTGAAATCCAGTGTCTACTGGCTGACAACACCTTTAAATTCAGACAAAAAATGTTTTATCTCAGCAATTCCTGACATTTTGAATTAGTGACTTATTCTTAGTAATTTTTACAATATTGTTTGTTCATTTTAGTACGATTTGCCCATAAGTTTAAGTGTGGGGTTTGGAGGCCCACCTCCTTTTAAAAATTGTATATTTTTATACAAATAATATTGTATGAATATTTACCAATTAGCCACATTTCTGACAATACGTAAAATAGTTACGTTCCATTGTAAGATCAGGCTGTCATCGTCATAACTCATTGCTGACAATATTTAGTTTTCTGTGATTTATTTATTTGTTTCGACATATTTGTGTGTGTGTGTGTATTGTAGATAATTATTATGCATATGTAAATATACCGTTCGCGTGGGTTTCCTCCAGGTGCTCCCGTTTCCCCCACAAGTCCAAAGACATGCGGTATCGGTCAATTGGGTAAGCTAAAATTGTTCGTAATGTATGTGTGTGAATGAGTGTGTATGGGTGTTTCCCAGTGATGGGTTGCAGCTGGAAGGGTATCTGCTGCTTAAAACATATGCTGGATAAGTTGGTGGTTCATTCTGCTGTGTTGACCCCAGATTAATAAAGGGACTAAGCCGAAAATAAAATGAAAAATGAATGTAAATGTACACATGCTGGCATATATTTGAGAGAATTTTTATTTATATATAGATGTAAAATATGTGTGTATATGATACAAATTATTTAGAAATGTAAATATCTATATAACAAAATAGTTTTGTTTCTATCACATAAAAATAATATATATAATACACACATATTGTCAAAACAAGCTTTCCTTTTTGATTATATATATTGTATATATGATAGATAAAACCGCATAATCTTTATTGCATAAATAAATGAAATGTTGTTGATCTTTCTTAAAGCTACAAATGCTAACATTTCTTTTGCTTAAATGGTTTAAACTCACTCAAAACACTGTATTATAGGTTAATTTCACAAATCAAACGTGTTCTGATAATTGCTATATATTGTGCAGCTTTAATTCCATATATCTATTAGCTTTAATAATTCACTGTGAGGATTATCTCTATCTAACACCTGCTTTAAATAAATATATGTTCAATTCAATTCACCTTTATTTGTATAGCGCTTTTACAATGTAGATTGTGTCAAAGCAGCTTCACATAGAAGATCATAGCAAATTGAAACAGTGTCAGTCCAGTTTTCAGTGTTTAAGTTCAGTTCAGTTTAGCTCAGTTCAGTGTGGGTTAATAATCACTACTGAGAGTCCAAACACTGAGGAGCAAATCCATCGATGCGCAGCTCTACACATCCCGAACCATGCAAGCCAGTGGCGACAGCGGCAAGGAAAAAACTTCACCAATTGGCGAAAGCGAAGAATTAAAAAACCTCGAGAGAAACCACAAACCAATATGTGATCTATTGTTGATGCTATATACTCGCATATTTAGCGTTTTACTTTAGATTGCTTCCAAATATTCACTGAAGCTGTGAATCAAAATGTGACCCAATAACCTCATGTTTAGACTATTAACATGTACTTAGTATTGTTTGGTCTGTTCTTAAAACAATCAAGCCTGCTGTAGTCTGGCGGTTAAATGGTTAGTTCGCGCAAAAATGAAGATGTACACACTATTTACTCGCTCTTAATGGTTATAAATTAATGAATTTCTTTCTTCTGTGGAACAGAAAACAAGATATTTTGAAGAATGTTATCAGTATTCAGGTGCAGAGATTTAATAATTAAACAGAAATTAAAACTGCATAATCCTTATTATATAAATAAATGAAATGCAAAATTTATCTTTCTTAAAGCTACAAATGCTAGCATTTCTTCTGCCTGAATGGTTTAAATTCACTCAAAAACACTGTATTATAGTTTAACTTCACAAATCATGTGTGTTCTGATAATTGCTCCATTTATAATTCAGGCTGCTATGTATTGTGCAGCCTTCTATATCTAGCTTTAATAATTCACGCTTTAATAATTATGCTTTAATTGCTTTAAATAAATATGGGATATGTTGTTGTTGAAGCTATATGCTTACTCACTCACATATTTAGCGTTTTACTTTAGATTGCTTCCAAATCCTCACTGAAGCTTTGAATCAAAATGTGACCCAATAACCTCATGTTTATACTGTTAACATGTACTTAGTATTGTTTGGTCTGTTCTTAAAACCATTAAAGGTGCTGTATGTAAGTTTTTGACTCTTCTAAAGCATAAAAATACCATAATATGTGTGCAGATATTTAAGAAACATCCCAAGTGAACATACTTGTTTATCTGAAAAACAATGCTGAAGTCAGATATTCTGCTTTGAAAATGGTTTTTCCGTGCCGGAACGCTGTCTTTGTTTAGATAAATTTCATATGCACGATGCCAGTTTAGCCAATTATAATTCAGCACCCTGGGTTGCCTTGTTGGAAAACAGCGTATTTCATTCATTCATTCAGAAAGACTCTGAAAGCATGCGCCCGTGACCAAAAAGAACAGTATGGGAGACAGATGCAGTTCCACATGAGGTTATTAATTAGCAAATGATATAAATATTATGAACGTAAACATTAGGTGAGCAGGTTACATTGTAATCTCGTGTCCTAACAACACGCTGTGACGAGAGAGGCAGTGATCAGCTATTTGGCTGTTTGCACCAGACGAAACACGGCAGAAATGTAAATACAGCCTTTCAGAAGCACAGAATATGCACTTGCTCACCAAACGGTAAGGTTTAGAATCTATTTAATACATGTTAACCCACTTTAACATCAATGTAGATGCTGAATCACTCATATGTGTTTAGTTCTAAAGTTCAATTTCAGACGGTTTATTGTATTTTCAAGATCTGAGGTGAACTTCCTGCTTTCAGTATATGGCAACAAATGCCATGTAAAATGCATTCAAACTCGCATTGTTAGCATTTAGCACAGAATAAAGCACACAAGGCTTACCTGAGGTGATCTAGCTGTCATAGGTTTCTGTTGTTCAGCTGTGAGAAATAGAAGCCATTTCTAATATATCAATTCGAGGTGTTGGTTAGGACAAAAACTCCTTTTAATATGGAAAATATTCCCTCTATCGCGTGTCGTTGATTTTATTTAGAACACAGTTTAAATCACTCGCTCCTGTACACAATCTGGCATCCCAGCGTACTTTTATTATGATCCAGGAGTGCAATACCTAGTTCAACCACTGGGTGTCAAACTTACATACTGCACCTTTAAGCCTGCTGTAGTCTGGCGGTTAAATGGTTAGTTTACCCAAAAATGAAAATTTCCTCACCATTTACTCTCTCTTAATGGTTATAAATCAATGAATTTCTTTCTTCTGTTTAACAGAAAACAAGATATTTTGAAGAATGTTGGAAACAAAGCAGCCATTTGATATTCATAGTAGGAACAAAAAGAAAGTACAGAGGTCAATGGGTGCTTTTTTTCCTCCAACATTCTTCTTGTTTTCAGTTCAACAGAAGAAGTTAAGGTTTTTTTATTATTATTAACTTTTATAAAATGTTCACTTTTGGCTGATCTGTGCCTTTTAAATCAATATTTACCATTTATAAAGTAAGGCTGCTTTTATATATAATGCTTAACTGAATACAATTTCAAGTGTAGTAGGGATGCACCAATCCCAATACTTGGATCGGATATCAGTTCGATACCGCATATTTTTGCTGGATCGGGTATCGGCCAGCTGATACCGATCCAAATCCGATCTTGCATGTGCGCTATATTCTGTGTTTTAAAAGCCAACTAAGCCATGAAGGAAGCCTATTATAAGGCACTAGAAAGTTGTCATGTAGGCCTACTATATGCCAAATGTTCTGAAGCCATTCTATAGTTTAATGTGAAGCACAGATGAATATTCAAGTGGTTAAATTCATGTTTACTTCAGCGCTTCCCGCCGCTGCGCCTGTCAATCATTCTCCATTCACAATTCAAGCTGCGTGCCGTGTTCATGACAACACGAAAACTTTCTCCAAGGCTATTTGTTGCTGTTAGTTTAAATAATTAGTGGAGAAATGGATTTAGTTTTGTATTAAATGGCTTCATTTTGACCAGCACAAGGAGTTTGTTGCTGTTTCTAAATCATGTTGCACTATGTTATATAGATCAGCAGATCGTGTTCGCAATACTGGAGTAGAAAGGGTACTGCTCTTCACACACAAAGTATGCCTGCCTGAAATGTTTAATTAAAGGCTCAATAATACATTGGACAGATCCTCAACGCAATGATTTCTTCCCTTTGTGCTGCTGTTTTGGAAGTGACCGCACCGCAGATACACTGTCAGAAAAAATGTGCAAAATTTGTACCTTAAGGGGTACAATGGCTTGTCACTGGGGCAGTACCCTCAAGGGTACACCTGTTGTACCCTTTTACATGGGTACATATTTGTACCCTAGCAGTATGTACCTTCACGGGTCAAATATGTACCCCTGCTGACTAATTTGTACCTTACTTGGGCTATGGTACAATAATGTACCTTTAAAAAAGGTACAATTTCTCTTCCATAGGGATGAATTTTGTACCCTTTTATTCCAGATTTGTACTCCATACACAGCACATTAAATTTCGTTTCTCACATTTATTAAACATATTAAATATCAACATTTTCACAGGATGAATGTTTAAATATTACACAATTTTTAAAAGAATACAAAGCAATATTTTTCCATGAGTACAAACTGCACAATAATTGTAACTTTATACCTTTAACATTTTATCACAAACGCACATTTAAAGATTCAAAACAATTACATTGTCACCTTTTCAGAGGATGAAAGTTTTAAGCTATCACAAAGGCATACCAGATGCATAAAGTTTAAGAAAAATAGTTTAAACGTTTCAAAACATTTTATGAAACAGCAAAAAAGCTTAATATTAAAAAAATGTTCTCAACATCAGTACATACATCCCATTTCACTGAGCATTTTTACCAATGTAACAAAGTATTTTTTTCAAAACAGCACTAGACCTCATGAAGTACATTTTGGCTAGTGCACTGCATTACACATTTTCTAAAAGCATCAAGAATCTCAAAGCAATCTTTTTCCAGCAGTAAATTGGAACATTTCATTAGGAGTCATGTATACCCTTTATAACTTTAGATCTCAAAAACACATTTGATTTAAAATTTCTAAACATTTTTAAGAAACAGTTTATCAGCAGAGTATGTTTCAAGGGCCTGAAAGTCTGTCTGTCTTGGTTTATAACACCCCATTCAAAGTCAACTCTTACTGTATTTGCATGGAAATATGAATCATACAACACCAGTATTAAAAACTTGCCACACAGAAAACAGTGCAGTATTGACATTCAAAATGTATTCCATTAGGAAAGAGTAGTTTCTTCTCCATCAGCAGTCACACATGCACATGTCAACAGTCCAGTTTAAAACCCCGAATGTGACAATCCCATCAAGGATGTTGGGCAGAGAAAATACTTAGCATTGTTTTATCTTGTGCTTCTCAGTTGATGTGAGCAATGTTATTGAAATGTCTGTAGCTGCTGGTTTAAAACAGTCTTAAAATACTGATGCACAGACTTGAAACGCATGCACCAAAGTAAATGCAAAGATCCAATCATTGCTGTTTGATGCAAACCCAGCAATACCAGTTCTCTCTGACAGCTGCACTGAGTTGTTTTTCTTGTAATTTTGGATCTCCGTCTTCAAATTGTTGCTGATCTTCAAATTCAAATTGTTGCTCCATCTTGGGGACTTGCTGATGTTCGTCCTTTGCATTCTTTATGTAGCGTGAATAAGCCAAGTTGAAAACACAGTAAACAGCGAAGGATGCAATAATGCCTTTTAACTCCTATTCTCCTACACTTTGCAGAGGACTTTCTACCATCTGTAGAGTTGGGTAGGGAGTATCATCATCATCATCCCACTGTGAAAAGAAAAAAAAGGACATCACTAAACAGAGCAAAATCTGTCAGAACTGCATAACATCTATCAGAGTATTACAAAGTGTTTAACCAACAGTTCCCAAACCTCTTCCAGTGTAATCACTGTAAGCAATCAACTTTCTCTTTAAAGATATGAGGGAGCAGAATTAGAGCTGCACGAAAGTCAGAATCTATTGCCAAAAAAAAAAAAAAAAAAAAATGAAGTACTCTTAAATAATTTAATAATATAAAGGACCTGTTTTTAAAATAAAGAAAAAAACATTATTGGAACTATTAGCAAATGCTGAATAAATGATACTGATGTATTTTTATGAATTACATTCTTTGAAGAAAAAAATTGAGGAATGTTCTCAATATAAAGGGTTTGTATATAAAGTCCATGAGTTTGAACTTGCTAAATGCAGCTTGAAAAGGCACTTAATGACCCCATCCAAGAAATAAGGGTTTGAACTAGCAAAATTATTATGTAAATTTTATGTAATATTATATTTGTATATTTATATATATATTTTTTACCTGTTAGATCATCTGCAAACTTCTCTTCTCTTCCTTTTTTGTAGACTTTGGCCAAATGGAGATGCTTTTTTTCTTAATCAAGCTCAGGCACCTTTAGCACAATACTGGAGATGGTTGATGAATGCATTCAGTCAGGTTCACCACGACTGAAAATAAACAAAAAGGCAATTAGGGATTCACTTTAACTGAAAACATTATTTAATATTCTTTGTAGCCATTTCCCTTTAGTTATTACTGTACAAATAGTTGTAAGCTTGAATGCACATATGTGTTTACCACAAAGCTTTGAAAATGTAAATGTTTTTACAATAGTCATAACTGTAAACTATAATTTGATCCTACAGTTTGGCTTATGCTGACATTAAACTTTTAATTTAAACTGAGAACTGATTTAAAATGTGGGATCTCACTGGAAAGGGAGTTTTTAATAAAGGGTCACACACCTTATTGTACTGGATATGCAGCACATTCGCATTACCCTCAAAAGATGATGCATCCTCACCAATTGCAGCAATTACCTATTGGATCAAATGTAAGTCCATAATAATAACCATCATAAAACTTCAAGTTCAAAACACTTCACCTTACAGTTTCATGGATAAAGAAAGAAATTAAATTTAAGACTGCACAATGAATTCATAAGAAAAAAAGTATATATAATTATTACTGATTTAATTATTAACATAAACAGTGATGAAATTCAAAATACTGGATGTAATGAATGATTGTACTTACGTTGTTACACTCTATTGCTTCCTCGTCCACTTCATTTTCTGAAAGAAAATAAATCATGATCGGTGTGAGCTTGAGGTGAACAGCAAAAAAAAAAAAACCTTTTAAATAAGCAACTCAAAGGTTTGATAAATGACCTGCACCTCGAACTGACACGACAGATGATTAGGACTCTCTTGGACATGCGTTCATAACGTTATATAAATATGTAACGTTGCTAAATAAAACTGGTATAAATCAACATGGGTCGGGTGATATGCAGATTTGCAGAAGCTAACGTAATATTGTTTCAGACATAAAGGGGACAGGCGTTCATTCCTGTCCGTAGTGAACATGGACGCTAGCATGAATGTTAGCTTAGGAAATTCCGAATTTATAAATATGCAATAAAGGCTTAACGACATTATCCAAACAAAACGCAATGTGTTTGAACTGTTTTTCTGGACGTTTCACTGCTGTTTTGTCAGCGTCTCGAGCTCTGTCTCACGGTCATGTTATGTGAAAAATCATATCTTCATTTCTGGTTAACTATACAAATTGTCCCCTCGCGCCAGTAACTCGACGGCAGGCATAGTTAACTACATACACAAGGCAAAGTAACGTTAAACATGAATTGAATATGACCCAACGGATACTCACAATAAGTTATTTAACATTAAACGTACCTGCAAATGTCTGCTTCGTCTTCACGGGCATGTATTCCAGCTTCTTCGAGTCCTTCAAGAAGATCCCCCGGCGTCGAGAACGTCAGGACAGCAGTTAAACAGCTAAATTTAAAGAAGAATAACCGTCGCACACAATCTGCTGGCATTATGAATGCACCGCGCGGGCAAAAATCCTATTGGACAACACGAATTCAAATTTGCTGGCTGCTAGTGCTAAGCGAAAGTTAATGGATAATATCCCACTGCAGACCCGCAAGTTTAAAATAGATCTCATTTAATGTGTCACAAAATGTAGTTTTAAGAGCACTTCAGGCGAGAATGTAGTCGTGTTAAACTCGAATCGGCAGTTTATTTACAAAGATAGCGCGTCTTTGACGATGTACTTCAGTGAATGCGGACTCTGTCAGCGGGAGCTTCCTGTTTCTCTCCCCCGCCGAGAGCAGCTTTACTGCGGCCAGTCCATCTCGGATCTGCCGCTGGATTCAATCTCTCTATTTTAGTTAAAACACGATATTTAATACATCTTGTCTATATCTAACGGCCAGTTTTGGTCTTTTAAATCTATTATTTGTTCTCAGGTGTATTATTTTGGCAGTATTATTTTATTACGTTTTATAATTGTTTTATTAATTAATTAATTTATGCTACCCTGTTGTACTCTGTCTTTGTTTACCAATCTAGTTATCTTTATTTCCTATTGTATACATTTTGTACTATATAGGCCTACTTGTTTGTCCATTGTAGTAGTTTATTAAATCTGATAATCAAAGACAGGTCTGTGTATAATAAGCAATTTCACTTCACATTTATGGGGATTTATGTTAACATTTTCTTAAATCAAAAATATAAATTTATAATATTAATTATAAGGCCATGTTTTATATAAATAAATAATTTTATTGTTAATGTACAGTTTTTTTTTGTGCATTTCTTCCAAATAACCAACATCTCAAAACATAAATGAATGACCATTTCATACACGTTGACTTGCTCCTTTTTCACACAAGTGATTGTACCTTTGTTTGGGCCTTAAATGGCCCAAACATGGACCCTTTGACATTTGGGAACATATTTGTACCCTTTTTACCCTTAAATGGTACATATAAGTATCTTAAGGTGCTACTTTGAACCATTGAGGGTACAACTTCATCATTTGTACCCCAAGTGTTCACAAATGGACCCCAACCGTACCCTTTTTTCTGACAGTGTACCGGAGGGCTGCACGCTGTGTCTCCGATGTATCAAGCGCTTCATTCACGCGCCGGCTGCGCAGATGCGACATGCGCCGCTCCGTAAGATTATTCTCACAACGAGTTTCTGTTCTGTCATCCTTCTGACTGAGTTTATTCTTCTGAGGGGAATACTTTAAGGGCTGCGAATAGTTTGTAAAGCCTGACTCATTGTGTCAGAGTAGTTGATTAAATTAGTGAAACTGATGGGCGCAATATGGATTGTCATTAACAGAAAATTATTTAGCCTAATATAGGCTACTCTGAAACTCTGAATATTTCACTGTAATGTTATTTATATTAATATTTTATTTGACAGACCAGTTTGTGTTTTGCCGCTAAAGCATACAAGCGGACTTTGTTTTGAACTTTCTCCATCTTACTCACGGCGATATATGGAGAAAGATTATTAAGTAAAACTGGCTTCGGACAGGTTAGTTTGCGTCAAACCTGCAGGAAAATATCAGGCTTTGCTAAAAGGCTGGTTATTTTACCAACGATTAGGGTTAATAGTGGTAGCCTATTACATATTTCAAAGAAAAATCAATCATCATGCATCCCTAAAGTGTAGTCACATTTTTATTTTGGGTTCAAATTTCTGACCTTTTCCTCATTCAGCCAAAACCTGATATTCCTGCTTTTACTACTCGTATATCTGATGTATTTTAGTGTGAGAGTTAGACATTGAGATGCACCCAATAAGTCCACTCTCTTTAAACGTTTTGCTATCAGTGTAAACTAAATCTCTTTTTAGCAGTAGATGTAACATTTAGGGATGCTCAAAATAACCGTGTAACCGTTAACCGAAAGGATGCGTTTGTAATCGATTAATGGTATCAGTTAAACGATTAAAAAATATTATTTTCTATATTTTTAAAATGTGGCTGCATAAGGGACCGATCACCGAAAGCGCTTTTTGCGAGGCGCATATTTTAAATGGTTTTAAGCGCTGTGTATGCGTCCTGCGCGCCTCACATTATGCCGTTGTGCGCAATAAAAGTCAACTGAGCCGAAAAAGCGTTTTACGTCAGTCGTCTGTTTCATTCTCCAATTATGTTATGCTGCTCTCTTATATGTGCTAAATATAGCTACAAGTCACAGCACTAGTAGGCCTATTTATTTAGTATAGGTCATGTTGCGCGGCTCCGGGCAAATTTTGATTTGGAGGGAAAATTACCAAAATGTAACGTGATGATTGATAATGACTGGCGGGGAAATAAATAATATATTTCAAATCTCTGTACATAACAGAAAAATAAACAATGATAATGCACCAAAAATAGTGCATTTTTATTATAGTGGCAGAACTTGTCAATTTGTATATTTGCATTCACTTTTTAAAATATATTTATTATCTGTTTTTTAGTCCTGTCTGTAATTCTGTTGCACTGCAGAAGCTCTGTCACGAAAACAAATTCCTCGTATGTGTGAACATACCTGGCAATAAAGCTCTTTCTGATTCTGATTCTGAAGTATAATTTTGGACAGGCCTTGTCAAAAGTCAGCGGGCACTTTCACTTATAAAAAATATAGCACTGAAATTATTTCATTTTTAACAATAAATTAAATTACACAGTGGTTTTATATCAAAAGTTGATAATGATATAAAACATACTACACGTTGATGGTAAAAAAATAAGCTTTTAAGCGATGGCTTTTATTCGTTTCAATATTCAAACATTAAATATTGAATCCATCAAGTTAAATAAAAAACGAATATGAAACATACACATAGCAGGATATAAAGCATATGAAGGACTATTATATTTAGCAAAATGCTGCTCTTTTTATCTTTGTATTTTTATCATTTTATTTCTGTTGTTTTAATTATTTTTTTTCTCTTCATAATTAACTAAAGAGCTATACACATTCCCGCTTGACGTTTTAGAAAATATTTTGCGCAGCTGCCCAGTATATATTAAAGATAATCGAGAGAGAAAAAAAACACTGAAACATGTTACATGTCCCCAAATGTCCAACTTATTTAACTGAATCGTATAATGGCCTATAACTGAAATGTTGAAAATCGCTCATTTTAAAAACATTTGTCAAGACATATTGATATTTTTTTGAGTAAAAACAATACCGGCATTTAACAATCCATATTTATTTTATTTATTCATTCATTTGACTTGTTTATTGGTGCATTTATAGGCTATAATTTAAATCCAACACAATAATGAGCACCTCGGACAGTGCCACTCCGTAAAGCTTTCATGCAAAGTCCAAAAAACTGAAGAAAGATTAGACTTTCTCCGGTGACGGCCGACACGCCGTAACCGTCTTTCAGGTGGTATAGCTGGCATTAAATTACAAAACAAGCATGCTGCAGTCTGGTCTTTGAATTAAAAAAGTACAATTATTTCCTCGTTGTTCAAGGAGTCTGGAAGTTTGTGTTCTATGGATATAGCGATCTTAAGCGTTTCTTTATTCGGTGCGCAGCAGGAAAAAAAAAGGTTTTTCAGAGGTGCATGTACTCGTTGGTAAAGTTCTCAGAGCGAGTTTTGTGCTACCAAATGCAGCACACGGCATGCAATAAACTCACGTTTAGTCAGGCGAAATAAACGTCTCTGCCTAGGATGTCAATCAAATTAATGAAGCTCAAGCCACGAGTAAAACAATAGGCTATTTTATTATTTTAAGATTTTAGATGACGGGTTAGTAATTATACACGGGTAACTATATTCAAGTCAATGAAATAATAACTTTGATAAATAAAATATGTTCGTAAGAATGTGGTGGGCCATTGACTCCCTTCTCTGCCAGAGACTGCTCTGTGGTTTTAAAACCTTTTCAAACTGTATCGTTTAGACCTATATCAGTTTTTCATGTTAAATGTAGTGTAGTTTACTTGTGGATGTCTGATGAGTAGCGCGCTTTAGCTGAGAAAGTTGTGGTGGCAACAGAGCCGCGACATCAACACACAGAATCTGTCGGCACAGTTCAGCACGGTTGTCTAACCCTCTGCCGAGAACGGCTTGTAATCGTGCCGCGCCGTTTCAGGCTCAGTGGAGAAACAACCCTAAACGTACTGAAGTGTTCTTAGAATGGTTTGGCACGATAGTGGAAAAGCGGCTATTGTCTTTAACACATGCATCGCGCGCACATGAACGGTGAGCGAGAAGAGTGAGACGGAGGAAATAAGTCATTATGACATAATCTTTAGGCTAATGACTTCTATTAAAAATGTTAAAAGGGTTTTTGTAATATAATAAAAACAGCGGAGCATTAATTAAATGTATATTTTCAGTGGAGCGATAGATTTGAGGTAGCCTAATATTTTTTTGACGGAAGAAAAAAAAAACATGATTGGACAAACAGCCGCTGGTTCTTTAAAAGGGTTCAGTCAGTGTTTTCGTTTTGTAATTTAAATGTGTCATTTAAGTGAAAAATATCTAGGGCAAGACTATTTATTTTATTCTTTTTATTTAGTTTATTCTTTTTTTCTGTGCTGTTGAAAACATACAGGTGCGTAAAGATGCTCTGTTATGTATGCTGCTGTTTGCATGTTAAAATAAATCAGTATTTTAAAATGCAATATTTAATGTGTAACACAAAATAGACACGTCAATTTATTTTTTTCAAATAATAATATATATTAACCGGTTAATATCCGGTTAATGAGCAGCGGTTGTCGGTTAGTAAAATTAACCGAAATGAGCATCCCTAGTAACATTGCACGTCTCTTTATTATAGTGTCAGTTTAGTTCTTCTAAGCGCTGGACTAAAACAAGACAGTCCTGTCTAACATTAATTGAATTTATTGTATCATGCTCTAGTTTCAGGGCAGGGCTAATGTAGTTACTGTTAAATACAGCTATATGAGTTTCAGCATGAGTCAACATCCTGTTCATCTTCAGTGTCCTGCACATAACCACTGACATTAATACACACACACGTACGTATGACAAGATTCGACAACTGAAACACCCTGTTTGTGACCAAGATTTCCAGGCTGTGGCATCAATGGTGTGAGTTTCTCATGCTTATTTATAAGTATTATAAAGCAAACTTGACACCTGTCTACTCCGACATCAAGCTTAAAGGTCTGCAATTTTTGATGTTTGCCGTAATTTCAACTGAAACATAAAGAAAAGGTGGAACATAGAGTAGCTCCTCCCCTTTACAAAAACAGCCAATAGCGTTTCGTTTTAGTCATAGTTTTGCCAGTGAGAGTGGTTCAGCTGAATTGCATCAAATGAAAAACGAATAAGAAAGTCAGATACTAGAAAGCATTTGATTTGTCAAGATTTGATGACGAACTGAAGCATGAAAAAAGTCAATCCATTTACAGCCTCAAATAAGAAAAAGTTGGGACAGTGTGGAAACTGCAAATAAAAAAATGAGGGATTTCCAAATATACTTTGACTTGTATTTAATTGCAGACAATATTAATATTTCATGTTTTGCGTGGTCAACTTCATTTCATTTGTAAATATACATCTTTTCCTGTCATTTAGACCTGCGACACACTTCAAAAAAAGTTGCGACAGGAGCAATTTAAGGCTAGTAATCAGGTAAATTAGTTAAATGATGTTTTCAGGTGATTGTAATTATGATTTGGTACAAAAGCAGCATCCAAGTAAGGTCAAGTCCTTTAGGAGCTAAGATGGGCAGAGTGAAAATACGTCAAAATATGGCCTGTCTGCAGCCCCGACCTGTCTCCAAGTGAGAATGTGTTGAAGTGCAAAATGTGACAACTAAGACCCCGAACTGTTGCTCACCTCATAGCTTGTTTACAGGAAGAATGGGATAAAATTACACGTGAAACGCTTCGTCACTTGGTGTCTGCAGTCCCTAAACGTCTTTTAAGTGTTGTGAAAAGGGATGGCAACGTTACAAAGTGGTAAATGCTTTACTTTTCCAGGTTATGAGGAATGCATTAAATAATGTTTATTTTAGAACTGGGCGATTTGGCCTAAAATCAAAATCTCGATTAATTGAACATTTTAACTCGATTACGATTATTGAACGATGATATTATTTCATTTTATTTTTTTTTTTGTCCTCATAGTTCACTGATTTTTGTTCAGTAAATATTAATATATTACAAGTGAGAGATTGTTGACTGAAGGGTGCATAACTTGATTTTAAAATAATTAAAGGAAACACACACTTTCTACCATCTATGATTATTTATTGAACATCAATGTTGAACAACTGTTCAAAACACACAAAGGTGAATATAAATAACTTGCACTCTTGGAAACAAAATCAATTACTTTCAGTGTTTTTCATATTAAAAGTAGAAAATAAGCAGTATCTCTTCCAAGGTTTCCGCTACATTCATTCTACCATGGCGGGGCGCCACGCCAAAATTCATCCCGCCACGGCTACATTACAGCTTCTCATTCAAAACATTGTCGTCTTTTTTTTAAATAGTTGGTTATAATCGCACCAAAACGTATTAAAAGGTAAGTGAATTATAACAGCGCAAGCTTTTCTGTAATCGTAGTAAGTGCTGTGCGTTATTTGTTTAACCCTTTAAGGTGACATGCTGACTGACTGACTGACTGACAGTTGCGTGATGCGTGAGGCAAGCAAACACGGCGTATAGCTTTCAGTTAGGATGAACAGTTTCCATAATATACTTTATTTATAGATAAAGGTCTAAGGCTCTGCATACAACAAACAAAGGCTTTATCTTGCTGGAGTTTATAGCCGTTTCACTTTACCTCAGGACGCATTAATGCCGCTCTGTAGGTCTATTGGAGACGTTCATAAATATTCCTTGCAAATCTAATAAAGGTTGGCGACAAATTCACTACGTAAACGCGCTAAATTGCACTTGAGCAGCGTATATTTGAGGGCGTGCAAGAAGTTTTGTGCATGAACGGGGAAATCCTCGCGCAAGCAAAAAGATCTGCATGCTCGTATTACACAAATCCGATCTGGGACTGCGTCACATTTGTCATTGAAATAACGCCAAAAGTAGTTGGTAGATCAAAAGGCCTGCCGCCACAGCTGGAATAAATCCTAGAGGAAACACTGTCTTCTCAATAAAATAACTCTTGTATAGCCTGTAAATAATGTAATCTTCTGTAAACAAATATTTTAATGTAAATAATAATTTTAATGTAATGGAAAATATGCCATCTAAAGGCCAGTCGTCGTCAATTTAGTGCAAAGTAAAAGGCTCAAGAATGGGTCCATTGTTCTTCTTGACCAGAGACAAAGTCCCTTTAAAGGCAAGTCATTTCACTCGGTGGCCATCTTTGAAACGCCTCTCGGGCAGTATGCTTGGGCATTCTGTCTGAATGGGGAAACATCGAATTCTTCAAAACTGCTTGCCGAGCGTACGATTGAATTTCATATTAGGAATCACCAATAAAGTTAAACAACAGCAGTCTCTTTAGTTTCATTTCTAAACGTTTAAATCACAAAAAATCTGCAGAAACTCACGTCTGGTCCAAGCCCCTCCCCCGGAGTATTGTCAGTCTATAGTGATCGGTAATTGGCTCCTGTACTAGAAGGCGGGCTTTATTTGCCATATAGCAATCGATGATTGGCTGATGTGCTAGTGGGAGGGGCTTTATTCACCATATTGGCCGTTACACTCTCCCCTTTCAAAAAGATACGAGTGACATGTCTTGTGTATTCTATTGTCTTTGCCAGAGATCAGATGTGGATTCAAAGTGGCCGTTGAAGTATAAACCAGTCTCAGCTTAACAGAGCGGAAATTGAAATCAATTAATTAATTGAAAAATTCGACCTGAAAAAATTTGTTCGATTATAGGTTCTGAATGTCGATTCCGATGAATCGCCCAGCCCTAGTTTGTTGTATTGTCTAGTAAATTCAAAGTAAGTCAAAGTAAATTTAGAAATCACTGCTTTCTTTTCTTATTTTCGTTTTCCATACTGTTCCAATCTTTTCTGATTTGAGGTTGAGGGCAGAAGTGGCAAAAAGGTTTGGATGTTTATATCAGTTTTATATCTTCTAAATGCGAAATTTTGGAACACCCTAGCTAATAGATATCCTTAAAACTAACCGACTGAGACTAACATCTAAAATTTGTTTTATTTTAATGTCATGCGACTACGGTTGTCACGATACTGGAATTCGGTATTAACCGGTACTGAAATTTTAAAAATGTCCATTTGGCGCTGTTGAGCGCGTTTCTTAAACTGTGCTGATTTGCCATTGTGTGCATGTGCACAACAGAAATGACTGTGATTGGCCGTGAAGGTCATCAGTTCATCGAACTCACTGCTGTTTACTGAGTGTAACCACAGATCATCCCTGGGATTCAGTGTTGAGCATTTTAAAGCCGCAATTCGTCAGCAGATCGCTCACAGCCATATCACCCTGCAGCCCAAGACCGGTTACTCACTGAAGCTAAGCAGGGCTGAGCCTGGTTAGTACCTGGATGGGAGACCACATGGGAAAACTAGGTTGCTGTTGGAAGTGGTGTTCGAGAGGCCAGCAGGGGGCGCTCAACCTGTGGTCTGCGTGAGTCCTAATGCCCCAGTAAAAGTGAAGGGGATGCTACACTGTCAGTGGGCGCCGTATTTCGGATGAGACGTTAAACCGAGGTCCTGACTCTCTGTGGTTATTAAAAATCCCATGGCACTTCTCATAAAGAGTAGGGGTGTGACCCCGGTGTCCTGGCCAAAGTCCCTCAATCGGCACTTACCCATCATGGCCTCCTAATAATCCCCATCTACTGAATTGCCTCTATCACTGTCTCTTCACTCCACCAATAGCTGGTGTATGGTGAGCGCAGTGCCGCCGTTGTTCTGTGGCTGCCGTTGCATCATCCAAGTGAATGCTACACACTGGTGGTGGTGGTGTGGAGAAACTCCCCTCATGATTGTGAAGCGCTTTGGGTGTATGGCCATACACAATAAATGCGCTATATAAATACACATTACATTACATTACATATGTCAGTTATAGACAAACCAGTTGAACGACGTAACTTTAAAATGCTCCAGTGTCCCTGTATGTGTTTACACTCTGTAAACAGCGGTGAGTTTGGTGAACTGATGAGCTTCACGGCCAATCACAGTCATTTCTGTTCAGCATGTGAACACAATAGCAAATCAGTGCTGTTTAGGAACGCGCTCAAATGTTAGCGGGAAATGGATTTTTTTTTTCAGTATCGATTGGAAGTTCAGTATCGTGACAACCCTACATGGGACCTTTAAGAATGCATACAAGAAATGGCAGGTAGACAGTGTGTACATGCATGAAGATCTCCAATAGAAACAGCAGATAAAGCTCAGTCTGCTTGTGGTTCTTGCACAGATGTCACGCTGAGCTCAAATCTAGACCATCTGCATTCTTCTTCATGTCGGCCCCTCCTCCTGCCATATCAGATGGGATGCCAACAACATTTCCAATGAGTGTTGTTGTTGGTTCAGTTTGATGAAACGGGCGCACACAAACTCAGGTGTATGTAGGGGGCGAGAATAGAGCCGTCCCAGTTTGGCTGTTCTCCACTGTCATTCGGAGTGCCCATCTGCCTTTAACAATCTGTGTTGTGCTGAACTCCATTATGGATTGTCTTTTTGGAAAGCATCATTGCTCCCCGCAGAGCTGTAGTTTTAAATGATGTGCTTTCTTGTTAGCCCTCTGGTGTCTAATGAAAGTGTTCACCTGAAAAGAGGCTGTGCAGTATGATATCTATACAGTTGAAGCCAGAATTATTAGCCCTCTTGTGAATTTCCTTTTCAAATATTTGCTAAATGATGTTTAACAGAGCAAGGAATTTTTCACAGTACACTACCTGACAAAAGTCTAGTCGATTCTGATTGTAAGAGCAAGAAATAATCACTTGACTTCTAGTTGGTCATTTGGAAAAGTGGCAGAAGGTGGATTTTTCAGATGAATCATCTGTTGAACTGCATCACAATCATCACAAATACTGCAGAAGACCCGCATGGACCCAAGATTCTCACAGAAATCAGTCAAGTTTGGTGAAGGAAAAATCATGGTTTGGGGTTACATTCAGTATGGGGGTGTGTGAGAGATCTGCAGAGTGGATGACAACATCAACAGCCTGAGGTATCAAGACATTTGTGCTGCCCGTTACATTACAAACCACAGGAGAGGGACAATTCTTCAGCAGGATAGTGCTCCTTCTCATACTTCAGCCTCCACATCAAAGTTCCCGAAAGCAAAGAAGGTCAAGGTGCTTCAGGATTGGCCAGCCCAGTCACCAAACATGAACATTATTGAGCATGTCTGGGGTAAGATGGAGGAGGAGGCATTGAAGATGAATCCAAAGAATCTTGATGAACTCTGGGAGTCCTGCAAGAACGCTTTCTTTGCCATTCCAGATGACTTTATTAATAAGTGATTTGAGTCATTGCAGAGATGTATGATGCAGTCCTCCAAGCTCATGATGGAGTCAGACACAATATTCATTCTGTTTCCACTGCAGCATGACTTTATATTCTATACTGGACGTTATTTCTGTCTCTTCGTTAAACAGAAATTGAGGAAAAAAATATACGGGGGGCTAATAATTCTGACTTCAACTGTATATAGTATGGAAAATAAAAAGTCTCATATTATGCTCTGTTGTTTATTTCCTCATGTCACAAAATACATAGTTTGAGGTAATCCTTTTTCATAAAAATGCAAATTTTGTCACCGTTTTGTACCACACTAGCTTATAGATATCGTTGAAGACTAACATACTGATACTAACATCTCAAAAAATGTTATTTTAACACTAGCCTATAGCGCCATGTGGTGATGAGAAATTAGCCTAGAGCACCCTCTGTTGGTAAGGGACCATGAAACCCCCCTTTTTCAGTTCAAGTCTACCTCAGAATTTTTTCAAAAACCGCTCCGAGATGGGCGTGAAGCTCTGTGAGCAGAAGGAGGAGTGGACGGGGCTGGCAGAACAGGGGAAAAATAGGGGAGCGAACAACAGTTGTCAGTTGACTCACAAAATGAGACCCAAACCGTGAGGAGACCCATGATTTTATAGTTTACAAAGTTAAAATGCAAAGAAATAAACAGTAATTTAATGCTTTGCTACATTTGTTATTAGTAATCTCATATAAACATAACCACAATTTGTTATATCATTATAAAGATAACCATGTAAACACTATAAATGAGGAGGACTTCTCTCCTCCTCAATCCCCAGGTCTGAATTCAGATACAGGGGATAGCAGTGCAGCAGGTCTCTTGCCCTCTCTATTACAACCATTATGCTATGTTCACACCAGACGCGGAACGCATGGATAAATCGCGCCATTCGCATGTAAATAGACTCGTGAAAATTTAAGATTGCTCGCTTCATTCGCGTGTCAAATTCACTTCAGGACAGACGCATATTCGCATCATGGGCAGGGCTTCTGTTTGCCCGGTGACTGTGTTGCTTCGTTGCTAAATGGCTAACATGGATTTTATTGAGAAAATAACTGTGTTTATGTGCTTTTATGAAGGCTTAAAAACAGCATCGATACGTTTGGAGCAGTGTCTGAGTCCACTAGATCCTTTCAGTGGTGCACCCAGCTCTGTGAGCTCATAAACTCCTCCAGAAACAACCTGGATGATGGAGGCTTTCAGCGGTGCTTCTGACTGAGCCAAGCCCAGTTTGATCAACTGTTGTCTGTGTCGGCTGGAGGATTTCCCCCGGGACACCAACAACAGGCGCTATGTCACAATCGCACACCCACAAGAGCAAGCTCCTGATTGGTTAACGCGGCGCGAATGTCCGCTGAAGTTCAGATTTTTGAACTCAAGCGTTTTGTGCGTTAAGCGTGTCATACACTCAATTTGCGTCGCGCCATTCGCGTCATTCGTGCGTAACGCGCCGCAGGATGTCTATTCGCGCCTTTGCATTGACTTAACATGTAAATCACTCTCGCTTGACGCTTCTTCCGCGTCTGGTGTGAACACAGCATTATCCCTGCCGGTAACCTGGAAACATAGGCGAACACAGCAGCACGAATATAGGTGATGTGTCTGAATGGTAACAAAGTCTACTGATAAAAGACAAAGTCCGCCATTCTCCAATTCTCGTACAGCTCTCCCCACAGCGTGACCGCACGGTCTCACCCTGTCATTGGGTCGTGCTTGCAGATGCTCTCATGAATAATTAAGAAGCAAGTCTTCTCATAGGATAAGAAAACTTGGCTATATGAATAATAATGAGAAACTGACGCATCATCACTCCACTAGCAGATTCGCGATATGTCACCGATTTTGATCCCACCCCAAAAATTATTTAAAAACCCAGAAGATGAAATTAGCTGACAAAAGCTCAAAATTATCCAGTTTTTCACACAATTAAAGCTGACAGGTGCTAACGTTGTCTTAACTAATGCTCAACAATCACATCTGTTAAAATCTCAAAAAAAAAGTACTCCAGGGTGTCTCGAACCTTTAAAAACTCATCTCAGAATCAATTCAAGAGAGAGCAGCGACTGCATTTTGCAAATTGCAGAATCAATTTCCGACCACAGCTCTAATTTTTTACGTCACAGATAGGCCTGTCACAATATCTGTATTTGATGTACGATATATTGCACCAAAATATATTGCAATAAACAATTTTATTGGCATTTTAAGACTCTTTCATGCCACTCATTATATAATGCCAGAATGACAATATAATATCATCACAATGCAAGTACACTCATCCAAAGACGCATAAAATTTTGTTCTTAAGAATATTTCATTTAATTATTGTCCGTTTAATAATGAAGCATTGGAGTCAGGATGTGAAAACGCATATCCTAAATAAATAATAATAAATGTTAAGTAAGTAGAGTAACAGAGTAACAGAGGCTGTGATATCTGCTAGCAGATTTATTTTCAGCTGTCAAGACGCACACATAATAATATACTATAGTAATTTATAGTAAATACTATAGTGTTTTCAACCATACTGACACTAGCTATGTTTCCATCCAAAAATGCGAATGAACTTTATGCGAAAAACTGGATTATCGCATAAAAGATGTGCGAATAAAGCTGCGTTTCCATCCAACGAGTCAAAGCGAACTAAATCGTCACTTTCTGATTATCTGGCGCCAAATATCAACAGTAAAAACTGAATTTTCTGCAGTAGGAGAAACTGCGTCAATCTTTTCTTTATATAATAAATGCCTCAGAAGGCAATCCTGACACGCAGTGAACGCGCGGTGGCGTTTGAAGGTGTCAGACACGGAGCACAGACGCTCTTGATTCTGGATGTCATTAATAATTTAATAACAATAATACTTAAACGGTAAGGCGTTTTAAAATGACAAAAACAACATTCCAGATGGTTTATAATGTGCTTAGCCTGCTGGTTTGTCCATTTACACACATTTTCATCATCTCATGATCTCTTATAACAAAATCACATGACCTTTTTTTTAATGCGCACACTGTAATTTGTGCGGTAAAAGTGTTTCCATCATAGTTTATGCACATTTTTTCTTATCGAAAAAAAAGTTTATCCTACTCAGTCATGCGCATATGTTTTTTATGCGCATTTTCAAAATTTATGCGCATCTTGGCGTTTCCATCAACCGGTTTTTTATGCGCATCTCCAAAATGAGCATAAAAATAGGTGGATGGAAACATAGCTACTGACAGCTCCAATAGAGGTAGAGATGTTGCACAGTCAGCCAAAATGTTGCTAGAATTGGTTTTATATGTATGGGCCATATATATTGCATCACCAAAAATGATTGAGGTCATGTCCATGTGTTGTGTGATAAGTCCATATATTGATTATTGTGACAGGTCTACTCACAGATGAAGCTACAGTAGTTTAAGATCCAGTTTTCGAAGCTTGAGAGCAAATTCTATTAAAGTTTCATCTTAATCAACTGGAAGATTGTGACGAGCTCATAATTGATAATATTGTTTGCATCCTGGGGAGGAATGTGGTGGTGTTAGCAGTGAGGGAAGTGTTTTCAGATGGGCTGATTCTCTCTCTCTCTCTCTCTCTCTCTCTGAGTAATGTGTGGAATGTTGAGTGATTTGCACACACACAGCTCTCAGTGTTCTGTCAGTGTGTGTGAATTGGGCCTGTCACTGTGAAGGGCGGCTTGAGAAAATATTATTCTGCGGGCCAAACGCTGCTCCATTTCCTCTTGATCTACTGCCCCCTGAGGGGAAATGTTTCCCCTGCGGTGGCGGCGGCGGCAGGGGGGGGGCATTTGCTTATATCAGCCCGTATATGGACATTGTTCAAGCCTTCCCAAGTTTTATTTATTATTTTTTTTGGATTTTTCCCCTCCCTCCAGACTCCATGTTTTCCAGAAACGCTTTCAGCCGTTTCCCCTTCAGCTCCTAATGTCGGAGCTCCCCTTTAGTGCCTCTGTTTCTGAAATGCCACAGGGGTGCAGGTTTTTCACACAGAATTTCTTTTGTGCTGGATGCATGTTATGCCGGCAGATCTGCTGCTTCCCTCGGTTGCTCGGCGATCGTCTCGGTGACATCATCCACCAAATATGTGCCTGCATTGGGGAAACAGACAATTCCAGACGAGGGAGGAGCACTCTGATTTTTAGGGCATTCGTTAGTGTGATGAATGCGTTTTGGTGAGATTTTAGATTTAGTTCTCATAGTATTATTATTATTATTAATGTTAATAAACGAGAGCAGCATGGTGGCTCAGTGGTTAGCACTGTCGCCTCACAGCAAGAAGGTCACTGGTTTGAGTCCCGGCTGGGTCAGTTGGCATTTCTGTATGGAGTTTGCATGTTCCCCCTGTGTTGGCGTGGGTTTCCTCCGGGTGCTCCGGTTTCCCCCACAGTCCAAACACATGCGCTATAGGTGAATTGAATGAACTTAATTGGTCATAGTGTATGAGTGCTGGAATAGTTGGCGGTTCATTCTGCTGTGGCGACCTCTGAAATGGAGACTTAAGTCGAAGGAAAATTAATGAATTAATTAAATATTTTTAAATTGAAAAACAAACACTACCTTTATTTTTTTTATTTAAATCAAAGATGCCTAAAGTAGGGTCCGCGGGTCAAAGTTGGCCCATGGTAACCTTTGATTTAGCTCGCCATCCCATCTAAAAAGAGAGGGAGCGTGATGGGGAGGTGGTTGGGGCGAATTCCTTTGACAGAGATCGACATTTCATAATTAATGTAACCTTTTGTTTATTTGTTTTATTGCTGAGCTACAAAAAATCCAACTGAAATTAAATGATTCAATTTAATGTTGTAAATGAATCAGACTTTTAAAATGTAAATACCTTTTATACAGTCATTGGTAAATGCCGTCACTTGACAGATAGAGAACAATGCATAAGATATCAGTGAGCAAATCAAGATAAAGGCAGAAGCAGCTCGACTAGTGTTTTTCGCATCAAACTCCATTGTGTTATAAATGGGTTTATGTTTTTACTGTAATAAGTTATTAAATGTTACAAATGATACTGCATTAGATAATATGATTTAAAGCAACATTTTCTAGTTATTTTTAAATATCACTGAATAAATTAGGAAATTACCCATGGCAAATTTTTAATAAATACAGGTTTGGTGTATATATATATATATATATATATATATATATATATATATATATATATATATATATATATATATATATATATATATATATATATATATATATATATATATATATATATATATATATATATATACAGTTGAAGTCAGATTTATTAGCCCCCCTGTTTAGTTTTTTTCCCTGTTTTCTGTTTAACGGAGAGAAGATTTTCTCAACACATTTCTAATCATAATAGTTTTAATAACTCATTTCTAATCAAGGATTTATTTTATCTTTGTCATGATGACAGTAAATAATATTTGACTGAATATTTTTCAAGACACTTCTATACAGCTTAAAGTGACATTTAAAGGCTTAACTAGGTTAATTGGGGTAACTAGGCAGTTTGGGTAATTAGGCAAGCTATTGTATAATGATGGTTTGTTCTGACTATCGAAAAAATATATAGCTTAAAGGGGCTAATAATTTTGTCCTTAAAATGGGTTTTAAAAAATTTAAAACCGCTTTTATTCTAGCCAAAATAAAACAAATAAGATTTTCTCCAGAAGAAAAAATATTATCAGACAAACTGTGAAAATTTCCTTGCTCTGTAAAACATCATTTGGGAAATATTTAAAAAAAAATTAAATAAAATTCAAAGGCTGGCTAATAATTCTGACTTCAACTGTATTATATATATGTATATATTATAAATTTGGCCCTCAATTAAGTTTGCCTTTTGGCTCTTTATAGGAAATAGTTTGGGCACCCCTGATTTAAATGATCAACATAAAATACAAGCACTTTGATTTTTAGTGCACTCATTAGTGTGGAAAAAAAGCTTTTTGTGGGGTTTTTAGATTTGTGTAGTTGTAAATTATAGCATTTTTCTTACACAATATAACCACAGTTATTTATAATGCGGTTCATTCCGCTGTGACGACCCCAGATTAATAAAGGGACTAAGCCGAAAAGAAAATGAATGAATAAATGAATTTTTAATAATAATAATAAACCCAAAAAGTTAATATTAAAGCATTACAGTTTATAATTACTGTTTAATCGAAAAACGAAGACTTTTTTTTCATTTAAATGATCAACATAAAATAAAATCTTTCATATAAGCACTTTGATTTTGGTGCACTCATTAGTGTGGGGAAAAGCATTTTGGTGGGTATTTAGATTTGTGTAGTTCCAAATCATAGATTTTTATACAGAATATAACCACAGTTATTTATAATGCAAGTTTGTGATTTTATATATTTATATTGCGATAATAATAATAATAATAATAATAATAATAATAATAATAATAATAATAATAATAATATTAATAATAGTAATAAACCAAAAAAGTCAACGTTAAAGTTTTACAGTATATATATATAATATATAATATATAATATTTATATAATATATCATTTTATTTATTTCATGTATTTCATTTATTTATTTATTTTTTAAATCTTTAAAAGGTGAGATTTCTTTTAGATTTGTGTATGGAGTTGTTTTATCCACAGTATAACCACATGATTTTGCATGCAAGTTTTACATATTTATATTGCTATATTGATGATGATGATGATGATAATAATAATAATAATAATAACAACAAGTAAATGAAGTTCATGCAAAAGCATTACAGTATATGTTTTTTTTCTATTCAAATGGTCAACGTAAAAAAAAAAATTCAAACAAGCACTTTAATTTTAGGGCACTCATTAGTGTGATTTTTATTTTTTATTTTTTATTTTTTTATTATTATTATTATTTATTTATTTTTTTTATCTGAATTATGGAATTTTTATCTACAATAAAACCACAAAGACTTTGTTGTTTTATATATTTATATCACAATAATAATAATATTAATAATAATAAACAAAAAACTACGTTAAAGCGTTCTAACTATTACTTAGTAGACTATTACTATTACTTATAGAAATAGTACTATATCGTGATTATATATCATTATCAGTATATGAGATCACTTAAATGTTTTTGGCCTGCTTAATATTACATTTAACGTATGTATTTTTTGTTGTTGCCTTGTCCTTTACGTGTGTTCAGAGCCAGATTTCATGCCAGCCTAAAGAAAGAAATGTTGTCTGATTCCTCTGCAGAATGAAGAAAAGCGTAACCTCAGCCTCGGCGGTCATGTTGGCTTTGACAGTCTGCCCGATCAGCTGGTCAGTAAATCGGTGACTCAGGGTTTCTGCTTCAACATCCTCTGTGTGGGTAAGCAACATTAACAACCCATTGCAACACTGTGTCAGTGGAAGGAGAATTCAGCTCTCGTTAGAACTGAGTAGAGTTTACACACTGCATAGCCTATGGATTGCATATTTTAAATGACAGTGAGACATGCTACGTTGATTTTCCTGCAATATTGAAATTGGTATCCAATATAGGTATCGTATCAAAGTTAGAGATTCCAGTATTGTGACAACAGTAATAGCAAGATATAGTTGAAGTCAGAATTATTAGCCCTCTTGTTTTTTTTCTTTTCTTTCTTTCTCAAAATTTTCCCAAATGATTTTTAACAGAGCAAGGAATTTCTCACAGTAATATTTTTTCTTCTGGACAAAGTCTTATTTTTTTATTTCGGCTAGAATAGTGCTCCCGTTTTTTTTCTGCAACCTCGCTGTGCGCGCATCCTGAATGTTTACAAACGGGTAATTCGTCTATAATTCAGACTTCAACTGTATATGGCAGAAAAACAAAACATCGCAATGTCAGATTCTTTCTGTTGCTTACCACTTGTTCTCTCCTCATTAGGTGAGACGGGCATCGGTAAGTCTACATTAATGAACACGCTTTTTAACACCATGTTTGAAAACGAGGAGGCCAGCCATTACCAAAATGGCGTCTACCTGCGGCCCAGAACGTACGACTTGCAGGAGAGCAACGTCCACCTGAAGCTGACTATTGTTGACACGGTGGGCTTTGGGGACCAAATCAACAAAGAAGAAAGGTAAGACTTTCGTACTATATACTAGAGAGCATTTGATTGATGAGAAACTGAAGAATGAGGTGATGTTTGGACTGTGGGGGAAACCGGAGCACCCGGAGGAAACCCACGCCAATACAGGGAGAACATGCAAACTCCACATAGAAATGCCAACTGACCCAGCCGGGACTCGAACCAGTGACCTTCTTGCTGTGAGGCCACAGTGCTAACCACTGAGCCTGGACCAGCTGATTATCTAACATATTTGGGAACAGTTCCAGACATCTTTTCGTTTGGGAAAAATGCACTCAGAATGAGATTTTTAGGCTATGAGTGCTTGCTTACAGGGAAAAATGCTCAAGAAGTCAAAGGACAGAGTAAACATGCTCCAGTCAAGTCCACACAGCTGCATCTCCTGCATTCTCACACACACCATCTTAACCTTTATTAGAGAAGATAAATTATAGAAAATTCGTTTATATATTAAAGCCCCAGTGAACTGTTGCTGAGACTTTTAATTTTAGTATGATGATGTACTTCCAACCAGGGGCGCCTGCAGGATTTTATTTAAAGGTACGCACATATCCAGCACCACCTCGCCCCATCATCCCTTATTCTTATTTCAGTCTCTAAAACACTGAGGCTTACTGTCAAAGGCTAGATTATTTAACTAGTGAGACTGAGAAAATGAAAGCACATCACTGTATCTTAATTTTAAAGATCCCCTATTACACATTGAAAAGAATCATATTTTGGTTTTATGTGTCTCCAACAACATACTGATGTGTATGCAGGGTCAAAAAACACTTTCATGGTCTTATAATATGCATTTATTTTTACCTAATTATCCCAGCGATTCATTTGTTCTCAAAGCCCTGCTTAGCGCGAAGCTAATCTGCGCTGATTGGACCGATGACAGTCCGTTGCGATTGGTCGACAGCGTTCAGCGCGAGACAGTAAAATGCCCAGCGTGGTTTATCAAGCCCCCAGGTCGCCAACATTGGATCGCAGCGGATGCCCGAAACACGCTTTAAAGTAAACTTACTAACACCACAGTAAACAGTACCCGGTTCTCAACAGTGTTATTCAGACACCTCAGCGCCGAAAGCAGTGCAGTTAAACACCAGCATTGCTCTCAAGTATGACACACATTCAGAATTAATCCACACAGCAGCAAAAGCTGAACTATTCTGAACCCTGACCGCTGCACGTGTGCAGGATCAGCTAACAGTGGCCATAGCAACGACAAACGTTAGTGAAACGAGCTCACAAACACATTTAAATGTGTAAACAAAGCAGCACGCGTCGCGTTTTCAACGTGGCATTAGATGCGATATGAGAATATAAAGAGTTAACCTGATACAGCACATGCGGTAACTAGTAACAAAACATGTAGATCATTTCTATTTGCAATCATTGCTCTGGCACCTCGTCCGTGAACTGCTATATTTTCTTAGGACTTACCTGTACTCTGCTATTCCAAACGATCACATACCCAGCCGAGAGGTTGTAGCATCCTCTGTCCTCTGACAAGCTATCTCTGCTCCCTTCACAAGCCCGAAGCCCAGCGTGCAGCAGCCTGCCGGTGTACCTAATATTTTGTCCTTATTTTGCCCGCACCCCTGGTGTATTGTCTGTCCATTACAAGATGGAGGAAGAAACTTAATGCATGAGCTGTGTAGTGATAGATCGCCCATTGTAAGTGTACAGATTTCTGAACGACTCCTTTCCCCTCACACTTCCAATAATATCCAGGTAAGCACAGCGTCTTCATGAGCGTCCTGCTGCTGTGTTAGTGGGGGGGACCGCAGGTTTGAATTTTGCCAGGTCTGTGCGCGCAACCATTATGTTTCGTTACGACGTCACGACGAAACGGCTGATGACTCGTTATCAAGACGATTCGTTTAAACCACTATGAGTCGACTCTTTTATAGATGAATCAATAGTTTTAAAAACTGTCCACTTTCAGATTTAAGCTTTAGCTGGATATTTCACTTCACTAAGAGCTGTGTTACACACTACATGGAAGGTGATTTTCAAAAACCCATAATAGGGGCTCTTTAATATATTTTTTGTTGGTCAGCTATCTACTAGATAAACAAGAATAACGAATAACATCTGAGCTGAAGTGCTTTAAAACAAGTCTCAAACTCTTTTGGAACGGTGAGAGAACTCAGAAACTAGTTGTGAGAATGAAGATGTCTGCTTATTTGTGCCAGTCTGTCAGATAAAATTGTTTAAAACACCTTGAATGGTATAGCGGTTCCATGCGAGGAGACTGCACAGCCACGGGCTGGGCCTGGAGTTCCCCCTGCTCAGGTTCTGATGAGACTGTGGTCTCCACCCCGTGTGGGGAAGAAATATTTGTCTCATTAGTTTTAGGCCTTTTGGCAAATGTCTCAATTAAGCTGTTTTAAAGAGCGTTTACTCATTTTGAACCTTGATTTAAACAATAGCTAGCTGAATTGTAATTTTTAGTGTGCTAAAAAACTGCCAGCAAAACTAGAGCCAATAGATTTCAATACCCATCTCCCACCATGCAAGTGCATACACACTTTAAAACACACAAAATCACACTTTTATTTATTCTCATTCTTTCTTGCTTTGTCAATATATCATAGTGTATACTGTTTAATTTAATTTAAATGATGTAATAAATAAATAAATAAAAAAACGGCATTAATTCGCGCCCTCTTATGGTAGGTATGCACAGTGCGTACAGCCGTACGGCTGCAGGCACCACTGCTTCCAACTGAAACTGGATATTGTGTAGGGGGTGGGGCTTTCTTTTTGAGCATCATTCTCTGGTAGCAAACTAACAGTAAGAGGGGCGTGGCTTAGATTATTGTGGCTGAAGCGTCAAACTGACATCATCAGAGAAGGACCGCCCACTCCAGACGCAGAAGCAGATACTCAGACTTTGATTGAAGATTACCAAAGCAAACTTTTTTTTTTTCTTCAGTGGATTAACTTGGACATTGTTAAGGATTATATGGCTAGCTAAATAAACATTGTACAATTTTGAAGCCTGTAATATAAAGAAGTTAGTATGTGATTTGTAGGCATATCAGAGTGAATTGCTGATCACATCATGTTTGTTTCCCTCAGTTATAAACCCATTGTGGACTATATCGACACACAGTTTGAAAACTACCTACAGGAAGAGCTGAAAATAAAGCGTTCTCTTTTCAACTACCACGACACCAGAATCCACATCTGCCTCTACTTCATTTCTCCGACAGGACACTCGCTCAAATCCCTGGATTTAGTCACTATGAAGAAGCTGGACAGCAAGGTGGGTGTGTGTTTTATGTAAGGAATAACTGATGACAGGCTTGAGGTGTTGGCTAGATGTTGTTAGATGTTACTAGATGTTGAATTATTGGTTGGTTAATGCCACAACCTAAAACCAACCAAATATTCAATTCAATTCATCTTTATTTGTATAGCGCTTATACAATGTGGATTGTGTCAAAGCAGCTTCACATGGAAGATTATAGTGAATTGAAACAGTGTCAGTTCAGTTTTCAGAGATTAAGTTCAGTTCAGTTTAGCTCAGTTCAGTGTGAGTTAATAATCACTACTGAGAGTCCAAACACTGAAGAGCAAATCCATCGATGCGCAGCTCTACAGATCCCGAAGCATGCAAGCCAGAGGCGACAGCGGCGAGGAACAAACTTCACCAATTGGCGAAAGCGAAGATTTAAAAAACCTCGAGAGAAACCTGGCTCAGTTGGGCACGACCATTTCTCCTATGGCCAAACGTCTTGTGCAGAGCTGCAGTCTAGGCGCAGGAAGCTGGACCTCAGCGAAGACTCGTCATAGGCAGGGCTTCTGTCTGCCCGGTGACTCTAGCTTCGTTGCTAAATGGCTAACGTGGTTTTTAGTTAAAATAATAGCTGTGTTTATCAACATCAGCAGACATCAGTATTAGACGTTATATTGACGTTGGTTTGAGACATTGACTAGATGTTGAATTTTGGTTAGCTAATGCCACAACCAATTTTCAACGTCAGCTGACATCAGTATTAGACGTTAAATTGACGTTGGTTTGAGATGTTGGCTAAATATTGAATTTTGGTTAGCTAATGCCACAACCAATTTTCAACGTCAGCTGACATCAGTATTAGACGTTAAATTGACGTTGGTTTGAGATGTTGGCTAAATATTGAATTTTGGTTAGTTAATGCCACAACCTAAAACCAACCAAATATCAACATCAGCTGACATCAGTATTAGACGTTAAATTGACGTTGGTTTGAGATGTTGGCTAAATATTGAATTTTGGTTAGTTAATGCCACAACCTAAAACCAACCAAATATCAACGTCAGCTGACATCAGTATTATGCTGTGTTCACACCAGATGCGGCACACGCAGATAAATCGCGCTATTCATGCGTAAATAGACACGTGAACGTTTTCAGTTTACCAACTTCATTCACGCGTCAAATCTGTGCGTCAAATTCACTTCACAATAGACGTGGATTTGCATCATAGGCAGGGCTTCTGTCTGCCTGGTGACTCTAGCTTCATTGCTAAATGGCTAACAAGGTTTTTAATTAAAATTATAGCTGTGTTTATGTGCTTTTATGAAGCCTAAAAAACTGCGTTGATTCGTTTGGACCCGTATCTGAGTCAACTAGATCCATTCAGAGGTGCACCAGCTCTGTGAGTTCATCAACTCCTCTAGAAACTGCACCTGGATGATGGAGGCTTTCAGCGGTGCTTCCAACTGAGCCGAGCCCAGTTTGATGAACTGTTGTCAGGTGTCGACAGGAGGATTTTCCCCCGGGACACCAACAACAGGCACCTCGTCAAAATCACGCCCCTCAAGACAGAGCTCATGATTGGTTAACAGCTGAAGTTCAGATTTTTCAACTCGATTTATGCGAAACGCGAGTTAAGCACGTCAATTGAGCAAAAGGCTCAACTCGCGCTGCAGGATGTCTGTTTGGTCTTTGCTTTGATTTAACATGTAAAATCACTGGTGCTTGACGCTTCATCCGCGTCTGGTGTGAACGCAGCATTAGACATCAAATTGACGTTGGTTTGAGATGTTGGCTAGACATTGAGTTTTGGTTATTTAATGCCACAACCCAAAACCAACCAAAAATCTGCTGAAGTTAGACTTTGATGTTACATGCACATCACATTATCATGTTGGGTTTTGGTTAGCTAATGCCACAACTTAAAACCAACCAAATTTCAACGTCATCAGTATTAGATTAGATTAGATATTATTATGAAACTGTAATGCGCTCAAAACCCGCCGGAACTACTTTAACTTTGCGTTTATCTGAAAATAACAGCACACTTTAGAATGTTCATCAGCCAATCAGAATCAAGCATTCAACAGCTCCTGTGGTATAACAGTAAATAATAAACATTGTATTATGATGAATGTAGTTTACTTCAGATAGTGACCAATAGCATGTGCACTAACCACTAGACTGATTGCTGATTATAGAATAATGTCAGTAATAGAATAATATATGTACATTTCACATTTTCTCATTATTTAATATTTTAGGTGGGTTTAGTTTTCTTAGATTATCAACAGTGTGCAGTATTCCACTAGTTTAGTCAAAAGTCATGATATTTAAAATCATTAATGAACTATTCAGAAGTAATACAGGTATTTATAATAGACATTTATCAGAAAATTATTTAATTTAAAATTAATTAAAATACAAAAAGTACACTATATGGTTTTAAATATGTAAGTACATAAGTAAATGTAAGTACATATATAAGTAAATGGATTAAATATTAATTGTTCAATGCATCAAACCATTTAATATAAAGTAAATGAAGCATAAAAAATAAATAAATAAATTAGTACAGTTAAAGAAATTTGGGAAGATGTATATTTATATTTAGAATATTTAGAAATTAAATAAATAAATAAATATAATCTGTATGTATTTTATATATTGTTTTATATATATATATATATATATATATATATATATATATATATATATATATATATATATATATATATATATATATATATATACACACACACACACACACACACACACACAATATTTTTACTTAGTGAATACACATACATTATGTAAATGAAACTTTTATTTTGGATTATTTGTTAAACTAACATAAATAAATAAAAGTCAGGGTGTAAATAGGTAATTAAAAGTATTATTAGTATTAAACAAAGTACTTTTTATATCCAGATATTGTTGGATTTCAGATTTCTTTTGCTGCAAACAGCATGAATGAGCATCTTCTGGTGATAATTATGTGTGTGTGTGTGTGTGTACGGGACATCATTATAGCTGCACTGATGTGTGTATTGATAATCCTCAAACGTGTGAAAAATGTAGGACAGTGGGCAGGGGCTTTTATCTGCCCGCCGGTGGAAATCAATTTGTCATTTCATCAGAGAATACATCAGAGGTGAGCTGGGGGTTTGTGTTTTTCACAGATGCTCCATAATGGTGTGCCTCGGGGCCGTCTGAACCCAAATACACACCAAACTTGAGGAAGGTTTTGGGTGTTATTTGCCGGCCGATAGGTTTGCTGGTGTCAATTGGATTTTGTAAGCATGTGTGGTTTGTAAAATGACTTCTGCTCACAGGAAGACACTGAGCTCACTTTAAACTTTGCCACTAGATAGGTAACTTTCATAACACTCTGGTTCACCTCGAGAAAAAAAAATAATTCAGAATTGCAATGGCCAGAAAATTGATGAATTTGTTGAAATCTGGAGTGTTCCCTGCTGAAAAATCCAGCTTAAACCAGTCTAAGCTGGTTGGCTGGTTTTAGCTGGTCGATCAGCCTGGTTTTAGAGGGGTTTTGGCCATTTCCAGGCTGGTTTCCAGCCATTTCCAGCCTGGTCTTAGCTGGTCAGGCTGGAAAATGACCAGCTAAAACCAACTAAAACCAACTTGACCAGCCTGGTTTAAGCTGGACATAGCTGGTTTTGGCTGGGCTCATTTAGCTTGTACTTTTATTTAAAACACAACTTAAACCAGCGTTAAATCAGCCTTTAGGTTTGATAGTCGGACTCGCTCCTGTTGATGTCGTCAATCTGGCAACCTGCGCTTGCGTGTGTTTTGAACCAGGAGTGCAATACCTAGTTTAGCCACTGGGAGTCAAACTTACTTGCTGCACCTTTAAGACTGTTTAAATATATAAAGCTCTTCCATCAAATAACAATATTTAATTATCTGAAAACATCTATGGAATTAACAAGCTGCTCTGTAAAGAGCTATACAGGCATGGTGGTTACACCATGTAATTACACATTTTTACATTTAATTACATTTGAACGGCAGAGTCTCTATTCTAACAAGAAACACTGCATTATTAAATACATAAATAAATAAATTTCATTGTTTTTAATGATGAAAAAATGGATATTAGTTACTGCGTAAATATTATTTTTCTAAGCAAATTTCTTTCAAAATGCTAAGTAAGAAAGATAAAATATTATTAAACACAAATAAATTTGAATGATTATCCTGAGTGAAAAATAACGCGTTACGTTACAAGTCTTTGGTCAATTCTGACCAGAAATTGTGAGGAACCCAGCATTTTCTTTTTACAGTGTAAAACGCAAATGAATACTCATTTATTAATGTCAGTTAGATGTGTAAATATCAAAGCTTTTTAGTTTATTTTGATATTACTGCAGCTTACTGAAGGTTAAAGATGTCGTAACATTCATAATTAACACTTAAATGAATACTCATAAATCAATGTCAAAATGTGATGTTAATTTATCCCTATAACTTATTAGTGCACAGTTTTGACTACATTATTCATTAAGTCAGATTCAGTGAAGGATTGTGTTTACAGCTTTTCGAAATGCCCAAACTAGTGTGATTATACTGTAATATTTTTGCTTTTGCTCTGTTAACATTTAGTTTGACAGCTGCGAACTGTTTGTTTGAGGGTTTTTAAGGGTCATGTTGATGTATTTCAGCTGTTTCGTTTCTTTTTTTGTTTTGTTTCTTTTTTGTCTCTGGGGCCAGTGAAAGGTCAGCTGGATAAAGGAACTATAAAGATGAAATAGTCATACTTGCAGCACTCAAATATTGCTGATGGAATCAACAAGGGAAAACACTTCATGCAAAACAGGTTTTAATTAGTTCATTTAATTAGACTTTTAGGCTGCGTTGTCGTATCATCTTTCAGACTAGTGGAAATAAAACATTGAAAGAACAATTTGATAGTATCACGATAACAATATTTCTCCAGATGTAACTATATGTTTTCTTTTTCTAGAAAAATAGCTCTGTTTTTAAATCATTGTTCATATAATGATACTAAAATAATAAACAGGTAAAAGTTATTATTCATTAATTTTCCTTCGGCTTAGTCTTTTATTTATCAGGGGTCAACAGAGTGGAATGAACCGCCAACTATTCCAGCATGTGTTTTACACAGCGGATGCCCTTTCAGCCACAACCCAGTTCACACACACACTCATAGACTACGGCCAATTTTATTCATCCAATTCACCTATAGCGCATGTGTTTGGACTGTGGGGGAAACTGGAGCACCCGGAGGAAACCCACACCAACACGGGGAGAACATGCAAACTCCACACAGAAATACCAACTGGCCCAGCCAGGACTTGAACCAGCGACCTTCTTGCTGTGAGGCCACTGTGCTCACCACTGAGCCACAGTGCTGCCCTAAAAGATATTATTGCCCTATATCTAATTATTTAATTTGTTCAATATCAGGGGTGTCCAAACTCGGTCCTGGAGGGCCGGTTTCCTGCTGAGTTTAGCTCCAACTTGCTTCAACGCACCTGCCAGGAAGTTTCTAGTATATTCAGTAAGAGCTTGATTAGCTGGTTCAGGTGTGTTTGATGAGGTTGGAGCTAAACTCTCCAGGACAGCGGCCCTCCAGGACTGAGTGTGGACACCCCTGTTCTATATATCAATTAATTCTAATTTAGATTAAAAAATACTGTCAAAATGCAAACATTTAGTCTTTAAAACACTATGAAAGAGTGAAAACTCTGATAAGAATAGTAAGGCCCCATCTGATTGGCCAAAATTAGATAAACGACAAATAAAATAAATGAAATTTATCACACAGAGTTCTCAAGACAAAAAGATGAAAAAAAAAACTGCATTAATTGATAGCCCAAAGTATACTCTATTTGCAGTAAATAATGCTGATTGTGTTATTTTTATATAAGGCCAGTTATTGCGTCATACTGTTTTTTCTAAATTTATGATCGATACACTCAAAAAATTACGCTTGGTGTTCAAACTACTAAATGAGCTGAAATTACAAAAGTCTTGATTATTTTTTACCAACCTAATTGTTTTATGTTCAATCCACTTAAATTAGTTAGTAAATCGATTGTGTGAAACCCATACCTGTCAACCCTATTGTTTTTTTCCGGGATTCTACCGTATTTTTTATCCTGCTATCATCCCGTAAAGGTATTTTCCTTTATTTCTCTCATATTTTCTATATTTCTATGAAGGGTGGCAATAAACATCAAAGAGCCGATTCTCGCTATACACAACCCATACCGCCAAACCACCAGGGTATTCCCTTCCTTTCCATTACAGACGCTGTTGCCCCTTCTTATGCAATCCTCAAAACTGTAAGTTCATGTAGCGGTGCGTGTCAGATGAGCTCCATACTAATAAATAGACGCTTTTTCCAACATTGGTGTTCCTTACATTGATTCTGCACACGCGATTTGAAGTGGAGCAAAAGTGGACACTCTGGGGTTTGGGTGCATGTTTGAACAGACATATACACAATAATAATAATAATAATAATTATATATATATTTAAACACAACAAATTTTGTCTTAAATGTGCATAAAAAGTACTTTCATTATAGATGTGTGCATATTTAAAGGGACACCTCTGTTATTTAATGTAATCAAACGAAAAATCTAAATGAGAGATTCATTTGCTGCATGCTCTTTAATCAAAATGTTTAAGTTATACAGCGAAGAAAAGGTTAATGAGAATTGATAACTTGATTCAATTTCTTTATAATAGCTATTAATTTAATAAGCTAAACTGTTTAATTTATTAGCAGCTTTTCCTAGTGTATTCTATTTATTCTATCCTTTGTAAATAATAATAATAATAATATTAAAAAAACATATTACTGACCGTTTCGACTGATGAACAGATTTAGTAATTTTTTGGGGGGATGGGGTGGGGGGGTAATCCCTTATTTTCACATCCCAATGTTGACCGGTATGAAACCCAACATTTTTAACAGTGCAAAAATGTTTTTGTTATTGTTTCAACTTTAAGTTTAACATCTCATGCATGCTGTTGTTGTTGTTGTTGCATATTTTTATATTTCTCCATTTCTCCGAAAACTTGGGGACAGTGCAAGAAAAATCTACGGCTGTTTGCAAGACAAGTGAAGAGAGTAAGGAGAATTGGGCTTATAATGATGATATTAGCGTTTATGTAAAAGCTGAAGGGTATTTTGGGCTCAAGATCACACCTACACTCGCAGGAAGACCTACCCACAGCATATTCCATGCGTTTATGCAATGTTGAAAGTGGTGGGGAATCTATTTTCATGATTGTGAATGCAAAACACAAACATGCTACAGTATATAAGTGTTAGTGATTTATTGATTTTTATTTATTTTCAGGTGAACATCATACCCATTATCGCCAAAGCTGACACGATTTCCAAGAGCGAGTTGCACAAATTCAAGATCAAGATCATGAGCGAGCTGGTCAGCAACGGCGTTCAGATCTACCAGTTTCCCACAGACGATGAAGCTGTCACAGAAATCAACTCCTCTATGAATGTGAGTCTTTCTTATCATGAGCGTAACCCTGAAAATTGAATTCAGTTTCAGATGTTAATGTGTATTTCATTGGCTTTTGATTGGTAAGACACTTGTTTGTAGTCCAGCATATGAGCAATATCACAAGAGCAGTGCGATGTGGCTGTATATCGGCAGGTTGTTGCTAGATCGGATATGTTTTCGGCTGGAGGTTAACAAGAATTATTTGTTATTTATGAAATTTATGATTTATTGTATTTTATTATCGTCCACCCCCACCCCAACCCTAAACCCAACCGTCACAGAAGCGTAAAAACAGTAGTTGTACCGAGTATTATTTATCTTATCTATTAAATTACCCAATAAATTGTATTTTTTAACCCCCACCCCAACCCTAAACCCAACCGTCACAGTTATGTAAAAATATTAATTATTGTTATACAGTGTCATTAAAAAATGCTGCTATATTAATATAAATATCGCACTTCCGGCCGGCCGCGTATCCGATCTAGACTTTACCATATCGGCATTGGTGGGAGGCGTGCGTTGGCACGAGGCCACAGGCCGAGTGGCTTAGTGTCCCACCAGTGACGATATACAACCACATCGCACTGCTACTTGTGTGATATTGCGTTTATACAACAGTTCGAGGGCATAATCGTATGTATCAAAAAGAAAATCAAACACTGAGAGTCTCAAAACCCTTTTCTAAGAGGAACTACTTTCTTCCGCCATTCATTCACATCTGCAGCTGATGTCAGAACAGCAGAAGCTGTTACTAACTCACCAACGTCACTTTAGAGCTAGTGTTTGAATGATTCTCAAGCGGTATTGTCTAAAGTGATGACAAAACAGCTGATTTTGCTCACATTTAAGATTATAAGGCTGAACGGCTTGAAATGCCATCAGTCTACAGACGTTTCCCAGTATTTCTCTGTTGCAATTGGGAGAGCACAATAATTAACCCCGAACAAGCCAAAGCAACACAATCACTACCAGATTACTGTTGTGTTTGCGATAAGGAAAAACAGTAAACACATGCAGGCATTTCTTCTTTCTTTCTACTGAACTAGTCTGCAATAGCGAAAACAGGAGACGCATTAGAAACAGATGGCCATCTCTGGTTTTAAGACTTTAAGATGAGTCCCATCACCCACTCAACACACTACAGTTATTATGGTAGCCTATAAATACGGCACTACAACATGCAAAAGAGGGAGATCGACTTAGGGTGCTTTCACACCTGCCTTATTTAGTTGGGTTGAATCGCACTAGAGTTCGTTTTCCCTCTTGGTGCGGTTCGTTTGGGCAGGTGAGAACGTAGCAATCGCACTCGGGTGCGCACCAAAAGCGGACCAAAAAAGCGTACCGAGACCTGCTTGAAGAGGTGGCCTCGGTACGCTTTCAAACGAACCCTGGAGCGGTTCGTTTGTGGTGAGAATGTGATCCAAACTAAAACAGACCCAACCGCAAAAAGTACTGCGCCTTTTTGGACTAATCCAGCTGCCGTAGTGCGATGCGCTGTCTATCTTATGGGGTTTGGAGGAAAAATATTTGTTGACAGCGCTTTACCAACTGTTTTAAACAGAGAGAGAGAGAGAGAGAGAGAGAGAGAGAGGGAGAAACATTACCTGATGGATCATTGGTGATATTTCCGAAAGATGACCATGTCGCAGTTTAGCTAAATTATTTCACGCCTTCTCCTAAAGCTTTCGCCAATTGCAATGCATTAAAACATTGTTTTCCAGCCCCAGCCACCCTTTATTCTCGAAATGTATAGTTTGTCTATAGTGATGCATACAAACTACATAGTATACTGTGACCAGGGATACTGCGTCAGCCAGCGCAGCGACATATGTGTGTCTGCCGGTTTGTTTATTTGCGGTAGTTCCACGTGAATTCTGACCAATTGAAAAGCAGCTTAGGAAATGCGTTCAATAACATCTGGCCAGTGAGTGATGTAGATTTTGTCACATGACTGCATTTTGGTTCGTTTCAACTGGTTCGGACCAAAGCAATCAGTGTGGTGTGAAAGGGACCCAAAACGGCAGAAAAATGCTACAATGTATCATTTGTTGCCTTTGGTCCGGACCAAATGAACCGAACCACATATGTGAAAGCACCCTTAAAAAGCCACTTACCAGTTTTATAATGATTTGGTCAGCTGTAGTTTAAAATTTACGCTGGGGTTTTTCCTCGCCTGTAAGGGCTTATTATGCGGTCTCTGTCGCCATCTTGTGGATGGACAACGTCAACAGTCTTTGGTCTGCTCAGTGACAGGCTAATGACCGCAGACGCTGTGTCTCTCAGAAATGATAAATATTTCAAAATAGGCACTACCCTTATAAATAAACTGCATAGTTGCAATCTAAACAACTAAATTCTCCTCTAAAAATACCCCAAAAGTACATTATGTTGCCCAACAGCAGGAATATTTGTCAAACTGTAGAGCGTCCTCTGCTTGTTGCTGACTGTATGTGGGCGGAGTAATACACAAAGGTGAAGGGTGAAGAGGCCTTTGTGTGCTGTTACTGGCAAAATATTGCACGGCTATCAGCCAATCAGATTCAAGAACCGGACAGAACTGTTGTAAAAATATATATACAGTTGAAGTCAGAATTATTAGCCCCCCTGTTTATTTTTTTCCCCGTTTTCTGTTTAACGGAGAGAAGATTTTTTTCAACACATTTCTAATCATAATAGTTTTAATAACTCATTTCTAATAACTGATTTATTTTCTCTTTGCCATGATGACAGTAAATAATATTTGACTAGATATTTTTCAAGACATTTCTATACAGCTTAAAGTGACATTTAAAGGCTTAACTAGGTTAATTAGGTTAACTAGGCAGGTTAGGGTAATTATGCAAGTTATTGTATAATGATGGTTTGTTCTGTAGACTATCGAAAAAAAAATTATCCTAAAGGGGCTAATAATATTGTCCTTAAAATGGTTTTTAAAAATTTGAAAACTGCTTTTATTCTAGCCGAAATAAAACAAATAAGACTTTCTCCAGAAGAAAAAATATTATCAGTCATACTGTGAAAATTTCCCTGCTCTGTTAAACATAATTTGGGAAATATTTAAAAAAGAGAAAAAAAAAAATCAAAGGGGGCGAATAATTCTGACTTCAACTGTATATATACACACACAAAACCAAGGGACTAGTCATAGTAAGTTTGTATGTATATATGTGTGTGTATGTGTATATATATATAGTCCCTTTGTTTGTTTGTCTGTTAAAAAGGAAAACTTGGTTCATCCAAATTTATATAATATCCTTTCTAACTAGCTTTTGAGAATTAGTGTGTCTCAAATCACAGTATGTTGAAATGAATATTCCAAATTTACTCGTATACTCCATTATTTTCTGGAGAAATTGTAATTGCATCTGACCACTTACATTGCACACAATACATTGCAATTTGGACGTAAGTTCGATTTAAACTATAAAAAACAGGTAAAAAGTGTAACCAAACTACAAACATGCTCGATACTGATGGTGAAGATTACTGAATGATTGTTAATTAATGTCTAACCTTAAGGAAAATATATGAATCACGTTTTCTGTGTTAGATTTTATCTGCAACAACAATGTGAACTCATATAGGACATGTTTGGTTGTTGCCTTTTAAATGCATAATTATGCAAACACCTGAGGAGATTTCTCTGCGTGAAGGACCCGCCAATGGCAGATTAACCTGCTGCTGCATATTAAATATGAAAGAAACGTAGGTGATGTGACAAAATGATTGACAGCATGCGTAACTAAGCAACAGGATGGTCTATATATGAGGAATTAGTTTGTCCTAAAGCTTGTATCCTCTCCTGTTACACACTCAAAAGTATGTACTTTTAGTATTAAAGTAAATTGGGACACAGCAAGTAACAATCAATACAAGTCAATGTTTATTTACTTTAAGAGAAAATAGAATATAATGAGTTATTCATTCATTCATTTTCTTTTTGGCTTAGTCCCTTTATTAATCTGGGGTCGCCACAGCGGAATGAACCGCCAACTTATCCAGCATATGCCCTTCCAACTGCAACCCATCACTGGGAAACATCCATACACACTCATTCACACACACACACACACACTATGGACAATTTAGCTTCCCCAATTCACCTGTACCGCATGTCTTTGGACTTGTGGGGGAAACCGGAGCACACGGAGGAAACCCACGCCAACACGGGGAGAACATGCAAACTCCACACAGAAATGCCAACTGACCCAGCCGAGGCTCGAACCAGCGACCTTCTTGCTGTGAGGTGACAGCACTACCTATTGTGCCACCGTGTCGCCCTATAATGAGTTAGCCAAATGAACATGTACAGTAGGGCCCTTGCAGTCCATTGAATTTGTATATTGATTATTTTTTAAAGGGTTAGTTCACCCAAAAATTGGAGATCTATCATCATTTACTCAATCTCTGCTTTATACTGTAACCGTTGACTTTCAAATAATTTTTCTTCCTTCTATACACTACTTGACAAAAGTCTTGTCGTCGATCCTAGTTGTAGGAGCAACAAATAATAACTTGACTTCTAGTTGATTATTTGGAAAAGTGGCAGAAGGTAAATCCCAAGCATCCCAATCTTCACAAATACTGCAGAAGACCTACTGGAACCAGCATGGACCCAAGATTCTCCAAAGAAGTTTGGTGAAGGAAAAATCATGGTTTGGGGTTACATTCAGTATGGGGGCGTGCGAGAGATCTGCAGAGTGGATGATCAACATCAACAGCCTGAGGTATCAAGACATTTGTGCTGCCCATTACATTATAAACCACAGGAGAGGGTGAATTCTTTAGCAGGATAGCGCTCCTTCTCATACTTCAGCCTCCACATCAAAGTTTCTTAAAGCAAAGAAGGTCAAGGTGCTCCAGGATTGGCCAGCCCAGTCCCCAGACATGAACATTATTGAGCATGTCTGGGGTAAGATGAAGGAGGAGGCATTGAAGATGAATCTAAAGAATGTTGATGAACTCTGGGAGTCCTGCAGGAACGCTTTCTTTGCCATTCCAGATGACTTTATTAATGCGTGATTTGAGTTATTGCAGAGATGTATGGATGCAGTCCTCCAAGCTCATGATGGAGTCAGACACAATATTCATTCTGTTTCCACTGCAGCATGACTTTATATTCTGTACTGGACATTATTTCTGTTCAGTGACAAGACTTTTGTCTAAGCAAAGTCAGACCTTACTGTCCTAATGAAATCATTAAAATCAATACATCTATATAAAACAAAATCTCATTTATTTTAATTAACAAGGTCTATTATTTACTTTGAATTAAAAATAATGGATCTGAATGAATGAAAACCAGGTAGTGTCCGTTTGAGTAATTAGTGTTTTAATTGAAGCATTAATGTGTTGAATTGTCTTTCTTGTAGGCACATCTGCCGTTTGCTGTGGTGGGCAGTGTTGAGGAGGTGAAGGTGGGCAATAAGACGGTGAGGGCCAGGCAGTACCCATGGGGCATCGTTCAAGGTAAGCTGAAGCTGAAAATAAAGAGTGTTTGGCTCTCTTAGTGTATATTTGCAGCACTTTTACTTTTTCCAAGGAGCTCAAGTGTGCTTTTGAGGCTTAATTTGGCCACAACTTTCAGCAAATGGACTGATTTTTGGTGACCAATCTTATTTTGACACATATTTTGGGGAAATGCTTTGAAAGTTTTCACTATACACTCTGGGCAAATTGACTACCCTTTCGTTGTGTTGGGGGCTGTTTTTACCCCATTGACTTCCATTATGATCACATTTTTTTATCACAAAGCCATGACACCAAATAATCACGCATTCTTTATTGTTGCTGGTTGTCCCTGTTGGGAAGAGCTGCAATTTGTAATTTTCACTGTTGATCATTAGATTCATCATCATTATTATTATTATTATTTTTCAAGCTCAAGCAGATCTGTAATGGATGAGAATATCATGCCGGTGTTTGTCAGACACTTTGGGACTTTTAGTTGAACTTATTTTATACTTCTTAATTTAATTTAAAATTTTAATTTGTATTTTTTTTACATCACACTGAGGAAGGCATTGTGCCGAAACGTTTGTGTTTTTTGTCACCCGCAGAATGTAAAAATAAAAACAATACGAAGCAATTACTTGATGAGTGCGAATCATTACCTGTTTGAACAATAGTATTGACTTGATTAACGCACCAAAAAGTTTCCTTAAAAACCGCGAGTGCGCAGGGCAAATTTCATTATTTTTTTTTTACATACAATAAAACAATAAACATTACATTAATTTTATTTATTATTTCTGGCGTCTGTCAGACACACTGGGACTTTTATTTAATTTTATTTTTTATAAAATTGTATTTATTTATTTTTTATAATTTATTTATTTATATATAAATAATTTAATTTTTTTTTTTTTTATAAGCAGATCTGTAATGAATGAGAATATCATGCCGGCGTCTGTCAGACACATTGGGACTTTTATTTTAACTTGTTTTTTATTTAATTTGATCTTTTATTAAATTTTATTTTTAATTAAATTTAATAATTTTATTTATTTTTTATTTTATTTTTTTATTATTTTTATTTTATTTTTTTAAATATTTATTTATATATTTTTTTATTTTATAAGCAGATCTGTAATGATTGAGAATATCATGACTGCGTTTGTCAGACACATTGGGACTTTTATTTTAACTTGTTTTTTATTTAATTTGATCTTTTATAAAATTTTATTTTTAATTAAATTTAATATTTTATTTTATTTATTTATTTATTTTTTAATATTTATTCATATATTTTTTATTTTATTTTATAAGCAGATCTGTAATGGATGAGAATATCATGCCGGTGTTTGTCAGACACTTTGGGACTTTTAGTTGAACTTATTTTATACTTCTTAATTTAATTTAAAATTTTTATTTGTATTTTTTTACATACAATAAAACAATAAACATTACATAAATTTTATTTATTATTTCTGGCGTCTGTCAGACACAATGGGACTTTTATTTTATTTTACTTTATATTTTATTTTAGACCCTGTTGTTGAGATTAAGCAGATCTATAATAAATGGGAATATCATGCTGGAGTCTTGTCAGACAAACTGGGACTTTTATTTGAACTTATTTTACATTTTATTTTGTTTATTTATTTAATTTTATTTTACAAGCAGCTCTGTAATGAATGAGAATATCATGCCGGCGTCTGTCAGACACACTGGGACTTTTATTTGAATTTGTTTTTTATTTAATTTTATTTTTTATAAAATTTTATTTATTTTTATTTTTTTTATAATTTATTTATATATATGTAAATGTATATTATTTTATTTTTTATTTAATTTTTTTTTATAAGCAGATCTGTAATGAATGAGAATATCATGCCGGCGTCTGTCAGACACATTGGGACTTTTATTTTAACTTATTTTTTATTTAATTTGATCTTTTATTAAATTTTATTTTTAATTAAATAAAAAAATATTTTTTTTTTTTATATTTATTCATATATTTTTTTATTTTATTTTATAAGCAGATCTGTAATGAACTTTTATTTTAACTTGTTTTTATTTAATTTGATCTTTTATAAAATTTTATTTTTAATTTATTTTATTTTATTTATTTTTTATTTATTTATTTTATTATATTTGTTTTTTATTATTTTTATATTTATTTTTTATAATTTTTATATATGTATATAATTTTTATTTTTTATAAGCAGATCTGTAATGAATGAGAATATCATGCCGGCATCTGTCAGACACATTGGGACTTTTATTTTAACTTGTTTTTTTATTTAATTTGATCTTTTATTAAATTTTATTTTTAATTAAATTTAATAATTGTATTTATTTTTTATTTTATTTTTTTATTATTATTTTATTTTTTTATATTTATTTATATATTTTTTATTTTATTTTATTTTATAAGCAGATCTGTAATGAATGAGAATATCATGACGGTGTTTGTCAGACACATTGGGACTTTTATTTTAACTTATTTTTTATTTAATTTGATCTTTTAATAAATTTTATTTTTAATTCAATTTAATATTTTATTTTATTTATTTTTTATTTTATTTTTTTTTATTTTATTTTTTTAATATTTATTCATATATTTTTTATTTTATTTTATAAGCAGATCTGTAATGAACTTTTATTTTAACTTGTTTTTTATTTAATTTGATCTTTTATAAAATTTTATTTTTAATTTATTTTATTTATTTTTAATTAATTTATTTTATTTTATCTGTTTTTTATTATTTTTATATTTATTTTTTATAATTTATATATATATATATATATAATTTTTATTTTTTATAAGCAGATCTGTAATAAATGAGAATATCATGCCGGCATCTGTCAGACACATTGGGACTTTTAGTTTAACTTGTTTTTTATTTAATTTGATCTTTTTTTAAATTTTATTTTTAATTAAATTTAATAATTTTATTTATTTTTTTGTTGTTTTTATTTTTATTTTTTTATATATTTTATTTATATATTTTTTATTTTATTTTATAAGCAGATCTGTAATGAATGAGAATATCATGACGGTGTTTGTCAGACACATTGGGACTTTTATTTTAACTTATTATTTATTTAATTTGATCTTTTATTAAATTTTATTTTTAATTAAATTTAATATTTTATTTTATTTATTTATTTATTTTATTTTTTTTTTTTTAAATATTTATTCATATATTTTTATTTTATTTTATAGGCAGATCTGTAATTAACTTTTATTTTAACTTATTTTTTTTATTAAATTTTATTTTTTATTATATTTTATTTTTAATTTTATATTTTATTTTATACACTGTTGAGCTTAAGCAGATCCGGAATGAATGAGAATATCATGCCGGAGTCTTGTCAGACACACTGGTGCTTTTATTTTTATTTTATTTTAGACAAGCAGATCTGCTTTATTTTATTTTAAGCAGATTTGTAATGAATGAGAATATCATGCTGAAGTCTTGTCAGACACACTGGGACCTTTATTTTATTTTATGCTATATCATATATACACTGTTGAGTTTAAGCAGATCTGCAATGAATAAGAATATCTGGCGTCTGTCAGACACACTGGGACTCTTATTTGACCCCTGCTCTTGATTCTCCTTAAGCTTCTCCCTGTGGATCCTGCTGCTTGAGGCGTATTTTTACTACGCCTTTCATGTGAAAACAATCCCATCAATCAAAGCGGAGATAAATGCCAGTCTGGATGAGAGCTAATTACTGTGTTTTCTCAGATGAGAGAGAGCGAGAGAGAGAGGGTTTGCTCTGCACAGATAAGGTCACGTCATTAGCAGTGACTGTGTTTCTGTTTAATTAAATGTGCTTCATCAAAGAGACGAGAGCAGAACAGCAGTCGGCTTTGGGAAGTCTAGGTTTTTTGTAGCGTACATTTAAAATATAATAAAAAGCATATGAGCTCAGTTGAATTGTTTTTCTGAATTAACAGCTTTCAGCATAACTTCATTACGATTATTAGCCCCCCTGTATTTTTTCCCCCCAATTTCTGTTTAACAGAGAGATTTTTTTCAACACATTTCTAAACATAATAGTTTTAGTGAGTGGATATTGACCTGTATTGACTGTGATCGTCTTCATGTGTGTGTGCATTTGCAGTGGAGAATGAGAGTCACTGTGACTTCGTGAAGCTGAGGGAGATGTTGATCCGGGTGAACATGGAAGATCTGAGAGAGCAGACTCACGCCAGACACTACGAGCTCTACAGGCGCTGTAAACTCGAGGAGATGGGCTTCAAAGACACCGACCCTGACAGCCAGCCCTTCAGGTGAATGCTAAACTCCTCACACACTGCCTGAGATGCTCACTGTCAGAACATGAGCTTACAATGCATTTACATGACTAGAGCGGTGCTTAAAATGGAGAAATCTGCATCGATTTTTAAAACTCAATGATATTCTCTCTTGAATCAATTCTGGGAGGATGGGCGTGTTAAGCGATTTATTTTAGTTGGTTGGGTGTTGTCAAGTGTGTAAGTTAAATTACACCTACAGGGGTGTAACACACAACATGTGAACATCCATTTGATTTATGGATGAATTATCTTTTTAAAACCTTTATAAAATGTGCATCTAATGAAAATGTGTTTAAAAACGTTAGACGTGTGTTTGCTACAGCCTGCAGGAGACGTATGAAGCCAAGAGGAAGGAGTTTCTCGGAGACCTGCAGAAGAAGGAGGAGGAGATGAGGCAGATGTTCGTCAATAAAGTGAAGGAGACGGAGGCCGAGCTGAAGGAAAAGGAGAGAGAGGTCAGTCCTGCATCTTCAGCATACGATTTCTATACTCGGAGCACTTTGGTGGATGTTTTCTAAAATGTATCCCTGAGAAGAATTTTGAGTTATTTGAACTGAAAAAAATCATATTATTGTTTTAAAGGGGAGCTATTATGCAAAAATCACTTTTATAAGGGGTTTAAACACAGTTGTGTGTCAGCAGTGTGTGCATATAACCAGCTTCTAATGATAAAAAATGTATTCTCTTTGTATGTGTCATCAGAGGGGGAAAGCCCCACCCACTAGTGATCGTCTCTCCCTCATTAGCATGAACAATCCTGTTTTGGTGACTGTCGCTTTAAATTCAAATGAGATTGTGCTGTTTTCAAAAGAGGGCGGAACTACAATTGAGTCAGTATAATGGCAGATCCAAAAACAAGCCTGTCCTATACGCTTATTTCACGCGACCGCCATTTTAGAACACGAAAGTGAGGCTGCGGTGGGAAGAAAGCCTGAAGTATAGGATCAGCACTGTAAACATTGCAACAATATGCTGTGTGCTATAAACCTCCAGCTGTTGCTGCGACTTCAAAATGCAGAAATGGTGTAAACATCACTTTAATATCATTCTGTTCAGTTTCATTTAAACAATTAAAAGCATATTAGGCATCAAGCAACATCACAATCTCTTTAAGAGTGATACACTTAAGTGTCCTCCTAGACTTCAGTTCATGGCAGCAGGTAAACACCGTGGGGACGCTTCCCTGCTTCAGCCTAACCCGGTGAGTGATAAAACACTGCAGTCCTCTGTAGCACATCTTCGTGTTGTCTTTAACAGTGTTGTCCCGCTACTGAAGTTTTAAAAACGTCAATTTCCCGCTAACATTTACGCGCCGCTGAGCGCGCTCATAAACACCGCTGATTTGCCGTAGTATTCACCAGTGCTCAACTGAATGACTGTGAAGGTTATCAGCTTCCTGCTCTTCACAGATTGAAAACACACATAGACGGATATTCGAGCGTTTTTAAAGCCGTGAAGATCAGTCGATTCATCAGCGGATCGCTCGTCTGTGTTTGCACTCAGTAAACAGCGGTGAGGTGAACTGATGACCTTCACAGCCAATCAGAGTGATTTCTGTTGAGCACGTGAACACAATGGCCAATCAGCGCCGTTTAAGAACTCCATGAACAGTGTCTTAAATGTTAATGAGAAATTGGCGTTTTTTTACATTTCATTATGGAAATTTTGTATCGTGACAAGTCTAATATAGTGAGAGAATCAGTTCATTAACTTGAGTTTGATGAATGACATCTAAAATGTGTGTTTGGGAAAGAAAACGTTAGCTAAGTAGTGGCATTTCCCTTAACTTAGCTGAAAATGAGGTCAAATATCTTTTTTATTTTCACTATTCATTCAGAACGGACCTTCGGGTCACTCGGTAGGCGCTGAAATGATAAATTTGTGTCACTTTCTCTTCGCTGGTAAGATATACAGCCAAGTACACAACATTCCTGTGTGACTCAGTCTATACTTCCGGGTTTCTTCCCACCACAGCCTCGATTTCGCTGTTAATAATGGCGGCCGCGTGAAATCAGTCTATACTAATTAGGGAGAGATGTCCAGTTGTGGCTTTCCCCTTCTGATGACACGTACAAAGGGAGAATGTCAATCAAAGTGTTTCTGCAGACTGTTTTTATCAAGTCTCATTATAAAAAATAAAATGTAATACAGTTTTACCATTAGAAGCTGGTTATATTCACACATTATTGCTGTTTACACCTCTGATAAAAGTGACTTTTGCATAATAGGTCCACTTTAAACTCTTTTGTAACAGACACCAACACAATGTTTATTAAATATAATTTTCATAATTTCTGTTCATCGGAGAGAAGATTTTTTCAACACATTTCTAAACATAATAGTTTTAATAACTCATTTCTAATAACTGATTTATTTTATCTTTGTCATGATGACAGTAAATAATGCTTAAAGTGACATTTAAAGGCTTAACTAGGTTAATTAGGTTAATTAGGCAGGTTAGGGTAATTAGGCAAGCTATTGTATAATGATGGTTTGTTCTGTAGACTATCAAAAAAAATCTAGCTTAAAGGGGCTAATAATATTAACCATAAAATCTTGTTTAAAAAATAAAAAACTGCTTTTATTCTAGTCGAAATAAAACAAATAAGACTTTCTCCAGAAGAAAAAATATTATCAGACATACTGTGAAAATTTCCTTGCTCTGTTAAACATCATTTGAGAAATAGTTGAAAAGAAATAAAAAAATCAAAGGATGGCTAATAATTCTGACTTCAACTGTGTGCATGTGTGTATATATATATATATATATATATATATATATATATATATATATATATATATATATATATATATATATATATATAGCAGTTCAAAAATATGTGCATTTGCATTTTGGTTTCCACATTTTATCCAAATTACCAGCATGGTGTGATTTCTGAGAAGGTGTGATAAAAATACCACATTAGACTCTTCAAATCAAATTTTAGTGAGCATTTGCATTAATTCCTCCTATGTCCATTCCTCTTCTCCTTTCTCTCCTTCTTTCTCCCACTTAGTTTTAATACAAATCATCAAGTGTGTATGCTTTTCTATTGCTTCTTTAAGCAAAAATAGTCTTGTTTTTACTTTTGATGTATGATTATTTTGCTCACCCCATTGGCAGATTGTTTAGCTTGTTTTAAGAAAAAACTCACTTCATTTTGACAGATTATTTCTTAGCCCTTGTTTGCCGTTGGGAATGTTTTGATTTTGATTCTTCTTTTGGGCACAAATTTCTCTCCGTTTCAGAAAATAGACTAATTTTTGGTGACTAATCTCATTTTGACACATATTATGAGAAAATGCTTTGACATTATTAAAAAAACTCACCAGTACACTCTTGGCAAATTGACTACCCCTTTGATATATTAAAAACATCCACTGAATTAAACTGCTGTAAAAATGCATCAGATTAATATTTTTTGTACTTTTTTTTTTTTTTTTTCATAAATCTGTTAATCAACCTCAGTCCTGATCAAAACTACTAAATAGTTTAGAATATTACATGATTTTAACTCTTAAATTGCCAAATTCATAAATGATGTCACTGATTTGGTGAAAAAACACACAAAATGACGTATTTTGAATATAAAAAGTAACTGTGAACTGGATTTTTTGTCACCTTTTATCTCAGTCTTGGGCATGTGAACAATTAGTAACAACATTGGCTTTGATGCATTGTTAGTGTTTGTGCATCATAAGATTTTCATTTATGGTTGGTGGCTGTTTCCCCATTGACTTCCATTATATTCACATTTTTTGATTGCAAAACCATGACACCAAATAATCATGCATTTTTGATTGTTGGTGTTTTTCCTTGTTGGAAAGAGGTCAAATTTGTCCAGTGAATGATATTTTTTATTAGTGTTGGCTTGTCCAGTGTAATTGTGATGTCCATGACAAATAAACAAATATCTGTAATCTGCTCAGTTACATGAGAAGTTTGAGCAGCTGAAGCGAATGCACCAGGAGGAGAAGAGGAAAGTGGAGGAGAAGAGACGCGAGCTGGAGGAGGAGATGAACGCTTTCAATAGGAGGAAAGTGGCCGCCGAGACCCTCTCGCTCTCACAGCCCCTCAAGAAGGACAAGGACAAGAAAAAGTGAGTTCACTCGTCTTCTCATTCATCATTTTCTCCAATGCAGTGATTTCAGGTGGTTATATTAAAGGGGGCCTACTATGCAAAAATTACTTTTATAAGGGGATTAAACACAGTAGTGTGGCAGCAAGTTGGCAGTTCATTCCGCTGTGGTGACCCCTGATGAATAAAGGGACTAAGCCGAAGGAAAATGAATGAATGAATGAACACAGCACGCACAAAAATATTTTATAAATATGAACTTTTGTTTTGTATTCGATTAATCATTTGACAGCATTAGTTTTTTTTACATTAGCTATATATATTTTTTTTTCAGAGAAAGATCATTTACTGCCGATTCATCACTCATATTTCTATGCATCATAAACACTGTTTCTACACATAAAAAAAAACGTGATTAATACTGATTTTTTTTATCCGATTTCGGCCATTTTAATAAGAATAATCAAGGATTACATTCTGAACTGCTTGTGCTAAAATGCTAGTTGTGCAAATGCTAAAATGCTATGTGTACAAATGCTAGTTTCTGACTAAACCAGAATCCACATCACATCTCATTGGGGAGTTATTTCAAATGTTGTTATGAATCTCCCTGCTGAAAAAAACAGCTAAACCAGCTTAAGCTGGTTGGCTGGTTTTAGCTGGTCAACCAGCCTGAATTTAGAGGGGTTTTGGCTGGTCTTAGATGGTCAGGCAGGAAAATGACCAGCTTAAACCAGCTTGACCAGCCTGGTTTAAGCTGGACATAGCTGGTTTTGGCTGGTCAAGCTGGTTTGAGCTGATCAACTCTCAGCCTGACCAGCTATAAGACCAGGCTGGAAATGGCTGGAAACCAGCCTGGAAATGGCCAAAACCCCTCTAAAACCAGGCTGGTTGACCAGCTAAAAACAGCCAACCAGCTTAGGCTGGTTTAAGCTGGATTTATCAGCAGGGCTGAGTTGTTTTTAGATTTAAAGCACATACGATTATATTCCACGATCATGAGAACATATTTTATTTTCTAGAAATACTTTGGAAGTATGCTAGCTGTTTTATTGATGGTAACTGATATTTTTACAGACGTGTTAGTATTTTAATATAATCTCATATAATTACAGGTGGAAGCGTGAAGTCCATATCCTTAACTTTTCATGTATAGGTTTTAGATAAGTCTAGCTTAATAAACGGAAAAATAACAATAACATTTTAAACATTCCTCACTATTAGCTTGATGCTTATTACTGGCATGTTATTAATATATTGGCTGTTTATTAATACATATTCTGCATGATCTTATTCTACATCTCTACACCCAATACATAAACCCAATTACTACCTTAAGCAAAAAGTTAGGAGTTTATTAAGCTAAAGGTTATAGTTAATGGTTTATTATTTGCACATAAAAGTGTGATCAAAATCACAAATCTAAATCATTTTTGGTAGATTTGTGTACAGTTGTTGATTGAAGAGTGCAAATGTGTATACTGTAAACAATATCATTTACACAACAAAGAGCATAGAGCTCTTGCTTCCACTGTGACGGTCTTCTCTCATCACATTCAGCTTAACACTTATAAACATTAACATTTATATTAAACCGTTGTAATATAAAACATCGTTTATTTTTGCCACAGCACAGCAGGTTCATGTTTTAAAGTCTTTCTGCTGTCAAATTGGCTTGTGTTTCATGGGCGCCATCTTGTGGTTACTTGCATGTTTACACGGCGTCCATTTTGTGGGTTAAACCTGACGCGATTCAGCATCTGAAAAAAAACTGCTCATATTTGACAGAAAACAACGTACACTCGGTCAGAATATAAAACTAATTCTCTGATTGTGATATATTTTTAAAATTACTTCATCACAATTTGATTTTAAAGGCACAATATGTACGTTTATGTCGATCAAACATCTAAAAACCACTAGAACAATGTTATTAGGCTGATTTATTCACTTATTATCCCAAATGTATCAAATCCAAAGAAATTACCAAGTTTAACAAGTGTTAAGCAAGTTCTCTGATTCATTTTGAAAATACCTTTATCACAAACTCATTTTAAAGGCACAATATATACGTTTTCTTTCATTCAGACATCTAAAAAATGACTAGAACAGTATGTATTTCACTGATTTATGTAGTTATATTATCCCAAATGATACAGAGAATGATCAAATCCAGAGAAATTATCAGTTTAAACAAGTTCCCTGATTCGTTTTTAAAGTATCTTTACCACAATCTAATTTTAAATGCACAATGTGTATGTTTTTTCATTCAGACATCTAAAAAAATCACTAGAACAGTATGTATTTTGCTGATTTATGTACTTATATTATCCCAAATGATTCAGAGAATGATCAAATCCAGAGAAATTATTAACAAGTGTTATGGAGTGTGTGCTGTGTGTTCATGCTAATGACGTCACACACTCTCAGGAAATTACTTCAGCCTTTCTCTTCACGGTCTTACTCTACTTCATATTACCATGATTATAAGTGTTAGATATTTTACTCATCCATCAACATGATTTCTGCTGGGGTCCTGTAGGATGATGAAGACCACAACTCCCATGATTCCACACTCATAAAAATACACCTTTGTTTGTTGTGAATACGCACCCTCTAGTGGCCAAAACTACATACTGTGCCTTTAAGCTAACAAATTGCCAGCTATTGGCCTTAAAGCGATAGTACACACAAAAATAAAAATTCTGTCATCGTTTACTCATTATTACAAACCTGTTTGTGTTTCTTTTTTCTGTTAAACACTAAAGAAGATATTTTAAAACATGTTAAAAACCGGTAACTATTGACTATTGCATTGTATTTTTTTATTCATAATATGGAACATTCTTCAAAATATCTTCTTTTGTGTTCAACAGAAGAAAGAAGTGAACTAATTTAGAGCCTCTTGAGTGTAAGTAAATGGTGAGGAAATGCTCATTTTTGAGTGAACTATCCGTTCAGCTGCATTTTAGACTTGGCGGATGCTTAAATCCTGGACAATATGGCGAATGTGACTCCAAATTCAAACAATAATTTTCAATCCATGTTTAGTTTTCATCCCATTATAACAGCATGCTTGTATTTGTGTATTTCTCAATGCTTTTATTATTATATTCATGTGTTCATTTGCATGTTTCCATGTTGTTTTGGTTCCCCATTTTCCGTTGAGATTCATCTTCCTGTTTTGTGTTTGTTTTTTTTCTTTCAGTTAATTTATGAGCACATCCGCAGGCCATCCATGGACTTTCCTTCATTAACGTTTGCAGCGTCGCCTTTTGTTTTGTTTCGTTTTTTTGACATGTTCCTCATGACATTGTGTTAAAGGGGACCAAAAGCTCCTGATTGGACGCCAGAGACGTGCATTATGGGGACTGAACAGATTCTGGTGTTGTATTTTTGTTTTCCTTCATGTGTGTTTCTGGTGTGGATGGAGGTCATTTTTAGTATCCCTCATCAGCCGTGTTATTTTACTCTTATGTTTCCGAGCGCGAGTGTGTTTTCTTTTAGCACACCGTGTGCTTTGGTACTAAACCATCTGCTCATTCGTCTCGCTGTCAGGCCAATGTTTTTGTGACGCATGTATTGAGAAGTTCATGTTTCCCTTGCCAATGTACAGTAGTATTTAAGATCTGAGCCAAACTCATGATTACAGCGCAGTGATGATTTTATTATTATGCCACCCTGGCCAAATAAAGCTATTTTTGATGCTGTTTTTAAGAGCGCACGACAACAGATATGCAAATGATATCTATTTTTTGTTTTCGTACTGTAAGGCGTATAAGGCTGTATGGTATTCAGGTTATGTTTCACATTTAAAGCCATAGCTGATGCTGAAATAAACACTCCCCCATTTACGTCATCTGCTGTGTGGTGTTTGCTGTATAAATCAGACAAATTGAGGGATGTGAGAGATAAAGCCAGTGTTGGGTGTGATTGGTTACTCTAATTAGATTACTTTTCTGCTGAAAAAGTAATGTAAGGGATTACTTTTAGTTTGAATGTTAGTTACTTATAGGCTTACCACTATATCATTTTTGTTGTGCAATATATTGCACTCAAATGTGTTACGATAAATGATATTATTGTCATTTTAAGACTGTTTAATGCCAGAATGACAATAATAATCTAATGAACACATACTATTTTGTATTCTTAAGAATATTTAATATATATATATATATATATTCATGTTAACAGTTTAATAATTAGGCATTGGAATCAGAATGTGAAAACATATCCCAAAACGAATAAAAATTCTTTGGTATATACACTCACTGGCCACTTTATTAGGTACACCTGTACAACTGCGCAAATTTCTAATCCGCCAGTCACATGGCAGCAATTCAATGCATTTAGGCATGTAGACATGGTCAAGACGATCTGCTGCAGTTCAAAGCGGAAGAAAGGGGATTTAAGGGACTTTGAACGTGGCATCCCTGCCAGGATTTTTATGCACAACCATCTCTAGGGTTTACAGACAATGGTCAGAAAGGGAAAATATCCAGTGAGCGGCAGTTCTGTGGGCACAAATGCCTTGTTGATGTCAGAGGAGAATGGCCAGACTGGTTCCAGCTAATAGAAAGGCAACAGTAACTTAAATAAGCACTCGTTACAACCGAGGTCTGCAGAAGAGCATCTCTGAACACACAACACGTCCAACCTTGAGGCGGATGGGCTACAGCAGCAGAAGACCACACCGGGTGCCACTCCTGTCAGCTAAGAACAGGAAACCGAGGCTACAATTCACACAGGCTCACCAAAACTGGACAATAGAAGATTGGAGAAATGTTGCCTGGTCTGATGAGTCTCCATTTCTGCTGCAACATTCAGATGGTCGGGTCAGAATTTGGCCTCAACAACATGAAAGCATGGATCCATCCTGCCTTAAATCAACGATTCAGGCTGCTGGTGGTGTGGGGGATATTTTCTTGGTCCTTTAGTACCAATTGAGCATCGTGTCAACACCACAGCCTACCTGAGTATTGTTGCTGACCATGTCCATCCCTTTATGATTACACTCTCCATCTTCTGATGGCTACTTCCAGCAGGATAACACACCATGTCATAAAGCGTGAATCATCTCAGACTGGTTTCTTGAACATGACAATGAGTTCACTGTACTCAAATGGCCTCCACAGTCACCAGAGCTCAATCCAATAGAGCACCTTTTGGATGTGGTGGAACAGGAGATTGGCATCATGGATGTGCAGCCGACAAATCTGCAGCAACTGTGTGATGCTATCATGTCAATATGGAGCAAAATCTCTGAGGAATATATTCAGTATCTTGTTGAATCTCTGCCACGAAGGATTAAGGCAGTTCTGTTCCTGTGACGCTCCAGGGACAGACGAGTCTTCGCTGAGGTCCAGCATTCTCCAGCGCCCAGACTGCAGCTCTGCACAAGACGTTTGGCCATAGGAGAAATGGTCATGCCCAACTGAGCCAGGTTTTTCTCGAGGTTTTTTAAATTCTTCACTTTCGCCAATTGGTGAAGTTTATTCCTCGCTGCTATCGCCACTGGCTTGCATGGTCTGGGATCTGTAAAGCTGCGCATCGATGGCTTGCTCTTTGTGTTGAATTGAATTCTGAAGGCAAAAATGGGTCCAACTCGGTACTAGTAAAGTGTACCTAATAAAGTGGCCACTGAGCGTATACATACACACGGTCTATATCTACACAGTAATAAACATTGAAAAATTGTTTTGTTTTTAATTTGCAAATTGCCGACTAGACTGGGTGTTCAATAGTTTTAGGAACTTTGATAAAAGGTTTTAATCCACTTCAAATGTTGACTATAGACAGATATTTTTAGTGAATTTTGTCATTTCAAATGAGTATTTAAAAGAAAACCTTCAAATGACAGCTGTCAAAATACAGTTTTATTGCATAGAACAAAAGAATCTCCTGTTTGTACAAAATAAATGCAGGCTCCCACTCAGAACAGAAAACTCCTATTGGTTTCATTTCAGAGGAGTTTAACCTGTAGCTGCCTTTAAAGGGTCCGTATTTGGTTGAAATCAGGACAAAAAAAAAAACTCCATAATAGCTTAACAGAAATGTTATTTCCTCTTCACATTAATCAGAAACAGAAAATATAAAAAAAGAAATTGTGTCAAGTGTCAAAAACCTGACAACTGCATAATACTATAAAGCTGAACTCCATTACAGAGACGGTTCACCCAAATATGGAAATCCTGTCACTGGAAGGACTTCACTAGTTACATTTCTGTCTTCTGTTGAACACAAAGGAAGACATTTTGAAGAATGTAGAAAACCGGTAACCATTGACTTCTATAGAATTTTTTTGTTCCTACTATGAATGTCAATGGCTGCTTTTTCCAACATTCTTCAGAATATCTTTCTTTGCGTTCAACAAAGCACTTTTGGGAAACGGTCATGCTGAAAGAACTCCACTTTTTTGGAAATCATTGTACAGCTCTCCTAGAGTTAAAGTTAAGTTTTACCATTTTAAACCATTTTCAGCAGATCTCTGGGTCTGGTGGGAGCACTTTTAGCTTAGCTTAGCATAAATCATTGAATCAGATTAGACCATTAGCATCTCACCAAAAAATAAATAAAAGTTTTCATTCCAACGTGATAATCAAGGAAATTTGCTGCCATACCATGCACAATGATAATACGCGATGCCTAAAAGTAGTCCTCAACGAAATGGACTATATTACGATGCGTAATAACATCATTGCATCTGCTTAAGGCATGGTACAGCAACAAATTTCATTATTACACCACAGTGAGACTAGTTCCTAGCCATATCAGCCTAGGGGACAGAACATTTTCATTATCCTTCAGTCTTAGTACACAATGCAACTCCAGAAGAGTCATGCTTTATCAACTTTTTTTTTTGAATCCGGCAAGATGCTAATGGTCTAATCCGATTCAATGATCTATGCTAAGCTAAGCTAAAAGCACTTTTGCCACACTCTGAGACTGACTGAATGGATTAGAGCAGGGTGTGGGCAAACTCGGTCCTGGAGGGCCGGAGTCCTGCACAGTTTAGCTCCAACTCTAATCAAACACACCTGCTTATAGATTTCAAGGGATCTTGAAGACACTGACTAGCATGTTCAGGTGTGTTTGATTAGTGTTGGAGCAAAACTGTGCAGGACACCGGCCCTCCAGGACTGAGTTTGCCCACCCCTGGATTAGAGGTATCCAGTTGAGTCTTATCCTTTTTTAAAGGAAAATGAGTCAACCGTTATCAAAACTCTTTTTTTTTTTTTAATTGAGTGAGATGCTAATGGTCTAATTCACTTCAATGATTTATGCTAAGCTAATAGTGCTTGTGTCAAACTCCGAGATCGACTGAATGGATTAAAAACAAACAGTAAGACTCAACTGTATACCGCTAAAGGAAAATGAGTCGAGCTTTATCAAAACTTTTTTTTTTTTTTTTTATAATTGAGTGAAATGCTAATGGTCTAATTCGATTCAATTATCTATGCTAAGCTAAACTAATACTGCTTCCGCCAGACCCCGAGATCGACTAGATGGATTAAAAACAAGTGGTAAGACTCAACTTATTGTCCTTGAGCTTTATCAAAACTCTCTTATGAATCAAGTGATATGCTAATGGTCTAATCCGATTCAACGATCTATGCTAAGCTAAGATAAAAGTGCTTCTGTCAAACTCAGATCAACTGAATGGATTAAAAAAAAGGGTAAGACTCAACTGTATACCGCTAAAGGAAAATGAGTCGAGCTTTATCAAAACTCTTTTCTTTTTTTGAATCGAGCGAAACGCTAATGGTCTAATCCGATTCAATGATCTATGCTAAGCTAAGCGTTCCACCAGGGTCTGAGATCGACTGAATGGATTAAAAAATAAATAAATGGTAAGACTCAACCGTTAACTCTGAGAAAAATGTTAAATAAATCCATTTAAAAAATAAAGTGTTGAGTTTCTTTACGAAATCGACTTAATTCAAAATGATTAACTAGTTAAATAAAAAAAAAAATTAACGTTAAAGCACCGTAAAAAAAAAATCCTGCAGAAATTGTACGTCCGAATAGCTCATATGAGGATACAAAAATATAAAAGTATAAAAATAAACCATATAAAAAACCAAACAAACATAAAAAAAAATCATCAGTAATGTGTTAAAAGTGCTGCGTTAGAGCAGAAGCTCCCAATTCCAGTCCACATTTTGCATCTCTCACTTAACCGTGAGTCAGATCATCAGCTCATTAACAAAAAGATCCATGAACTGATACTTATGCATCAAATAACAGAGAGACATGCAAAATGTGGACCTGGAATCTGAATCAGGTGCGTTAAGGAAGACATAGGATGTAATGAAGTAATTAAGGAATTAGTTGACTAAGGAAAAAATAAAAATAAAAAAGTGGAGCGTTTCGTTAAGAAATTGACTTAATAAAAAAAGATTAACCAGTTAAAATAAAAAGATCTGGTTAAAGCACCGTGAAAAATCATGTAAGAAATGTTTGTACGTCCGAATAGCTCATATGAGGATAGAAAAATATAAAAAGTATAAAAATAAACAATATAAAAAACCAAACAAACATAAAAAAAACATCAGTAATGTGTTAAAAGTGCTGCGTTAGAGAAGAAGCTCCCAATTCCAGTCCACATTTTGTATCTTTCTGACCTAAGTGATTCAAATCATCAGCTCATAAACAAAAAGATCCATGAACTGATTCTTATGAATCAAATAACAGAGAGACATGCAATATGTGGACCGGAATAGGGAATCACTGATCTGTCTCTGTTATTTGAAACACAAGAATCAGTTCATGGATCTTTCTGTTAACAAACTGATGATCTGAATCAGGTGCGTTAAGGAAGACATAGGATCTAATAAAGTAATTAAGGAATTAGTTGACTAAGGAAAAAAAAAATAAAGATAAAAAAAAGTGGAGCGTTTCGTTAAGAAATGGACTTAATAAAAAAAGATTAACCAGTTAAAATCAAAAGATCTGGTTAAAGCACCGTGAAAAATCATGTAAGAAATGTTTGTACGTCCGAATAGCTCATATGAGGATAGAAAAATATAAAAAGTATAAAAATAAACAATATAAAAAAACAAAAAATCATCAGTAATTGTGTGGAAAGTGCTGCGTTAGAGCAGTGGCTCCCAATACCGGTCCATATTTTGTATCTCTCTCACTTAACACATCAGCTCCTTAATCCACAAACTGATTTTAATGCATCAAACACCAGAGAGACATACAAAATGTGGACCGGAATAGGGAACCACTGCTCTGTCTCTATTATTTGAGAAGTATCAGTTCATGGATCTTTCTGCTAACCAGCTGATGATCTAAATCAGGCGTGTTAAGTGAAAAAGATACAACATGTGGATTGGATTTGGGAACCGCTGAGTTAAAGGATCAGGAAAGTGCATTATGTGTGTGTGTGTGTTCTATATGAGCGCAGGACAGGCCGTGGTCTGCTCATACAGACAGCAGAATCCGTCATAGAAATCATCCATGTCCTGCGCTGTGTGTGCTTGTCTGGCCTGCCGTTTGCGTTGCTCTCCTTCAGGTCCTCCTAACACTAGCACGCCACTGCCTAAAATATAAACAGCGTTTATGGGGACGGAGAAGCGGAGGCTGGAGAGATACTCGTCCACAGTCTCCCTGCAGCAGATCAACTCTGTGCTTTCAATCTGAAACACACACACACATACAAACTTCAGTCTTCACTCAACAAGCATTTTCTAGAGGACAAGTAAAAAGTATTGGTGTGTTTCCAGAAATCATGTCAAACTTGAGTTTTGTTTCTTAAAAATCAAGCAAAATAGTCTTGTTTTCGCTTTGAAATAACATTATTTTGCTTGTTTTAAAAGGAAAAACATTTAATTTTGACTTATTTTTGAAAAAGATTCTTAAATAAGAAGCATTAAAGATTTTGATGAAGTTTTTTTTAAAGATATTTGCACTAGAAAACTTTTGCAGTGTTTTTAAGCAAAACACAGACATTTAATATTGATCTTAGCAAATATAAATAAATAATAAAAACTAATTAAAATGTAAAAGTAAATAAATAAAAATAAATTGATAAAAAAAATTAAGAAATAAATACAAAAAAAACTTAAAATAAAAAAAAAGTTAAGAAATAAAAATTTAATTAAATTATCAAATTAAATTATTAATCATTAATTACAAATAAATAAATATAAAATACAAAATAATAATAAAAAATCAAATAAGAAATAAAAAACAACAACAAATAAATAAAAACTTGAAAAAGAAAAAGAAATAACAATCTAATTAAATTATTAATCATTAATTAAAAATAAATAAATATGAAATACAAAATATATAATAAATAAAAAGAAATAAAAATAAACAAATTAAAAGAAATAAAAATGAAATAAATGCAAAAGAAAGAAACAAATAAAAACTTAATAAATAAATAATAAATTAAAAAAGAATTAAAAAATAAAAATAAAAAAATACAAAATCATAATAATAATAATATTATAATAAATACAAATAAATACTAAACACTAAATTAAAAATAAAAATAAATATAAACTTAAAATAAATAATAATAATAATAATAATAATAAATAAAAATAATTAAAGAAATAAAATTAAATAGAAAATTAAAAATAAATATAAAACAAAATCAACAAATAAAACCTTAAAATAAACAAATGAATAAAAAAATATAAAAAAACAATAATAAATAATAATAGTAGTAATAACAAAAATAAAATAATAATAATAATAATAATAATTAAAGCTGCAAGCAGCGATGATAGGGACCTCGCACCCCGGCTCACCGCCGCCCGGTGGCCTCAAGATGACAGAGAACAGCGAACAATAATAATTTAAGCCGATGTATAAAAAAAACCTGAGAAAAATCACAATTTATGCAAAATTTACTCCTGTCAGCAGGTGGCGCTATGACTGTGACTCAACATTGCCATGTAGATGTCTTCAGGAGAGGAACTTTATCAACCATGTGAAGTTTCAGGCAGATCGGACATTGAGTGGTTGAGTTATAAGCCAAACTACCTTCTTCCAGCAGGTGGCGCTATGACTGTGACTCAATATTGGCATGTAGACGTCTTCAGGAGAGGATTTTTATCAAACATCTGAAGTTTCAGGCAGATCGGACATTGTTTGGCTGAGTTATTAGGGATTTCCTGTTGCCAGCAGGTGGCGCTATAACTGTAACTGGATATTGGCATGTAGATGTCTTCAGGAGAGTACTCTTATCAACCATGTGAAGTTTCGGGCTGATCGGACCATGTGTGAATGAGTTATAAGTACTTCCTGTTCCATGGCGAAGCATTGATGTTTGTCGTGCTGCCACGGACACGCCCATCGGTGAAAACTCTAGATCTTCATAATATATCATCGCTAGAGCTTTCAGATAACACCACCCAAATTTGGTGCTGGACGGTTATCATACGTGTTAATTTTGAGGCAGATCGGATAATGCATGCCTGAGTTATAGCAACTTCCTGTTTTATGGCGAATCGTCAAAGTTTGCGAGGCCGCCACGGACACGCCCATCGCCGAAAACTCTAAAGCTTCGCAATTTAACATCGCCAAGGCCTTTAGATGACAAAACCCAATTTTGGTGTTGATCGGATGAAATCCCTAGGAGGAGTTCGTTCAAATACAACGCCTGGAAATGGCAAAATCGCCACTTTTTCGCCGCAGGAAGTTAAAAATATCCGACTTCCTGTTGGGTTTGAGATATTGCTCCAAGAGACTTTTTTGTATGGTTTGGCATGTTTGAGGTGTGTGCCAATTTTCGTGCGTGTGCGTGATTTGTAGTTCGGGGGCTCGTCCGTTTCAAGTTTATAGGTGGCGCTGTCGAGTCATTTTGCCACGCCCACTTCCGAAGCCCATATCAACCGGTCATTTACACCGCCTTTGATGTGTGTGCAAAGTTTCATGAGTTTTCGAGCATGTTTAGACCCTCAAAAGTGCCCCGATAGGGGGCGGAATAATAATAAATAATAATAAAAAACCGGGCAATTCCAATAGGGCCTACGCACCGTTCCGGTGCTCGGTCCCTAATAATAGACAGACGGACAGATAAATCAATATTACTAGCTCCCTTAAGAAATATAATTCCAGCCAAGCTAAAGGAAATAGGACTTTCTCCAGAAGAAGAGAAAATATAACAGAAAATACTGTGAAAAATATCCTTGCTCTGTCAAACATCACTTGGGGAAATATATGAAAAGGAATTTAAATACTGTTTTTTTTTTTTTTTCTTTTTTTTAATCAATGTATACGCTTCACTACCTGTGCTTTCCTCAGCAGGCCGGTAAAAACGGAGAACCAGTCCGGCGTCAGTCTCTCTAGCTCTAAAGTGATGATGGCCAAAGCCAATATGGAGCCCTTGAACTGCCAGAGCTGGTGGCAGGCCATACAGTGCTGCAGCTGCCTGCTCCACAGCGCCGCCTGCAGGCAGAGCCTCTTCTGAGTCTGATCAACACATCCGGACATCAGCAGGCCGTGAAACTGAAAAAGAAAACACACACACATGACAATAATCAGCATTTCTACTGACAAGTGGTTTGTGTTTACCTCTGTGGTAGAAAGTACTGTGTTCAGTAATTATACATGTTTAACACGTTACAGCTCTCTGGCTCAAGACTTTCAACATCACTGATTGACCATATGCATTTAAAAAGGGATAGTTCACGCAAATATTCACCATTTTCTTTCTTCTGTTGAACACAAAAGAAGAATAAATGATGACAATTATTTTATTTTTGGGAAAAAGTCTTTAAGCCAGCCGGAAAATGTCTTATTAAATTATTTTAATGGTCGATTTGTGACGAGACTTAAAAAAAAAAGAGGGATAGTTCACGCAAAAATGTAAATTTACTGACTTTTTACACCACCTAAAGTGTTTTGAAAGCTTTATGAGTTTTTTTAGTACGAAAATATCAGATTTGTCAACACAAATGGGCTAAAACTAGCTAAAAACTCTTGCGTCACAGCTGATTCCGCATTGTGCTAGCTGTATAATTCACTAGAAATGTCCAGACTGGCTAATCAGTATTCGTGCATATGGTCAATGCAAGTGTATTTTGAATGGAAGCCATTTTGTTAAGAGAAAAGGCATGCAAAACCATCGTACTTCTGTCAAACGCATTAACACCAGAGCTGAACATGAGTTTGTGGGTTTGTTATTTGGAGGAATTCACCAAGAGCTCCAACAGAAAGCAGGTCACAGAGTTCTGCAGGTCTTATCAAGGTCAATTTAAGACTTCAGGCCTTTCAGTCTAAAAAGAGCATCATCATACATCAGGATGTTTTCCAAACGTAATTTATAGAGCACATGATGAGCTACAGCAGCAACACTTCACAGCTTGAAAATACAACGTATACAAATTAATACACTTCTCTGATTATTACACAGCAAAAGATGTTCTCTTTCTCAGTGTTTTTGTCTCTTTTTCAGAGAAAAAAAAATCCCAACTTTCCTAAAACCATGACATTTAAATGAGAAGTTAAGTTATGTGAGATAAAAGGTCTTGTTTTCTGTCAAATTAACCACTCATTTTGATGACCACAAGATTAAATATCTGTCAATGGTGGGGCTGCAGGAGTTGGAGAAAAAATCTAATTGCGATTTATCTGATCAAACTTGCGATTTTAAATGTGATTTACTATCATTTCATAAAAGATCTTCAGGTTTGATGTGGTGGTTAACAGCACCAAAGAAAGACCAAGCATAATCACAATCACTACAATATGCTACCGTGTATTTAAAACCATTTTTGTCCAGTAAAGTTGTCAGTTGTCATGACAAATTAAAAAAATAGTTACAGTATTTTAAAATCAATTAAATAAAACCTAAAATCTTAAATATAGATACAAGGTTTCCGCTACATTCATTAATCCGTGGCGGGCCGCCACGGCAAAATTCATCCCGCCACGGCTACATTACAGCTTCTTTTTTAAAACATTTAGTCGTGTTTTTTATAGCGGATTATAATCGCACCAAAACATATTAGAGGTAAACCGCGCAAACTTTTCTGTAACCGTAGTAGTGCTGTGCGCTATTTGTTCAAGGTGACATGCAGACTGACTCTCTGACAGACTGACTGACAGGTGCGTGAGTCTAGCAAACACCGCGTAGCTTTCAGTTAAGATAAACACAGTTTCCATAAGTATACTTTATTGATAAAGGTCAATGGCTTTGCATACAATGACTTTATCTTGCTGGAGTTTAATGCCGTTTCACTTTACTTCAGGACGCGTTAATGTCGGAAAACGCACTAAATCGCGCTTCAGCAGCGCTTACTGGAGAGCGCACAAGAAGATCTGCACTTGAACGTGTAAATTTGAGTGCGTGCAAGAAGTTCTGTGCTCGAACAGAGGAAATCGGCGTGCAAGCAAAGAGATTCGCATGCTCGTATTACATGAATGCTATCTCGACTTGTAATACTGCGTGTAATATTTGTCTTTGAAATAGTTGGCAGATCTGTGTAAGAAAAAAGTCCTGCCGCCACTGCTGGAAAAAATCCTAGAGGAAACACTGAGATATATAAAACCTTCACATTTAGCTTGTTACATTTTTCATGTTGATTTCATGCACAGTTTTAAATTTTACTTCACAGCACAAGAATTCCTATATTTAAATGCATAATTTATTAAATTACATTTATATAATATTTGTAATACAATTTTGTCCTTTAACACGAGCAGTCAGATAAATGAACTGTACCTTTAATGACCTGCTCTTTTTGAACGCATCAAACAAAACTCAAGTGCATGCACAGAACAACATGTATAGCAAATACACTCATGTAAATATTACAATATTACCGCAGTTACAGTCTATAATGCGCGGTTATCAAAGCTGATCTATGAGAGATGCGATGGAGAAAACTCACTCTGCAGAGTAACACGATCGTGTGTGTGTGTGTGTGTGTGGATGCACAAGAATCGACCAGCCGAGAGAGATTACGGCCCCGTTTACACTAGTACGTTTTAGTTTTAAAACGGCGTTTTAGAATGAAAACGATCCGCGTCCACACTAGCGTTTCACCCAGAGTTTCTGAACAGCTCTCAGTCTACATTAAAACGGTGAAAACGCACATCACATGACCACACACACACACACACACTCTGTGGCATGCACTGCAGCGTGCTTTGAGCACACACCCACACGAGAGCGGTGCACGTCGAACTGTTCATCACGGATCTCCCGCTAGATCTAATCTCACTATATTTGTTTAACGTGATATTTAATTCATCTTGTCTATATCTAACTACATGTTTCCCGACTTTGGTCTTTTAAATCTATTACTTGTTCTCAGGTAACGTGCTTTGGCTGAGCGCAAAGATAAGTTAGGTTAATATCTTAATTAATGTAACCGCGGACACTGATTCTGCACATCTGACTGATTGTTTGTCTTTATTTTCTCTATTGTATAAACTTATTGTGCGTTATACTTTTATAATGGCCATTATTGATCATTAAAATGGATATTCAGTGAAAGAGAGGGGTTGTTTCGTATTTTCAATGAAAATGAAAGGAGGCAGTTCTGTTATAGGCTCCGTTTTGTTATAAATATGCATGAAGATGACGCTACACAACGCCTCAACATTTCTGATGTCTTTTAAGTTAATATCAAAATGAAAATAAGCAGTTCCTCACATCATGTTTTCATTTTATTGTAAAGAAAGTGAAACAGCATAGCCAGGCTGATGTGAATGTGTGTAAAGTACACACTCGGGAGTTTGTTTTCCATATCAAACTTGCAAGGTCTGAACTTACACGGAGAGGATGCAGGACTGAACTGTGTGAAGGCTACTTAATATTGAGGGAAAAGCCCCAATCAGATAGGCGAATGTCTGCAGCCATGCCTCCATTTTCAGATGTCTCTGTTTTCCCCCATCTACATTGAGACGGAGCAGCAGCGTTTTAGAATTAAACGGCCTCTTCAGCGTTTTCAAAACGCTCCGTTTTCGGGGCTCGAAAACTCCGGCGTAGTGTGGACGGATGGCGTAACCGTAGCAAAACCTATGCGTTTTAAAACTAAAACGTATTAGTGTAAACGGGGCCTACGTTACCTCACGCAAGCAGGTCAAAAGGTCCACACATACCCATGCACACTACTGCCCTTTTTTCACCGTCTTATTTGTACGCAGCAACACTGCACTGCTTTGGCAATACGAATGTACAGTTAAGCCGCGGTTACACTGGACTTTCCCCCCCATAGACTTCCATTCATACGCATGCGAATGCGTCAGACCAGAAACGCAGGGTCATGCGTCGAGTTTCGTAGGTTGCTGCGGTGCAAAGTTCAAACTTGGTGAACTCTACCCTGCAAAATCGCATCACTTAACTGCGTGAGACCAATCCAGGATCAAAACATGACCTCTCTGAACTGAAATTTTTCAAACTCGCTTTTCAAATGCCTAATCATCTCGTTAAATCCCGCCCCTTTTCACAGCGCCGTACGACAGAATTTCGCAACCTCAAACTCTAGTGTGACTTCGGCTTTATTTTCATGCCAATAAAGCACCTAAAATGTGAAGAAATGTGAAATGAGAGAGAATGAGGGAGAGAGAAGCAGAGCAGAGACAGAGCTCAGAGCTTTCATTTCATCTCCATCGCAGTGAAATAGGTGCTTGTGGGTTCTTCTGTAACAGTCGTCTGCGTTTTAAGTAACGTTATTTGGATCGTTTTAATTTTTCGCCATAGAATCCAATCGAAATAATCGCAGCTTTTGCGATTTGAAAATTTCACCTTTTCAAAACGCAATTCCGGTAAAAAAAAAAAAAAGAAATAAAAGAAATCGTGCAGCACTAGTCAATGGGCTCAGAAAAATTTAATTCAGTTTTCATACTACATTAATACATATTTGTTTTTGTTTTAATTCATTCAGTTTTGTTCAATACTCTCAGAAAACAAAACTAAACTTACATCGAGTAAATGTTTGTATGGAAAATAAAAAGACTGAGAAAGACGTTCATTTTTGCAGTGCATGCAACATTTAATGACTTTAAAATGTATTTCTTTCCCATTCAAAAAGGTCTTTAATTGAGAAGAGATAGTGATGTCGAGGCCTTTTTAAGACCTGCAGAGTTTTTAGCACTGATGAATCATGAACAGGTTTTAATAATGTGCACTTATAAATTCTGAAACCAGAAATGATAAATTATTGAAAAGTACAGCCGTCCAATTCTGATTTCACACTGACTTTATAGAATTAGGGTTGATTTATACGGTCTGGTGCAGCCTTCACGTGATCGCATAGCCCTCGCCATGACTAACGCTGACGCACACCTCTCGAAAAATGCAACTACACATCGCAACACTTATTGCAAGCTCTGTGATTGGTCGGCTTGGTAGTGGTGATGAGTGTGGCCGGTGCTGAGAGCCGCAAGCCCGATAGAGCGATTGTTTACAAGTGTTGAGTCCCGTGAAGGAGCTCCAGATGGAAACTTTAGTTTAGAGTTTACCTTATAAAGTTGTTGCATGTCTACCGGTTCCTGCCTCTGAATGAGCGGGTTTGAGCTTGTTGCACATTAAGGTAGCTTTCAAAAAAAACAAAAGACCCGCAAAGAAACATCAAAACCTACTGCCAGCTAGTGTTTCAAAAGTGTTATTGCAGCGCAACACAAACAGCGCACCGAAGTATAAATGCACGGCAACGTTCAAGGCAGGAGCTGTGGGTCATGTCGATCACTCGACGCAGAAGTATAAACCAGCCCTTAGTTCACACAAAATCATCATTTATTCATTCCAAAACTACAAGATTTTAGTCAATCTACAAATTAAATTATAAAATCAAATCCAAGATATTTCTAAAAAAAAAAAAGACGTTTTATTTTCTTAAATAGATGAACAGAAACGTCTCTTTTTGATCAAAAAGATCTTAAGAGATGACTGTATTTTCATTTTAGGGCAATCCAAGCCTTTTAAATGCACATTTTTTATTATTAGTTTTGGGAAAAGAAATAAGCCATCCTGATTGAGGTGAGCGTTTCATGAGTTCAGGGTAGATCTTATATCATTGCCTTGTGGAACGTGCTGTTAAATGTTTACGGTGACTTTCCTTTGTATTTGTGGCTGTGTGTGAGCGTGTCTTCTCATCACATGGACCTTGTATGCTTAAATATTTAAAAAAGGTATTTGAAATATGTGGATATTTATTTATTTAGGGAAGTTTTATGCAAAAGTTATTTTTCTATGCTATTAGATATAATTTTTTAATTTCAGAGCCAGTTCATTAGATTTCATTATTATATATGCTTTCCCCCCATTTAGATAGTTATAATATGAACATAAATGGGAAAATCTCAGAAAACACGATCAAATTTCACCACAAAATCAAAAACAGAAGAAAGGTTTGCAATGGAAAAAATTGGTTTACATAAAGAAAGCAACAGTTTAAGAATCATTAAGAGTCTTTTTCTTGTATTATTCAGAACAACAACAAAGTAGTATCAGTACAAGTTTAGTAATGATGTGTATTAAGAAGCTGTACATTGTTTCACCAATATTTTGTGTTACATTAATGAAAGGGAAAAGATTTTTACATCAAAGATCACCAATACGTACGGAAGTCCTAAGAGGCCATGCATTAAAATATTTTTTCTCTCTTGTCATGTCGTGATCTCGACTTAATTATCTCGTGATCTCGACATAACTCGTTTTTTCGTGATCTCGACATAACAAAAAGTTGTTATGTCATGATCACGACTTAATAAAGTTGTTATGTCATGATCACGACTTAATAAAAGTTGTCATGTCGTGATCACGACTTATTTTTTTTGCTTTTATTTATTTATGTATTAATTATTATTATTATTATTAACAATATCTGGCAAATGTCTGGCCAGAGAGTCTACACCGGCCCTGCGAACAGGGAGAGAATAGCCCAACTGCAGACACATATTTGTGCAACACATTAAAGGCGTTCAGAACAGCCATATGAGAGCAAACACTCGTGCTCATGATTAATGCACATTTATGATTATATTCACGTATTTGATTATATACCATTATTTACAATAATATTCCCTCAACTGTTACCATTTTAAGGCAACTCTATATGGCGCAAAATAAGTTGCTGCATGCATGAATTAATTTATGAAGAATGATGAAGATCCTGCTGTTGCTTTGATCCTTTCCGCAAATTATTTACAACTTTAAAAATGCGCCATAGAGTTGCTTTAAAATGGTAACAGTTGATGCAAATTATTGTAAATAATGATCATATACATGAACATAATCATCAATGTACATTAATCATGAGCACGAGCGTTTGCTCTCATATTATGGCTGTTCTGAATGCCTTTAATGTGTTGCACGAATGCGCGTCTGCAGTTATTCTCTCCCTGTTCGAAAAGGCCGGTGTCCTGACATTTGCCAGATATTAATACTAATACTACTACTATACTACTACTACTAATAATAATAATAATAATTATTAATACAGAAATAAATAAATTAAAGCAAAAAAAATAAGTCGTGATCACGAGAAAACAACTTTTTTGTTATGTCGAGATCACAAGATAATTATGTCGTGATCACGACATAAGAGAGAAAAAATATTTTAATGCATGGCCTCTTAGGACTTCCGTAAATACGTCTTTGTAATTGTAGATTACATTTGTTTGTTTGTTTTTTTAATGAAAGCCATAATACTTTCAAATGTACAATGGTTTGCAATAGTGTTGTCAAAAATATCGATAAATATCGGGTCAATACTGAAATATTTAAAGTGATACAACCTTGCTTTTTATTAATATCGTTCTCGCCTTTGCCCTCTTTTTTCATTAGCAGGGAGTTAAATAACCATCCGGATATTTACTTATTTTACCATTTAGTAACATGCACACTGTAAAAATTAACAACAAAAAGTCTGGACAACAAATATTTTTGTTAATATTTTTATGTTTTTTTTTTAAGTTAGACAAAGTTTAACTTAATATTTTAGTCAGTTTGATATATGCAAGTTAAGATCACTCGACGCAGAAGTATAAACCAGCCCTTAGTTCACACAAAATCATCATTTATTCATTCCAAAACTACAAGATTTTAGTCAATCTACAAATTAAATTATAAAATAAAATCCAAGATATTTCTAATCCTCCACTGAAAGGTTTGAGTAAAAAAAAAGACGTTTTATTTTCTTAAATAGATGAACAGAAACATCTCTTTTTGATCAAAAAGATCTGAAAAGATGACTGTATTTTCATTTTAGGGCAATCCAAGCAATGGATTAGGGCAATGCAAAACATGGACAAAGTTTAACTTAATATTTTAGTCAGTTTGATTTATGCAAGTTGAGATAACTAGAAAAAGTTCATTTGATTCACCTAAAAAAATTAATTGCAGCAACATTTTTTGCAGTGCAGATATGATTACAATAAAACAGTTTAACAAATACTACAGAATAAAATTAGCATGCTCTTTTCCATGTTAATCTTTATCATAAGTTTATCTGAACTACTGACGGTAATCAAAAAAACATTCTTTCCATATCCAGCATACTTTGGAATAATAGTAATATAATAAAAACACACCTTTGCTTAAGTGATATTGCTGTTAAGCATCTTGTCCCTTTTTGCTAAATGTCTAAAAGTTAACACAGGTAACCTCCCTCAGTGAGAATATTATTATGATTTAATCTAAGATTGCACCATTTTTGTTTTCACTAGTGATTCATTGCTGGTGTAAAATGCAAAAACATTGCATGGTTTACACTCTCAAAAAAAAAAAAAAAAAGACGACATTCGCTGTTGTTTTGGTAATTCTTTTTTTTTTAGGGGGGGGGGGGGGGGGGGGGGGGGGTACTTAGTTTTTAAAAATTTAAGTTGATTGAACCTAAAACAATTAAGCTAACATAATTGCTTCATGTTGTTCCAACACAAATCGATTGCGTTTTTATTTTTATTTTACTTCATTTGTACACTCTTGAGGGTGGCACAGTGGTTAGTACTGTCGCCTCACAGTAAGAAGGTCACTGGTTCGAGTCCTGGCTGGGCCAGTTGGCATTTCTGTGTGGAGTTTGCATGTTCTTCCCCCACAGTCCAAACACATGCGCTATAGGAGAATTCAATAGAATGAACTAAATTGACAGTAGTGAATGTGAGAGTGTATGGGTGTTTCCCAGTACTGCGTTGCAGCTGGAAGGGCATCTGCTGTGTAAAACATATGCTGGATACTGTAAGTTGGTGGTTCATTCCATTGTGGCGACCCTTGATGAATAAGGGACTAAGCCGAAGAAAAAAATGAATGAATGCTCTTAATGTTGTGGAATTTATTCCTTGTGCTATCGAATATCAATATTTATCAAGGTATTGTATCGAAGTTGGAAATTCCAGCATCGTGACAACACTAATTTGTAATGTTGTTCAGTCTGAAAATACGTCTTTACAAACAAATCCTGCTCTAAAGTTAAGACAAGATCAACTTTTGAAAAATATTTTGATTTGGGGTAAAATAAGACCAGGTTTCATGAGTTTCTCCCTGTATGAACTAAAAAATATATATTATATAGTTTTTCATAAGTTCTTTTAAAAATCAGAGGCATTTTTAATGGGGTCTCATTACATTTCTAATGGCTATTTTATGACTGTATGTGTTGTGCCAAAACAGCAGATCTACACACTCAAGCCACCGTTTCACTGATGGTCTGTTTGCGGCTATAAACGCCTCAGTCAACTCTATGCTACACAAACACCCAAAAACATCAATGTTTTCATGTTTAAAGGGATAGCTCACCCTGAAAATGAAGACTTACTCACTCTTAAGTAAGTTCAAAACTTTATGAGTTCCTTCTTTACTCTGTTGAACACTTAAGATTGTATTTTGGAGAAAGCTGAAAACCTGTAACCATTGACTTCCATTGAAAAACAAATACTATTTAAGTCAATGGTTAGAGGTTTACAGCATTCTACAAAGCATCTACTTTTGTGTTTAATAAAGGTTTGAAACAAGGATGAGTACATTTATTTTTAAGTGAACTGTCTTTTAGTAAACCCCTCTATGGTTGAATGATGGAGTGTGAAGAGAGATCTTATTTCAGAGAGTATATTTGTACTGGAGATGTTTTGCAGGGTGATCTATCTGCTTTACTGCTGAAGTAATAGTCGGATTAGTGCCTTGGCTGAATATGCAGCACATGCAATATACAGTTGAAGTCAAAATTATAAACCCTCCTGTTTTAAATATTTCCCAAATGATGTTTAACAGATTCAGGAATTTTTCACAGTATTTCCTATAATATTTTTTCTTCTGGAGAAAGTCTTATTTGTTTTATTTCAGCTAGAATAAAAAGCAGTTTTTAATTTTTTTAAACCCATTTTAAGGTCGATATTATTAGCCCCCTTAAGCTATATTTGTTTTGGATTGTCTACAGAACAAACCACTGATATACAATGATTTGCCTAATTACCCTAACTTTACCCTAATTAAGCCTTTAAATGTCACTTTAAGCTGAATACTAGCATCTTGAAGAATATCTAGTCAAATATTATTTACTGTCATCATGGCAAAGATAAAATAAATCAGTTATTAGAAATGAGTTATTAAAACTATTATGTTTAGAAATGTGTTGGAAAAAAAAATCTCTCCGTTAAACAGAAATTGGGGGGAAAATAATATACAGGGGGGCTAATAATTCTGACTTCAACTGTATATATATCGTCACTCCATTAGCTACGTTTCCATCCAAAGCTGCAGGTTTACTTTATGCGCAAAATTCAAATAGTGCATAAAACATCTGCGAATAATACACCGTTTCCCTAAGTAGTGTTAATTAGTGTTTCTGTGAACTGAGAAAAGTTAATGAGTTGCAAATACCTCTTGAAACTATAACAATAAGGATTAATAAAGTTAGGAAAGATTTGAGCCATATGCTGTTAAACTCCAAGATCAGAGTTAAGATTTACTGGAGACAAAATAGCGATGCACTAGGAAAAAATCTGAATGGATCCAGAATCATTTCTTTATCCAATTTATCCTGGGAATCAGGGGCAGCAAGGTGGCCTCACAGCAAGAAGGTCGCTGGTTCGAGTTTCGGCTGGGTCAGTGTAGAGTTTGCATGTTCTCTCAGTGTTGGCGTGGGTTTCCTCCGGGTGCTCCGGTTTCCCCCACAAGTCCAAACACATGCTCTATAGGTGAATTGGATTAACTAAATTGGCCGTAGTGCATGAGTGTGTGTGTGAGTGTTTCCAAGTACTGGGTTGTGGCTGGAAGGGCATTCGCTGCGTAAAACATATGCTGGAATAGTTGGCGGTTCATTCCGCTGTGGTGACCCTTGATAAATAAGGGACTAAGCCGAAAGAAAATTAATTAATTAATCCTGAGAATCACTGCCTGATGTCTGTGAAAAAGCATAGTCTATGATGGATGTAGAAGGTAACGGTGGCGCAGTGGTTAGCACTGTCGCCTCACAGCAAGAAGGTTGCAGGTTTGAGTCCCGGCTGGGTCAGTTGGCATTTCTGTGTGGAGTTTGCATGTTTTCCCCACAAGTCCAAACACATGCGCTATAGGTGAATTGGGTAAGCTAAATTGTCTGTACTGTATGAGTGTATGTCCTTGTCCTCCAGAGGGTTGAGCGTTGGGCGACCCACCTCATAAAAATTAGATGTTACAAAATACTACTAAACATCAACTTCAATATAAACGACCCTAGGAGTAAGCGATCAAGTAATTTTTGCTGAATTATTAAAACAACAGATGAGATCGGTTCACCGTTTCCAATCACATCTTCTGTTGAGGCTTTTTAGACGCCCATGCTAAAATTGACACTGTAAAGGTGTTTTAATGATGGGTTTATGCACATTTTTAACCCTACTCCGATGTTTTCATGTGTATTTTCTGAAATATATCCAGTGTTTTTATGCAACACACCAAACAGGTGGATGGAAACACAGCCAATGGCGATGAAGCGCATAAGTCACTGATTGACTGTTACATGCACAATGTCAAGGACCAAATTTCTGCCACCGTTTGCGACGGGCACATCAAAATGGTTGTGTGTGCATGTTTTCTTGTGCTTTTTGTACTGTTTAGTTGTGATCTGAATAGCAGAAAATATGACACACAGGTTGCAACTCACGATGTGAATGAAATCCATGGGCGTTGCAAGGTACAGCTCCCAGTGCAGCTTGTGTAAGATGACTCGCTCCATGCGCAGGATCTCAGCGGTGGAGAATTTGCATCTGCTTTGCTCCAGCAAGTCTTTAACCGATGCAATCACCTGTTTCACCAACAAAACAGAACAATAAACAAGCTGGAATGGTTCAAAGTAGGTGTGTTTGTGTGTGTCAGTTTTTTTGAAATGCAGCGCTACATCATCATGTCATTTTTATTTAATGCCATGTCAGCAACAACAGCTATTTTACTGGAAAACGAACATGTCATTAATAAATATACAATAAAAAAAAAGACTACAAACATAAAAATGCATAAATTAGACACAATTTTTAATCTTAATACACTTGATTGAACATGTACACATAGACATCACCTATATGCAGGGTTCATACACACATTTACTGCTAAAATTCCATGACTTTTCCAGAACATTTTCATGATGTAATGTCTACATATACATGGTAACTAATAAGAAAAACAATGATGTTCAAATTTATTACAGCATATCATAGAACACCCAACAATCTATTTTGTTTAAATGTGTTTTTATATCTATGTAACATTGATTTTAATAATGCTTATACAGCACTAACAATGCGAGAGCAAGTTTTTGGCCAAGGACAGAAAAGTAGTAAACTACTGTAACCTATATTCAAGTTAGAGCTGCACAATATATCATTTCAGCATCGATATCGCAATGTGTGCATCCGCAATACTCACGTCGCAGGATATGCAATGTTGGGATTATAGTTTAATATAGAGTTTAATCATAATGGAGTAAAAGTGTATCATCTGCATGCATTTTTAAAGAGATATTTCACCCAAAAATGACTTACCATTTTCATTACACCCTTCACATGTTTCAAACATTTTCTTTTTTTAATGAACACAAAAAGAATATAATTGAATAACTTCTATAAACTTGAAACAAGTGAAGTGTGAGTAAATAGTGAGCACATTTTAATCTTTGAGTGAACTGTCCCCTTTAAGGCATGTGACTGTGTGAACATTTCAATATTTCCGGCCACAAGAAACCTTTCGTAACTTTAATAAAGATTAAATAAAATACAATGAAGACTATGCAGTGTTGATTATTCAAAATCTGTACCTGAATAGTGAATACCTGAAAACTATAATTCAATGTTATCTTTACCATATTTTATTTATCCATGCTTGTAATTTATTTGTTATATATTATTGGAGATTCACTCCTCTACAAAATCCCCCTAATCAATCCAAATAAACCTGTTAAATCATCTGGTGAAATTGTATTCACATCGCAATATACATCACAGAAATACAAAATATGGTAATGTCAGATTTGTCCAATATCGCGCAGCCCTAATTCAAGTACTTTGTGGGGTTTTCTGTTTTTCCAAAACTTTTCCAGGCCTGGAAAACGCCATGTCAAAATTCAATGACTTCTCCAGGTTTTCCATGACCGTATGAACCCTGTATATACTAATAGGATAACTAGGTTTATATTATAATAACTGTTAAAAGCTATTAATTAGTTAGTTAATAAGTGAAAGTTCTTAGCAAGTTATAATTAGTTAAACATCTTTCAGACAGCCAGCCCAAGTGCTTCCGGTGAACTGTTGCGTCGTTACAAAAATCACCACATTTAATGACTGATTTCCTTAGAAATCCCTGATCTTCACTGTTTGATAGATATAAGATATGAAGTGGGTCTCAGAGCAGACAAGAAGCACTGCATTCAATTCCATTTTTCCACACCATCTTTAAAATATGAACATTCATTTTACCCCAGTATTTTCAATGGAATTTCTGCGCTCACCTGCTGCTACTGATGGTACCTTCATCTCCTTTTATGCTTGAACAACTCAATGAATGCTTGAGTTTATTTAACTGAATGTATTTTAATTACATAATAACATGGATGCTGTAAAAGCAACCTTTTAAGTTGAAAATAGCCACATTAACCTTTCACCGGAAGCTTATTGTTGGCTGAAAAACACTAGCTTTGCATATATAGCCCACTGGAAGTAAATCTGGAATACATAAATAAATAAAACTCTTGCCTCGTCCTCCTCGTTGATTTTTGCAGCAAGGATGAGAGAAGTGATGGCCATGCATTTGAGGTATTTCAACTGAGTCTGGTAAAATAAAAAAACATTAAGCACTTTTAGTTAGAGTTGCATAAATAATCATTTTAGCATTGATATTACAATGCTAATATTGCAGATTCGCACATCGCAGCATCTTGAAATGACAAATTGGGAAAAAAAAAGTGACCAGGAAGTCTAATCTAATAGCAACTCTAACCTAGTAGAGTGAATACCTCAATACTGTCAGACAATTAATAAATAAACAAACAAAAGTAAATAAACATATATTTAAAATAAATAACAAAAAATAAATACAAAGATAAATAAAAAGTACATAAATAAAATAAATATAAATAAAAAAAGTAAAAATAAATAAATGTATTTGCTTATTATATAAATATATTTATTTGTTTATTAATTTATTTGGATGCATTAGGATTTCAATCAAATTAAAACCATTTAGGCACAAGAAATGCTAAAGTTTGCAGCTTAATTGTGTTTAATTGTTGAAGACAAGTGTTGTGTTATTTTACATTTGATTATAACAGTATTGAGGTATAGAAATTTAATTCTCCACCAAAAACCATAAAACACTGATGATTTAATTTTTATATTAGTTCTACTGTTTACATCTGTGCTGTAATGTATTTTATTTAATATATTTTTGTATATTTCATGCAGATGCACTCCTAAAGTCCATCCCAATCAGTGTGAAATTGTGAATTCTTTCAAAGCGCTCCAAAAGACATTTCTCTGGCCAGGGGGTTTTAAACAAACAAACAATAAAACAAAAACAAACAAACAAACAAATAACTAATAAAAATAAATAAATTATAAAATATAAAATATAAATAATAAAATAATTATTAAAATATATTAAATAAAAATAAAAACAACAAAGAAATAAAAAAAGATAATAAAATTAAAAATAAAATGTATTAAAAGTATAATAAATAAATAAAAATAAATAATGTTAAATACAAATAAATAGATATACAAAATAAAAATATAATATAAATAAATAAAAATAGATAGTTAATATAAATTAAAAGACAATAAATAAAAATAAATAAAACAGAAATAAATAAAAATTCTATAAAAAAAATACATGAAAATAAACAATCACTTTAAATGAAAAAAAATAGATAACTAAACTAAATAAATAAATAAAAATAATAAATATAAATAAAAAAAATAAAAAACGGGCAACGCAGTGGCGCAGTAGGTAGTGCTGTCGCCTCACAGCAAGAAGGTCGCTGGTTCGAGCCTCGGCTGGGTCAGTTGGCGTTCCTGTGTTTGCATGTTCTACCCGCGTTCGCGTGGGTTTCCTCCGGGTGCTCCGGTTTCCTCCACAAGTCCAAAGACATGTGGTACAGGTGAATTGGGTAAGCTAAAATTGTCCGTAGTATATGTGAGTGAATGGGAGTGTATGGGTGTTTCCCAGTGATGGGTTGCACCTGGAAGGACATCCTCTGCGTAAAAACATATGCTGGATAAATCGGCAGTTCATTCCGCTGTGGCGACCCCAGATTAATAAAGGGACTAAGCCGAAAATAAAATAAATGAATGACAACAATAAACAAAAATTAAATAAAATAAAAAATATAAAAATCAATAAAAAACATAAATAAATACCTACAGTACATGCATACATTTTCTTCCTCTGTAGTGATACAAAAGTATAGAAAAGTGTATTTATTTCACTTACCTTGACTGTTGCAAGCAGGCTGTTAAGGACACAGACTCCCAATGCAAACGTCTCTGTGGAAAACTGCAAAATGTCGTTCATTTCACGCAACCACAGGATCACCTCATGGTACTGAGAGGGGCTGATGTCTGAACCCTGATAGCACAGCAAATGCAGAGTTCAATAACAGATGCACTAAACAGTTGAGCTACAGCTGAAATAACAAAAATACTTCTTTCACACTTGTTTTGCTCGTGCTGCACATTAATGGAAAAAACTGACATTGCAATATTTTGTTTGTCTGCGATATACATTTCGATATGAATAGAATTTATCATCCAATATCGTGCAGCCCGAGTATGCAGTTTCAGATACAGCTCTTGGTTAATTTGGTTAACCACACAAGTCTTGTGTCTATTTAAAGTAGTTCAGCAAATTAACAAGAAGCTTCTACCTGAATGCAGCCGTTCTTGAGCACCGGAGCTCTCCAAAGCCGCATTTCTCGGTCCAGGGTGTTGAGCAACAGAGTTCCCAGACGCTGATTCTCCTCTTCACCTGGCAGTTTCATGGCCGTTTTGAAAGCTAGCCTTTTCCAATGGAAGTAATGCCTGAGAAAGAAAGCACGCACATGTAATACGATTGATAGGAAATACTACGGTGTTTTTGAACCATACTGTAGTTTGTTTAATTGTTGCCACATCAGCAGCTTACACTCTCAGAAATAAAAGGTACACAAGCCGTCACTGGGATGGTACCTTTTCAAAGGGTACACATTTGTACTTGAAGGGTCCATATTGGTACCTCAAAGATGTATTATTACCTACGAATTTTAGGTGGAACACTTTTGAACTTTTTAGGTACTAGCATGTACCCTTGAGGTATTAATATGGACTTTTTAGGTACAAATTTGTACCTTTTGTAAAGGTATCTCCCCAGTGACAGCTTGCGTCCTTTATTTTTAGGAGTGTAGGGTAAGATCAGCCATACTGTGGTAATTGAATTAATTCTACAGTTGCTATGGTAACACAACTATATTAACTATAGTAAATAGGCTGCAGCTGTAAGAGTAGGCGGTAAAGTCTAGATAGGATACACGGCGGGCCGAAAGTGCGGTATGCACATCAATATAGCAGCATTTTTAATGACAATGAACAACAATAATTTATATTTTTACAGTACTGTGACGGTTGGGTTTAGGAGTAGGGTAGGGGTAGACGCTAAAAAATACAATTTATTGGGTAATTTAATAGATGACAAATAATACTTGGTACAACTAATGTTTTTACGTTACTGTGAGGGTTGGGATTTGTGGTAGAGGTAGCAGTTAATAATATACAATTAAAAGGAAATTTATTAAATAATATAAATCATTTTCGTTAACTTCTGGCCTTAACCATATCTGATCTAGTACCAACCAGAGTAGGCCTGTCACGATATCTATTTTTTGTTGTACGATATATTGCACCAAAATATATTGCAAAAAACTATTTTATTGTCATTTTAAGACCATTTTATGCCACTCATAATATAATCTCAGATTGACGATATAATATCACGATGCAAGTACACTCAACCAAAGAACACATCATATTTTATTCTTAAGAATATTTCATTTAATTAGAGTCAGTTTAACAATTTAATAGGGTAAACAGTAACAGAGGCTGCGATATCTGCTACCAGATCTATTTTCAGTCATCACACACCCTCATGAATCTATACTATAGTAATTTATAGTAAATACTATAGTGTTTTTTAACCATATTGACACTGACACCTCCAGTAGAGATAGAGATGTTGCACAATCAGCTAAAACATTGTTCAAACTGTTTTTGTATGGGCGACATATACCAAAATGATTGCGGTCATGTCCATATATTGATTATTGTGACAGGCCTATGTAGGAGCCCATCATTGATTCTGTTTTTTTTCCTTAAGTAAATGCATGTAAATATAAATTTCTTACGCTTTTATATTAAATTTCAGCAGTATTACAAACTATTATGCAAAGGTTTATATGATTTATTTACAATACAGTTTGTAAAGTACTATATCTTCGGTCTTTTGGTAGATATATATGTTTTTTTATTTTATTTCATGGAATATTTTTTGTTGTTGCTGTACTCAGTGTGCGAATTATACATTGGCGATCAAGGGGGTCAACTTTTCGGTAAGCAGTTTGGTAATACATGCATCAATGAATCACATTTATGAATGCATTTAAATTATATCTAATTTAGTAATAAAACGTATACGTTTTCAGTGTTTTGAGGGATATTTAGGAACTATTTTAGAGGTTACTGTAGGCCAAACTATACAAATTGAGTCTCAGATCTTTCTTTTTTTAAGCTACATACTGACATAAACACCTATTTTAGAAGAAATGTGTTTTGTGAATACTTAAGATGTCTATCGGTGCTCTAAAACGGCCAGTTTCAGAGTATTGAATGATATTTTTCCAAGCATTGATTGGCACGATTGCATTCACAACTGTATAAACCGTTATTGCATGGAGGGGGGACGGGGGGTCAAATGTATATTATACATTATTAATTATAAATATCTAATATATACAACAGAGAAAGGCATTTCTTACTATTAAAGGGAAATGTATTGTTTGCCAATTCTAAATAATGAAATCTTATTAGCAGCCAATGACGATCAAAAGTACAGCATTGTTTATAGTCAATTAAATGGTGCTAATGTTGTTTTGAGGTCATTCTTAGATGTGATTTCAGATCGAATATTCAAAGTACCATAGTAAACAATATAGAGTGTGTCTCTGAATGAATGTGTGAATATAAAACCAACTTTACCTCTATTAATTCGCACCCTGGATATACTCCCAAAAACATAGAGGATAAATCCGCAGATATTTTTATTTTTTTTTACAAAATTCAGTGCAGAAATGCCTAAAAATGTCAGCAGATTCAGTCTGGCCCCGCAAATGACAGAATACTGTGGCTTTCTACAACTATAGGGTATATTATACTACAATACATCACAGTTCACTGTAGTAAAAACAAAAGAAGGCCTATAGTACAGTATTTATGACAATGTATCAGTTCAATATTGTCAATACTACAGTATGCTGTAGCATTCATCAACAAGAAGTTGTAAATGCTGTAATATATACAGTGTAATACACGTCACAATAGTATATGGTTTTAAAACACACTATAAACTATTGTATTTTTTCAGTGGGTAGTGATTTTGCAAATACTATTATCGTGGTTTATTAAAAGAATAAATAGTCATTCTAGCCATGTATCAATCGTTGTAATTGAGGTAAAGTTTCATATTTTCATATTTGCACATTTATTCAATGACAACTTGTAACATGCTCGCTATATTCTTTACCATGGTACTTTGAATATTCGGTCTGAAATCACATGCAAGTGTGATCTAAAAACAACTTTAGCACCAGTTTAAGTGACTGTTAACAATATGTTATACTTTGATAGTCATTGACTGCTAATATGATTTAGGATGATAGAACACTTCTGAAATTACATTATTATGGTGAAGGTCTGAATGTGTGATCATATAAAACCAACTTTATCTCAATATCATCGTTTCTACCTTATATATATATATATATATATATATATATATATATATATATATATATATATATATATATATATATATATATATATATATATATATATATATATAAACTTAATGAATTTATACTCTTTGTCTGAAAACTTGATTTTGGGGTCCCAACAAATCCCCAGAAACAGGCCCACAGCACAGCGTTTGTCAATAATGTCCACATTTGATGAATTAGTGTAGGATTTTACTAAAAAGTACACGACTAGGTTAACAAGTACTTCAGAAAGCGGAATATTAAAACAGAAAGTGAGCGCGCGCACAAACGGTTTACCAATGGGCGGGACGAGCAGCATCAAATTGTAAACAAAGACATGGAAAGTTTTGACAGAAATTACCTTTGAGAACAGAAACCTAGCCACTGTCATTGGAGTCCGCTGTATATATGTGCAAAAAATCGTTCATCCATGTCTGCAAAACAAGCGAAATCCTTATAACGACAACAAAAATCAGTTTTAGGAAATGTTTCAGCAACGAAAACTGAACAATGCGATAAAACACTGTTGTACAAGTTGCTTAGCACCACTGCTGTACTAAATGTCGAGATATAATCACCTTTGAAGGACGTAAAAAAGAAAAGTCCGTCAAAATGACTCGCTAATATCTGCTTTTGAACAAGAGTTCCTCCACTCGCATATTTGAGTCTACACTAACTGGGAGCACCGCCCATTTATGTGACATAACGGGCTGCTAGCCCCGCCCACACGTCTCGTCACTCACGTAGTGATCTGTGTCAGTGGGTCGAACATACGGGTTCTGTTCTGTAAAATGGTTGATTTGAGGCGATTGTTTGACCCGTTTTACCTCAAGATGTTTTAGTTCTTATCTTAAGACATCTTAGAGACATGGAAGCTACATGCTCATTTTGTGAATTAGAGGAGAAATCGATAAAACACTTGTTTTTTGAATGCACATATACCCAAATGTTTTGTTATGATGTTAAATATATTATATTTAAACCAGATATCTACATTCATTCATTCATTTTCTTTACGGCTTAGTCCCTTTATTAATCTGGGGTCGCCACAGCGGAATGAACCGCCAACTTATCCAGGATTTGTTTTAGCAGCGGATGCCCTTCCAGCCGCAACCCATCCCTGGGAAACATCCATGAACACACATTCACACTCATACACTACGGACAATTTGGCCTACCCCAATTTTTCCTGTACCACATGTCTTTGGACTGTGGGGGGAAACGGAGCACCCGGAGGAAACCCACGCGAACGCAGGGAGAACATGCAAACCCCACACAGAAACGCCAACTGACCCAGCCGAGGCTCGAACCAGCACTACCTACTGCGCCACTGCGTCGCCCAGATATCTATATATATGTAAATATGTATATATATTACATCTATATATCTATGTATTTCAACTTACAACATTAAAAAAAATTACGTACATTAATAATAATAACTTTAGAGCAAAACTTGCTTATTAATTTAATGATTATAAATAAGAAATACCATGTACAGCCTGGTAAAAGGGGTGGTTCTTTTTTCTCAAAAAGTGGACCTTTTTGCAGTTATTCGCCTCATTTTTATTTAATTGTGAGGTTTAAATACTGCATTTTAATGACATTTTAAGCTCATTTTTGTTTAAAGCTTGTCGGATGGTCATCATAACCACACTTTTTGATGTACCAAAACATTTCTTTAGATTTTGAAAATACATATTTTACTAATACAAATTTATTACATGATTTATCATTAAGAAAAAAAAATAGGATGTTTTTTTAATTATTAAACACTGTAGCTTATGTTCATTTATTAAACAAATAACAATCTCGCAAGCACAATCAACTTTCCTCAGTATTTGAATAACTTTTTTTTAAATGGGAAAAAAATGTTATCACACAATTTAATTTTTTTGAATAAAATAAATATTAACTGTTCACAACTGTATTTCAAACGGAAATAATTTAACTTACTGTGTCTGGAGATTATATTTATTTAGGTATTTGCAGTGAAAGCACGCTTTACATCTTTAAGCGTGTGTCTGCTGACATCTGCTGGACATTTACCCTCATTTGAGTTCATTTCTTGAGTTTGTAAATAATCGTAAATGTCTTCTGAATATTAAAAAAAACATTAAATAATAAACAAAACAGCGCTTATGAATCTTTTAAAAACTATTAAAATTTATTAAAGTTTTTGGCAGCGAATAATTATGCATTTAGGCTCAAGTCAAATAAATAAAGTAATCTACTAAGTATAGTTCATCTTTGAATAAACTTAAAGTTTATTTGGATTTCAACAGAAGAAAGAAACTCATAAAGGTTTAGAACCACTCCTGTGTAAATGTTCATTTTGGAGTGTACTGTCCCTTTAACTGCTACAAATGAATCCTCGTCTTCTATTGGCTGAAGGACGCAGCGATGTATAGCTCCAGTTTGACATCCTTCATTTGACAAGAGAGGTTAAACTGGCACAAACTCTCCTACTATGGCATCAGGAAAACGTAAGTATGCTTTATTTATTTAGTTTGTTTGCTTGTCTGAGGATTTAGTGTCGCACTAGCGATGTTAAATGTTTCTATTACTTTATATTTAAAAAGATATTAAGACTTAACTCACCAACTGCTCTTTAACACATTCAAACGGTCGTCTGTGTATTAATAAACACGTCAAATAACATATCTGACTTTTCATTGTACAATAAAACACTGATTAACTTAATTACACAGTGACGACTTATGGCAATATATATGCAAATACAGCCTATGACACAAGTTCATCTTTGTATTCATTAACATATATAATATAATGTCGTATGTTACCAGTCAAAAGTTTGAAAACAGTAAGATTGGTTGTTGATGTTTTAAAAGAAGCTTTATGTTGTTTCAATGAAATTAAATATATGTTATTCAAAGCTGAATTTTCACCGTCATTACTGAAAATAATCATTAACACACTAATAATTAATAATTAAGTATTTAATAATCATCATTACTCCATCATTACTCCAGTCTTACTACAATTAAGTGCATACTCCAATACTCCATCATTACTCCAATCTTTATTTTATAACTGTTTTATGATCAGTTATTATTGATTCAATATCACTAATAATGATTCTTACAATTATCAGTGATATAAAGTTTGTTTTCTTGCTTCATAGTATGTTGAAACTGTGATAGATTTTACTTTTAGGATTCTTTGATAAAAAATAAATTATTTGCAATTTTTTACATTATAAATGTATTTATTTAAAGTGGTTTTGTAATGAATACTATTTAAAGAAATTAATAAATGAATCAATAAAAAATACATAGTAGCTACACTTAAAAATTGTTTATTGTTTGTTCGAACGACTTATTTTAAAATGAGCTGAATCAACACAATTCTTGAGTTTTTTGGGGGCAACTTAATTGTTTTATGTTTGATCCACTTAAATTTGTAAAAATGAATATGTTAACTTAATTCCTTCATGTTGTCCCTACACAAATCGATCAGCATTATTTACAGTGTATATAGTAGTGCTATATATTGTAGCATTTTTAAAAACCCCAAGGTACCATTGAAGAACCATTACAGGTACTATATAGGTACTGTAGAGTGTTTCTATTTAGGACCATGTTTTTATTTTTATTTTTTAATTTTTACAGTGTATGATTAATGACACATTCGTAATTTCAATAGGTATTTTATACATGCAACTAATCTGTAACTTAAATAAAATTAAAATTAAATAAATAAATAAAAACGAATTAAATAAAAATTTAATTAATAAAAAATAAAAAATTAAATAAATAAAATGAAAAAACACAAAATTAAAATAAAATATAATTAAATAGAAATAAAACATTTATTAGTTAATTAAATTACTAAATAAAATTTTTATTTAAATTTAAAATTCATTTATTAATTTTCCTTCAGCTTATTCCCTTTATTAATCAGGGGTCGCCACAGCGGAATAAACCGCCAACTTATCCAGCATATGTTTTATGCAGCGGATGCCCTTCCAGCTACAACCCATCACTGGGAAACACTGCTCACCCAATTCACCTATAGCACATGTCTTTGAACTGTGAGTGAAACCGGAGCACCCGGAGGAAACCCACACCAACACGAGGAGAACATGCAAACTCCACACAGAAATGCCAACTGACCCAGCCGAGGCTCGAACCAGCAACCTTGCTGTGAGGCGATCATGCTCTACCCCAACTGTGCCACCGTGACGCCCCTTAAATTAAAATTAAATAAAAAAAAATTATAAAAAAAGAAAGAAATTAAAAAACACAAAATTAAAATTTTATAAAATAAAAAATAATTTAATAAAAAAATTAAATGAACAAAAAATATTTAAATAAATTAAAAAGTTAAATTGTAATAACGGTCCACTTTAAACATATGTGTGACAGTGTAGATTGTGAGAATAGTGTGCTGGTTTTGCAGTTTGTGTGTTCAAGAGGGCGACATGAGCATGAGCGACAGAAGAAAACACTTCAAAACATCTGAAAACACACGAAAGGACAGTTTGTTCTCTCTTCGGGTCATCTTTCTGGACGACAGTGAGCATGTTTTTCAGATGGAGGTGAGACAATTCTGCCTTTATAAATATACTATTTCACAGGCAACATGTTTTAAAAAAGCACGCACGATATTGCTGCTTATTTTAAGCCGTTTATGCTGAGGGGCATTTATTGCATTTTTGAAGAGGTACACGGGACAATGAGTCTGTTGAGTGGTCCGGACAGTTTGGCTTAAGGGTTTGTGAAAGAAATTGCATGTCAGCATCCCAATTTTTCTGTGCACGCTTGAGTGTCTGACCAAAAGGCCTTGCATATTGTGCTGTATTAGAAATATAAAAGAGGAAATCTTCCAAACAGGAGTGTGTTAACAAACATCCCACAAACATGGACTCTGTAAAGATGGTTGTTAACACTTTTATTTTACTACACTGTAAAAAATACTGGGTTCTACACAATCGATTTGTGTTGGGACAACATGAAGGAATCAAGTTAGCTTATTAGTTTCACCAATTTAAGTGGATTGAACATAAAACTATTAAGTTGTCCCCAAATAACTCAAGAATTGTGTTGTTTCAGCTCATTTTAAATAAGTAGTTTGAACAAACGGTGATTATTTTTTGTGCAAATTAAAGGGATAGTTCACCAAAAAAAAAATTATTCTAGCAAACTTTTATGGATTTTTGTTCTTCTGTTGAACAATAAAACAAGATATTTTGAAGAACTTATATATATTTTTCCAGCATTCTTCAAAATATCTTCATTTGTGTTCAACAAAAGAAAGAAACTCAAATGTGTTTGGAACAAATGAACGATGACTTGAGTAAATAATCACAGATTTTATTTTTAATTTTTGAGTGAACTATTACTTTAAGAACTTTTAATGAGTTCTATAATGACGTTTTCATGGTTCTTACAAAATTCCCAGACATTTCACTGCCGAATAAGCGGAATTTCCATCAGTTATAATGAATAAAATAATAATAATTCCTTACATTTATACAGCACTTTTCTGGACACTCAAAGCGCTTTAGACATTTTTTTAGGGGGGGAGGGAGGTCTCCTTATCCACCACCAGTGTGCAGCATCCACCTGGATGATACGATGGTAGCTATATTGTGCCAGCCGGCACACCACACACCAGCTGATTGGTGGAGAGGAGACAGAGTGATGAAGCCAATTATGATATGGGGATAGTTAGGAGGCCATGATGGACAAATCTGGCCAGGATCCTGGGGTTAACCCCCTAAAATTTATTTATTTTCCTTCGGCTTAATCCCTTAATTATCAGGGGTTACCACAGCGGAATGAACCGCCAACATATCCAGCATATGTTTTACACAGCGGATGCCCTCCCAGCTGCAACCCATTACATCCATATACACATATACACTATTCACCTATAGCGCATGTGTTCGGACTGTGGGGTAAACCGGAGCACCTGGAGGAAACCCACGCCAACTCCACACAGAAACGCCAACTGACCCAGCCGGGACTCGAAGCAGCAACATTTCTTACTGTGAGGCCACAGTGCTAACCACTGAGCCAACTTGTCCCTCTCTGTCTTTCCTTTATATAAATTATAAATTTAATGGTTCTTGGGGTAGAAAATGTAATGAAGATCGAAAATGAGTACATTTGTGAATTTTAACAGCAAAACAACACAAGAAATGCTGCAAATATTATCGCAAATCTTGGTAAATTGTCACAATTATGGTAAGTTTAGGCTGCAATAATCAGAATTTTGTTTAGGCAAAATCCATGAGGTATTTTTTTGGGGGGGAGGGGGGGGGGGGTTGCATCACTCTTAATGGATAGGACAGTAGAGAGTATTGACAGGAAAGCATGTGGAGCAGAGAGAGGTGAAGGATCAACATATGACCTCGAGCCGGGAATCGAACTCGGGTCGCCGTGAGCACTGGAGTGCATGTGTCGACACCCTTTCCACTACACCATTTGCACCAACATCCATGAGGTATTATTGAGTAGATAAAACAGCCCCAGATAGTATTTTAACAGGTACAGGTCACAGGTGCGAGGAAATATAAATATAAACAATAGGACAAACATAACAACACACAAAACTCATGAAACAATGTCACAAAAAGAAATGTGGTATAGAAAAAATACATTTTAATAAATGAGAAGTACAATTTTAAATGACAAACAAAAATATTCCAAGACTTGGACAAAAAAATATGAACTCTTGTGTGCTGTTGAGAATGTTTTTCTTCCACTCTGGGGTGATTTTAAGTCTTCATTTGGTCACAACTTTCTCTGTGTTTCAGCAAATGGACAGATTTTTGGTGACAAATCTTATTTTGACACTTATTTTGTGAAAATGCTTTGGAATTTTTCTAAAACTCAACAATATACTCCAAACTGGCTCCCCTTTCGTCATGTTGGGGGCTGTTTTTGCCCCATTGACTTCCATTATAATCACATTTTTTGATTGCAAAGCCATGACAGCATATAATCATGCATTCTTGATTGTTGCTGGTTTTCCATGTTGGGAAGAGGTTAAATGTGTCATTTCTAATTTTGATCATCAGTTACAGTGCAAAAAAAGCTTTGTTTCTGGCTTTTATATAGAGCAGTGCTATTCAATTAGTTTGTCATGGGGGGCGGTTCATGAAAAGCATCCCAAACGAAGGGCCGGAGAGATATGACTTGCTATATGAGTGATAACACAACAGCAATATAAGAGCCCATACGTTGTATTTTTGCTCCTTAAGACACCCACGTTGGCTTTTTCTAACTTAAAATGTTAATATATTGTATTTTGAAACTACATAACATCACTGCATTGTACAATAGACTTTCTTTTTTTTTTTTACAAACATTCAAATGTTGTATTTCAGAGCACAACAAAAGCAGTGCATTGCTGAGGCTTCTTCTACATTCACACACATTCATATGTTATTTTTTGAACTGCATAACAATTAGGGATGCAACAATTATAGATTTTGGTTGTACGATTATATAGTCTGAAGAATAATCATGGTTTGACGGTTATCAGGTCTAATGTAAATTCAAGCTTTATATTAGGTGAGCTATTTAGATGAACTGTTGTTGCCATCTGCGTTCATGCATACATAACCATCTTAATATTAATTCGTCTAACATATCTTTTGTTTACACTGCACTGAAAGGCATGCAGAACTCTCACCGTGAGATGTTTTCTACTGCGTGCGCCCGCAAAGACGCAAGCGCGTTGCTCCGCTTGTGCGCGCATATTGGCATATATTCTTACATTAGAAACAACAAACTTACAAGCGAAAAAGACGTGATATGGGAACGACCGCTGCGTTAATACCGTGTGCGGGAGTATAAGCCTCAGTGTGCATACTTGGAACTTTAAACTAGGGCACAGTTGGCAACTTGGCCTAACTTTGTTTAACTGCAGCAGTTTCGTTTTGTTCCGTGCAACAGAAATGCGGCTTAGAGAAGCCTTTACGATTAATTGTGACGAATTAAAGGGCAGTTAATAGTGAAATCGGCTAATCGTTGCATCCCTATTGACGATATCAGTGCATAGTACAAAAGGCCTTTTCTACAAACATATCCAAATATTTTTGGTTGCCCGCGCTACTCCCTGAATGCCAGGTGACTCTTGCTCTGCGCAGCTTGCAGCTCATGCTGTATTGAACAGGTGCACCTCACTTCATAACTATAGCGACCGTTTTTCGACTGAATTTCAACTAAATTTATTTTTGATGTCTTGGTCACACTATTTGGAGGGCCGAAACAAATTGCCTCGGGGGCCGGGTTCGGCCCGCGGGCCGCCAATTGAATAGCCCTGATATAGAGTATAGTGTGTGTGTGTTTGAGAGACCTTTGCACACTAACCTTGATATGTCTGATAAAATCAACATTATTATTTAAATCATTTAAAAGCCAGAAACTCTTTTGCACAGGAGTATCTAAAGGGTTAATGCTGCCAACTGATGATCAACAGTAAAAATGACAAATTTCACCTCTTTCCAACAGGAAAACTACCAACAATCAAGAATGTATGATTATATGCTGTCATGGCCAATGGAAGTCAATGGGGTAAAAACAGCCCCCAACACAATGAAAGGGGAGTCAATTTGAATAGTACACAAGGGTTAAAATGTACTGCCATTCAGAAATCCTGTGGGGTGTATAATATAAAACCATAGATGACTTAATGAATTGATTTATTTTAAGCAAAGGGTGCTGGGAAAGGATTTCTTCAACTCAGTTTGTGGACACCTTAAACTGGTGGAAAAGGAATACTTCGGCCTTGAGTTTCGACATCACTGTGGGAGTTATGTGAGTGCTCCATTTTATTAAAGATGCATTTGCTTTATTAATATTGTCTGACCTGACGATGTCATTTGTGTTTATCATTTTCATAGGTTTGGCTGGAACTGCTTAAGCCTCTTGCCAAACAAATTAAAAGTAAGTCTGCAATTATAAAAGTCGTAGATACAAGTCTTATTTCTTTTAATTTAGCTGGAGTTAAAAATAATTCATTTACAGTGTTCAGCGTAAATGAATTCACCCCTCACAGATCTCTCTTTTAAATTGATATTTTCTACAGGACGCTTTACAATAATCTATTTGTGCCTATACAGTGCTGTGAAAAAGTGTGTGCCCCCTTACTGATTTTTTTTTTCATGTTTGTCACACTTTAATGATTCAGATCATCAAACAAATAAAAATTTTAGTCAAAGATAAACTCAAACAAACATATTGCAAGATTTTTATTTCACCTTTTACAAGATGTAAGACACATCTTTAGTGTCTCCAGAATGTGTCTGTAAATTTTCAGCTCAAAATACCCATCAGATTTTGTATTATACAATGCAGAATATGCCCATTTTGGAGCCTGTAACTTTAAATGCAAATGAGCTGGTTCTCCCCGCCCACCGTTACCCCATGTGTTTGCTTCTTTTTAGAGTTTAGATTCTCTGCCCGAGCCCAGACTTGACCCGACCGATATTTCCTGCCACTCTCTTTGGGCTGGGCCGTGATCAAGCATTTGTGTGTTTTTGTTTTTGTCATTACAAAATTAGCCTAATTGCGTAGACAGCTATACACAAATCTATACTGAAAGCATTCAATTACTTTTGCTTATTTAAGACAAAATGATTTGTGTTTAAAATAAAATTTTAAGTGTATTTGTCTGTTTAAAAACACACCCAAATCCCAAAGCGTCCACTTTCGCTCATCTTCAAATCCTGTGTACAGAAGCTGATCTGAGCTGATCTGTGTCTTGCGCGGAGCTGATCGGCGGCTGCTGCACAGATCGATCGATCGATCTCTATTCTATCTGCTTACTGATCAGAATCAGAAGAAGAATCCAAATCAGTTTTATTGCCAAGTGTGCTTCACACACACAAGGAATTTGTTTTGGCTACAGAAGCTTCCAGTGTACATAAAGTGACAAGTGACAACACAAAATTAAATATGAGAAAAGAAAAAGGCGATAAACATTAAACAGAGATGCAGTTAGTCAAAAAGATCTGGATGTTGAATTGTATGTACAGATGTGTTGTAAATATACAGGTTATAAGGTGCTGTGTACCAATGCGAATGGAGAAAGTATTGCATTGTATATTGTTATAAGGTGCTGTGTACAAGTGCGTATGAGAAAGTATTGCACGTTTATTGCACAGTAGGGGAATATTTAACTGTTCACGAGGTAGCTGGCCTGAGGAAAGAAGCTTTTCCTGTGTCTGGCTGTTTTTGTGCTTGGTGCTCTGTAGCGCCGACCAGACGGTAACAGTTCGAACAGGTAGTGTGCTGGGTGCGAGGCGTCCAGAGTGATTTTGCGAGCCCTTTTACTCACCCTGGAAGAGTACAGTTCTTGAAGTGATCTATCTTTATATATAAATACACTTTTTGTTTTTACTTTTCATCTGCATCAAGGCCCACAGCAACTGTGTGTGCGGGACACAAGGTGCATGGGCTCGGGTAGGGTTGGGTTTTATTTTTTGGGCTTGATCTAAGCTCTATTTCTCATGCGTTATGTCAGATAAACAGCAGTCAGTGACAGAGACAGACACGGATGAAGCAGAAATAATACAGTGTTTATTTGATGTATTTGTGGTGGAGTTTATTCAAGCCTTTCTGAAACTATGAGTCACACACTCATGCCGTTACAACCATTGTACGCACCTTGACTGACACTATGCAGCTTTGGTGATTCCAGTGGTTATGAATTACATAGCAATTTTACTTTACTTTATTACGAACATGCTCTGTTTTTAAAAACGTTTTAAACTTGTAAAGCTTGTTCTTGAGCTGCAGCTGATCACTGAACAGATCTTCTAATCCCAGTTTCTTTGCTAAGCCTGTTCTGTGGACATGTTTCTACGCATTACTATAGAGACATGTTAATATGCGCCTGTCAATCAATTGGGTCTTCTACATCATGTTGCGGTCGGCCTCAAAATTACTGGGATTTAGATTCTATTTTAACGTCAGGAAACTTTAAAAAAGAGACTTGTTGTGTTTCTATCACACCAATATAACAGCGCACACACTATACCTGCACACAAATCTGTCCAAACAGCTTACAGATGTTGATTTTGCATCATAGGTGCCCTTTAGGGGAAAACATTGTTTAATTCAGCTTGTAGGATCAGTAAAATCAAATAATGTGAAAGCGATGGCTTCCAGCATTCTTTTCGGCACTGCTTTTATAGGGCAAGATTATAAAAGATGCTCGTGAACGACAAATCTGATCTTCTCCTCTTCTCAAAAACAGGAAGAAATGATCTGACCTTCCGCTTCATAGTGAAGTTTTTCCCTCCAGATCCAGGAGAACTGCAGAGAGAAGTGACCAGGTGGAGCACACACACACACACACACACACACACACACACATACACTCACACACACTCACAAACTGCAGCAGCACATATGTTGGTGTACTTTCAACAGAAATGGAATCTTGAGTAGGGGGCGGGGCTTCCTTTTGGTGCATCATTCCCTTATAGCAAACTAACAGTAAAGAACAGCTAAGAATATTGTGGTCTCCAATATCCAATATACATTCACGTCACCGGCCACTTTATTATCCACACTTTACCAGTACCGGGTTGGACCCCCTTTTGCCTTCAGAACTGCCTTAATCCTTGTGGTAGATTCAACAAGGTACTGGAAATATTCCTCAGAGATTTTGCTCCATATTGACATGATAGCATCACACAGTTGCTGCAGATTTATCGGCTGCTCATCCATGATGCCAATCTCCCGTTCCACCACATCCCAAAGATGCTCTATTGGATTGATGATTCGTGCTTTATGACATGGCACCGCATGGCAGGTTATCCTGCTGGAAGTAGCCATCAGAAGATGGGTACACTGTGGTCATAAAGGGATGGACATGGTCAGCAACAATACTCAGGTAGGCTGTGGCATTGACACGATGCTCAATTGGTACTAATGGACCCAAAGTGTGCCAAGAAAATATCCCCCACACCATTACACCACCACCACAACCCTAGAGAGGGTTGTGCGTGAAAATCCCAGTAGATCAGCAGTTTCTGCACCAGCCCGTCTGGCACCAACAACCATGCCACGGCCAAAGTCACTTAAATCCCCTTTCATCCCCATTCTGATGCTCGGTTTGAACTGCAGCAGATCGTCTTAATCATGTCTACATGCCTAAATGCATTGAGTTGCTGCCATGTAATTGTCTGATTAGAGATTTGCGTTAACGAGCAGTTGGACAGGTGTACCTAATAAAGTGGCCGGCGAGTGTATTTTATAATTCAGGGGGGCTAATAATTCTGACATCAACTGTATATATATATATATATATATATATATATATATATATATATATATATATATATATATATATATATATATATATACACATACACACACACACAGTCGAAGGCAAAATGATTAGCCTTTCTGTGAGGCCTGTGATATTTATTCTTTTTCAAATATTCCTCATGTTATATTTAATGGAGCAAGGAAATTTTCACAGTATTTTCTATAATATTTTTTCTTCTGGGGAAAGTCTTATTTGTTTTATTTCAGCTAGAATAATAGACTTGCCTAATTACCCTAAACTGCCTATTTAACCTAATTAAGCCTTTAAATGTCACTTTCAGCTGAATACTAGTATTTTGAAGAATATCTAGTCTAATGTTATGTGCTGTCATCATGGCAAAGAAATCAGTTATTAGAAAGGAGTTAATAAAACTATTACGTTTAAAAATGTTAAAATAAATCTCTCCGTTAAACAGAAATTGGGGGAAAATATAAAAAAATTAGGTGGTGTGAAAAAGTCTTTCTTATTTGTTATTTTATTGCATGTTTGTCACACTTTCACGGAATTTAAAGACAGAATTGTTCATTATATAAGATCTCAGTGTTGGTCTGTGTTCTCCATCTCCCCAGGTATCTGTTTGCGCTGCAGATTAAACAGGATCTGTCCATCGGCAGTCTGACCTGTAATGATAACAGTGCTGCTCTTCTGGTTTCCTATCTTCTTCAGGGTACTTGCAGTTTCTTCTGTCTGTGTGTGTGTGTGTGTGTGTGAGAGAGAGAGATTCCGCAGCACAGAAAGTTTTACCATGGAATGTCCTCACAATTCACAAAAACAAACGTGTGTGTGTATGTGTGTTTCTGCAGCAGAGATTGGGGACTTTATAGAAGCGCTGGACAAGCCGCATTTGGAAAACAAGAGGTACATCCCAAACCAGGACGTCCTCCACAAAAAGATCATGCGTTTCCATAAGAGGCACAGGTGAGGATAGTTGTGCAGTTATCAGCTGGTTTTTGAGCTTATACACACACATTAAGGATCGCTCTAGCAGTCTAGATAAAAAATAATCATCATGTTCATAGTGTAAAATTCTCCTCAGGTGTGTGAGCTGATTTACACACGTCATTTGACATTATCGCAACACACACATTCAGCCTATTTGAAGATTCGTTGTATCGATTACTAAAATGTGAAATTTTAACGTGATTTTTCTGATGTTATTATGCTTTGTTGACTTTTGATGTTGAGAATTCAACTCAGTTTAATAATGTGACTTTTATTGACATTTTAGTCATTATAATAATATAATATATAAGAATTACTATATAGAGAAATCAGTCTGTAAAATAAGAGAAAATGTACTGGCAGTCTATTATAAGGATTATGTAACGTAATATACAGCACTGACCCAGACAATATATCACTTTAAATTATTAAAAATGTTAACAAAAGTAATGTTGTCAAACTTTTCAAGGTTAAAAGAAAGATCAAGGTCCCATAATGCAAGTCAAAAGCATAAATAAATGGGGGAAAATGTATATTTTGTACATATACATGTATATTTTTTACAGTGTGAGTTTTGTTTTGTCCATGTTTCAGAGGTCAGTCTCCAGCCGAAGCGGATCATCAGCTGCTGGAGGTGTCCCGTAAGCTAGACATGTACGGGATCCGGCCTCACGCCGCCACTGATGGAGAAAACATGAGGATCAATCTGGCTGTCACTCACTGTGGCGTGCTGGTTTTTCAGGTGCGGACTATGTGTTTAGCTTGACCACAATTAATGTTACATTTTAACCATTATTACATGGCTGTCTGGAATACTTGATTCTGATTGGTCGTTCGCGACATTCCAGGGTATTTTAATTCCTAGATAACAACCGCTAAATAACACAGGCTCATCTGGAAACTTCGAATCACTTTGACAGTCAGTGAATATGTTTACATTCATATAATTACTGTACATCCACATTCATATGGATCTGCTTGTCTGTCGCCACGTTTTTTTCTTTGACTGTTTGGCGCCATCTTGTGTCTGAATAATGTGCAGGTTAGTGTATACTCCATCAGCTGTTTTAGTTTCTGTCAGCTTTGCGTTTTTGACTGTTTGGCGCCATCTTGTGTCTGAATAATGCGCAGGTTAGTGTATACTCCATCAGCTGTTTTCATTTCTGTCAGCTTTGCGTTTTTGACTGTTTGGCGTCATCTTGTGTCTGAATAATGCGCAGGTTAGTGTATACACCATCAGCTGTTTTCGTTTCTGTCAGCTTTGCGTTTTTGACTGTTTGGCGCCATCTTGTGTCTGAATAATGCGCAGGTTAGTGTATACTCCATCAGCTGTTTTCATTTCTGTCAGCTTTGCGTTTTTGACTGTTTGGCGTCATCTTGTGTCTGAATAATGCGCAGGTTAGTGTATACACCATCAGCTGTTTTCGTTTCTGTCAGCTTTGCGTTTTTGACTGTTTGGCGTCATCTTGTGTCTGAATAATGCGCAGGTTAGTGTATACACCATCAGCTGTTTTCGTTTCTGTCAGCTTTGTGTTTTTGACTGTTTGGCGCCATCTTGTGACTGAATAATGTGCAGGTTAGTGTATACACCATCAGCTGTTTTCGTTTCTGTCAGCTTTGCGTTTTTGACTGTTTGGCGTCATCTTGTGTCTGAATAATGCGCAGGTTAGTGTATACTCCATCAGCTGTTTTCATTTCTGTCAGCTTTGTGTTTTTGACTGTTTGGCGCCATCTTGTGACTGAATAATGCGCAGGTTAGTGTATACACCATCAGCTGTTTTAGTTTCTGTCAGCTTTGCAGCGTTTAATTAAAGAATTAAAAAACTTTTACAGCTCAAAACAATGTTTTATGTCTAATTTTATGTTTGTGGTAAGTAGCCATGTAATAAGCGGCATAAAGTACATCCAGGAGAGTTGTTTTCACAGAATAGGTTGTTTGCAATCACGGGGTTCTGGTGACGTGCGGAATTCAGATGGAGGGCAGGAAGTAAAACCACTGAATGGGAGACAGAGGAATTCAGAGTGCCCTGGTCACTTACATTAGAGTAGATTGAAAAATATGGTCTATTTTACAGAAAACTCTCCGAATTTTACAATGCATATAAGACATTGCATATTTTTTGTTTGTTAGATTTTAAGGATTTATTTGTGTTATTTACGATCTGTTGGGTCCATGTTCTTTCTGAAGGATTTATTTTATTCCACTAGGTGGCAGTGAAGTATTTCTTAATGCTTTTTTGAACAAAATAAAAAAGTTTCTGTTTTACGACAAGGTCATATTATCATTATTGTTATTAGGTAGATAATTTAATGTTCATTTAAAATTACTCAAAAAAATAAATAAATAAAAAATTGTTTGAGCAACTACCATAAATCATGTTTTGTTTCCCCCCGTTATTGTACTCTTTAATTCCCAGAATAAAAACATGAGATCAGAAAATCACAAAAAATTGAGTCATCTGAACTCTTCATCCATTTTTCATCATTCTTCATAACCTAATTCAGACCAGCAATTATGGCTGCACAATATAAATGTCAGTGTCGTATACAACAGTGCTACACGTCATTCTGCGTTAACATCCTCCTGTATGTACTTCATCCCTATAACCTAACAACTATCTGTTGTATTTTTATTTTTAGGGAAACACCAAAATAAATACGTTCAGCTGGGCCAATGTACGCAAACTCAGCTTCAAGAGAAAGCACTTTTTGATAAAGCTGCACACAACTATTGTGGTAAATATTTCACACTCATTCAAGGAGCAATGTTAACAATGTCCTGTTGAATATACAGTAAGTTACAGTCAGCAATTTACTGTAGATCAAACTTACAGCTAAAGTACTGTATTAATATTTATAATAGCATTTATCGTGCTGTAATTACATTAGTATATAGTTGCTGAAAAATATGTGTAATATATTTTTGTACTGTATGATAGTTATACAGTAAACTACCTGACAAAAATATCTTGTCGCCTATTCAAGCTTTAGGAACAACAAATAATAACTTAACTTCTAGTTGATCATTTGGTATCAGAAGAAATGGCTTATATGAAAGGCAAAGGCCTCTAGATGATGCTTATTTTACCAAAATAAAATATGATCATGCCTTGATTTTGAATGATTCATTAGGAAATTAAGGTCTGACTTTGCTTAGACAAAAGTCTTATCACTGAACAGAAATAATGTCCAGTATAGAATATAAAGTCATGCTGCAGTGGAAACAGAATGAATATTGTGTCTGACTCCATCATGAGCTTGGAGGACTGCATCATACATCTCTGCAATGACTCAAATCACTGATTAATAAAGTCATCTGGAATGGCAAAGAAAGCGTTCTTGCAGGACTCCCAGAGTTCATCAAGAATCTTTGGATTCATCTTCAACGCCTCCTCCTTCATCTTACCCCAGACATGCTTAATAATGTTCATGTCTGGTGACTGGGCTGGCCAATCCTGAAGCACCTTGACCTTTGCTTTCAGGAACTTTGATGTGGAGGCTGAAGTATGAGAAGGAGCGCTATCCTGCTGAAGAATTGTCCCTCTCCTGTGGTTTGTAATGTAATGCGCAGCACAAATGTCTTGATAACTGAGGCTCCATCCATCTCTCGCACACCCTCATACTGTAACCCAAAACCATTATTTTTCCTTCACCAAACTTGACTGATTTCTGTGAGAAAGTCCTTGAGTCTATGCGGGTTCCAGTAGGTCTGCAGTATTTGTGATGATTGGGATGCAGTTCAATAGATGATACATGGGAAAAATCCAACTTCTGCCACTTTTACAAACGATCAACTAGAAGTCAATCGACGACAAGACTTTTGTCAGGTAGTGTATTTAACTGTACTCAAAATTTGCAATGTGAGGAATAAAACCTTGGCATCATTAAAATGGTATTTAGATTATACATTCATTCATTTTCTTTTTGGCTTAGTCCCTTTATTAATCCGGGGTCACCACAACGGAATGAACCACCAACTTATCCAGCATGTGTTTTACGCAGCGAATGCCCTTCCAGCCGCAACCCATCTCTGGAAAGCATCCACACACACTCATTCCCACTCAAACACTATGGGCAATTTAGCCTACCCAATTCACCTGTACAGCACGTCTTTGGACTGTGGGGGAAACCCACACGAACACAGGGAGAACATGCAAACTCCACACAGAAACACCAACTGACCCAGCCGAGGCTCGAACCAGCGACCTTCTTGCTGCGAGGCAACAGCACTACCTACTGCGCCACTGCATCGCCGTATTTAGATGATATATTTACTATTAACCGTCCAATTTGTAATTTACTGTATTTCCTATGATTTTCCAGGTTTTATGCTCACTTTTTTATTTAGTTTTCTGTATTTTTAATTCACACCAATTAAAAATACCACTATTTTTAATTATTTATATACAGTAACATACTGTATAACTATCGTACACTAAAATACAACTCATATTACGTTTAAATGCAGTCTAATTTGCACACATTGTTAACAGTGAGTCTATAAAATATCCATCCATGCTGTTGGTGTGGCATTGGGAACCAATTGAAACTGATTTGTGTGTCATCATGTCTGCTCAGGCGTCCTGTAAGGATACGGTAGAGTTCACCATGGCCAATCGGGACGTTTGTAAGGCCTTCTGGAAGATGTGTGTGGAGTATCATGCCTTCTTCCGGCTTTCCGAAGAACCGAAGAGCAAGCAAAAGTCACTCCTTTACAGCAGGGGATCTTGCTTTAGATACAGGTACATGCTGTTAAAACACATCACAAGTCTATGGAGTATTGACGTTTCATGTAACGTTGTGCTACTTTTAACATGTAATGTAAATGGAAAGGTCAGTGTGGAAAATTAATGTCTATTCAACAAAATAAAGTGTATATTCAGATTATATGAGTCATTTCTGAATTGCAGGTACATTTCAAGCATTTTCAGTCATTTTCCTTAACCTGGATTGGCATACAACAAATGTATAATACAGTAAACTCTTAATGTAAAATAATCCAAAATGTTTACATGTGATGGGGAACATTTGGTTACTAAATTGTTGTTTAAGGTTTATCTACAAAAACATGTATAATAGAAGTCTTTAAATTAATATTTTCACCACAAAATGTTACTAAATACACACAAAATAGTATATGTTTAGAGATAAGTTGATATCATTTTAATAAAGTTGTAGTTTATTTTGAATAAATGATGTTTATTTACAAAAACAGATATTTTTAGGACAAAATGTCCCTTAATTCATTCATTCATTTTCTTGTCGGCTTTGTCCCTTGCGGGGTCGCCACAGCGGAATGAACCGCCAACTTATCCAGCACGATTTTACGCAGCGGATGCCCTTCCAGCCGCAACCCATCTCTGGGAACTTCCACACACACATTCACACTCATACACTATGGACAATTTTAGCTTACCCAATTCACCTGTACTGCATGTCTTTGGACTGTGGGGGAAACCGGAGCACCCGGAGGAAACCCACGCGAACCCAGGGAGAACATGCAAACTCCACACAGAAACGCCAACTGACCCAGCCCAGCCGAGGTTCGAACCTGCGACCCAGCGACGTTCTTGCTGTGAGGCAACAGCACTACCTACTGCGCCACTGGGTTGCCCAAAATGTCCCTTAATACACAATATATACATATATATATATATATATATATATATATATATATATATATATATATATATATATATATATATATATATATATATATATATATATTCAAGATAACTTGATATAATTTCAATAAAGTTTTAGTATTTCAATAAATGTTTATCTACAAAAATAGGTATAGTAAAAGTTAATATTTTCAGCACAAAATATCCCTAAATACATACAAAATATTATATTTTTAGAGAAAAGTTTATATAATTTCAATAAAATTTTAGTTTTTTTTTTGAGAAAATAAAATGTTTTCAGGACAAAATGTCCCTAAACACACACACAAAATATATATTTTTAGAGATAAGTTGATGTAATTTTAATAAAGTTGTAGTTTTTTAAAAATATTTTGTCTATTTACAAAAACTGATATTTTCAGGACAAAATATCCTGAAATACACACATAAAATATATATTTTTAGAGGTAAGTTGATATAATTTCAATAATTTTTTTTTTGAGAAAATAAAATGTTTATAAAATAAAAAATGTTTATTTACAAAAACATTTTCAGGACAAAATGTCCCTAAACACACACACAAAATATATATTTTTAGAGATAAGTTGACATCATTTTAATAAAGTTGTAGTTTATTTTGAATAAATGATGTTTATTTACAAAAACAGATATTTTCAGGACAAAATGTCCCTAAATACACACACAATATATATATATTTTCAAGATGACTTGATATAATTTTATTTTATAAATGTTATTGAAGGTAAAAAAAAGTTTTCATACAACACAACAATAAACATTACAGTTTCCTCCTATTTTTTTGTTTTGTTTTAACCCAAGTCCCACCCCCAGCACTGAACATCCAAAGCTTAACACAATAATTTGAGTCAAATAAAGTAATTAAAGTCATGCATGTCGTGACATAACAGTGATAACTTGATATAATTTCATTAAAGTTTTAGTTTTTTGAGAAAATATATTTATCTACAAAAATAGGTATAGTAGAAGTCTTTGTTAATACTTTCAGCACAAAATGTCCCTAAATACACACAAAAATATACTTTTAGAGATAAGTTGATATCATTTGAATAAAGTTGTAGTTTTTTTTTTAAAGAAATTATATGTTTATTTACAAAAACAAATATTTTCTGGACAAAATATCCCGAAATACACACACAAAATATATATTTTTAGAATTAAGTTGATGTAATTTTAATAAAGTTTTAGTTTTTTGAGAAAATGATGTTTATCTACAAAAATAGGTATAGTAAAAGTTAATTTCAGCACAAAATGTCCCTAAATACACACAAAATATTATATGTTTAGAGATAAGTTGATAAAATTTCAATAAAATTTTAGGTTTTTTTTGAGAAAATAAAATGTTTATATATAAAAAAAAATGTTTATTTACAAAAACAGATATTTTCAGGACAAAATGTCCCTAAATACACACAATATATATATATTTTTTCAAGATAACTTGATATAATTTCAATAAAGTTTTAGTTTTTTGAGAAAATGTTTATCTACAAAAATAGGTATAGTAAAAGTTAATAATTTCAGCACAAAATATCCCTAAATACACACAAAATATTAAATTTTTAGAGAAAAGTTGATAAAATTTCAATAAAATTTTAGTTTTTTTTGAGTAAATAAAATGTTTATATATATAAAAAAAATGTTTATTTACAAAAACAGATATTTTCAGGACAAAATGTCCCTAAACACACACAAAATATATATTTTTAGAGATAAGTTGATATCATTTGAATATAATTTTAGTTTTTTTTAAAAAAATAATAGCTTTTTCTGCAAAATGTACCCGCAATTCTGGATCAGTCACATATATATTGTATTTATCAGATAACAAATGTGATCACAATGACAGATTATGGAAATGCTATCAGGCTTATCAGTGTTTATTGGCCAGCTGAATGGCCTTTATGTAAATCTGTCACTTCACCATTATTTGGGATTAGAAAGAAAAGTATAAAGACAACCCAAATATAAAAGAAATATTGACATTTTAGTAGTTTGAAATATTGAAACATGTCTGTAAAATGTGCTGCAGTTTATTACAAGGTGTTTGTAGCATAATATACAACAACAACCCAGACAATATAGCACTGCAAACTATTAAAAGCGTTCATGAAAGTCACTTTTTCTAACATTTTAAGGTTAAAAGCGGTTGTAGGAAAGATCAAGCTCCCATAATGCATTTCAAAAGTATAAATAACAAAATGACAAACGACCCAATCTGTCTCCAACAGTGGAAGAACTCAAAAGCAGCTGCTGGACTTTACAAAGAAATCTGAAGAGAAGATCAACTTACCATTTATGAGGTGCCAGAATCAGTCTCAAAACCTCCCGAATCTTGAAATATGATCATAATAATGAGTTGTTCTGTTCCCTTCAGGAAGTACTGTAAAGACTACTACGACACACGGCAGTGCAGATCCTCACCTGACCTGCTGACTGATGTCTCCAAGCAGGTACATGCTGCATATCTGTACACATTTAGGGCGTACTCACTCACAGTAGGTACAGTTGCCTTGAACCATGCTGAAGTGCGACCGTCCTCCCTCCTCTCTCCCCCTGCACTCTCACATTCAAGTCGAGTTCTCATTAAAGGATCCTGCTTTGAAGATGCCCCAAAATTCTCTTCTTCAGTTCACAACACATTTGGCATTGTGTGTTGCAGGCGTACGAGCAGTCGTGTGGCTTTCCTCCTCCAAACGGAAAGCGCAGTCAATCAGCCGTGGAAGTCCTCAACACATCTGAATTTCAGGATCCTGCATCTTCCCTTCAGCATGTCCAATCTGAAGCAAACCAAGCAAGTCCTGATGTACAGCGGGTGCACAGGCACGACCGGAGAGCCGGGTGCAGATGCTGCTGTGCTCCACAACACGGCCGTCTAAACAAACAAAATCTGGTGTTTCTTTACCCAAACCACCCTCACCCCTGCCTGCACCTCCACCCTTTCCTCCCGGTGTGTCCCATTAACGCAGCGTTCGCTCTGGGTCATTCCTGCGCTCCAGTCCTGCTGCCATGCCATTCGTTTTCACCGCAGACATGCTTCCCAGATGATGCCACGCGTTCTTCTAGCTTCTCCGGATCCTCATACGTCTCTCCGAGCGTTATTAACTATCAGCGGTACTGTTGGCCCACAGCTCTCGGCCCAATGCCAGGGTTTTACCTAGCGGGCAGTTTTGAGGACCACAGAGAAGATTTGGGCCACTTTAGTGACGACTGCAGCTACCAAACTGGTCTTCCTCGTCGTTCTTATAGCCAGTCTGATTTGAAGGCTTTATGCCAGCCGGATGAGTTTCGCCCGCTGGGTCACTATTCTCATCTGTCTCGACGGCAGGGTCTTGTGCGGCCTACATATTTACCGCTGCGTTCATCATTACCGCCTGAAGGAAGTCGGTCAGAACTGAGCCACAGCGACTCGGATTCAGACGCTACATGTTCGTTTTACTGTCCAGGAGTCGGCAGATTGGTGCGGTCTGCACCTCTGGCCCGCATGCACATCTCCTCCGGAAGCTTACAGCTGGATGAAGAAGAAGAGGATAGTACTAAAGACGCTGCGACGGCCAAAGGAGACAAGCGCAAGTCCTGAGATGCACAGAGATTTGACATTTGGTCAGAGGTAGGGCTGCACAATATATCAGCTTCGGCATCCATATCACAATGTGCACATCTGCAATAGACACATCACAGGATGTGCAATGTTGAGTCTGGCTTATTGTTAATCAAACACTCAGAACACATCAGGTTTGTGGAGTTTAACTATAATGAAGCTAAATTTTAGCATCTGTTTTGCAAAACAAATAGTGCTGTATGTAACTTTAATTAAAATGACATTTTTTGAATGATATACAGTGGGTACTGAAAGTCTTCAGACCCCCTTAAATTTGTCACTCTTTGTTGCAGTGCATCCGGAAAGTATTCATAGCGCTTCACTTTTTCCACAGCATGATGCTGCCACCACCATGCTTCACTGTAGGGATGCTATTAGCCTGGTGATGAGCGCTGCCTGGTTTTCTCCAAATGTGTAAAGCCTGGCATTCACTCCAAAGAGTTCAATTTTAGTCTCATCAGACCAGAGAATTTAGTTTCTTAGGGTCTGAGAGTCCTTTTGGCAAATTCCAGGTGGGGAGTGTCTTCCGTCTGGCCACCCTACCATTCAAGCCTGATTGGTGGATTGCTGCACAGATGGTTGTCCTTCTGTAAGATTCTCCTCTCTCCACAGAGGAACGCTGGAGCTCAGACAGAGTGACCATCGGGTTATTGATCACCTCCTTGACTAAGGCCCTTCTCCCCCGATCACTCCGCTTAGATGGCCGGCCAGGTCTAGGAAGAGTCCTGGTGGTTCCAAACATCTTCCACTTACGGATGATGGAAGCCGCTGTGCTCATTGGAACTTTCAGAGCAGCAGAAATGTTTCTGTAACCTTCCCCAGCCTTGTGCCTTGAGAAAATCCTGTCTCGCAGATCTACAGACAATTCCTTTGTCTTCATGCTTGGTTTGTGCTTTGACATGCACGGTTAACCCTGGGAGCTTATATAGACAGGGGTATGCCTTTTCAGATCATGTCCAATCAGCTGAATTGACCACAGGTGAACTCCAATGAAGCTGCTGAAACATCTCAAGAATGATCAGTGGAAACAGAATATACCTGAGCTCAATTTAGAGCTTCACGCCAAAGGCTGGGAATACTGATGTACATGTGATCTTTCAGGTTTTTTACTTTTAATAAATTTGCAATAATTTCAAAAACTCTTTCTTCACATTGTCATTATGGGGGATTGTGTGTAGAATGTTGAGGAAATACATGAATTTAATCCATTTTGGAATAAGGCTGTAACATAGACAAATGTGAAAAAGTGAAGCACTATGAATACTTTCCAGATGCACTGTAATCTAGTTTCATCTTTACACTGATATTAATAACTGAAAAGTTATATTCTTTGGTTTTTAATCTAATTTCATTCAAAACCTCTTGCTTCCTGAGCACTGGCTAAGTCAAAGTGATGCAAATGCTAAAGGCAGGATCCCAACGGCTGTGTCTTAGACTTTGGGTGATACTTTTAAGCTGGTCAGGGCAGGAGAAACCTCTGGATCTATTCAAGATCCTAAAGCAAGATTTTCAACTAAAACTAGTCATGCCCGTTTTTTTTTATACACTGCCCCTCCTAAAAAGATTATAATAGAGAGAACAGCAATGTCCAAAACAGACTTGTTTAACTTGCAGACTCAGTTTAGACTACTCTTATCAATGTAAGAGACTCCAGTAGGCTCCTGCAGACTCGTGACTTCCTGAAGACGCTGGTTGACTGCAGAACAACCAACACATCTAAATGAAAATCTCTGCTTGTCGAGTCTCCTGGTTTGGGTTCTCATTTTTTTCCAACATGCATCACAAATTGTGAAAATAACCATTTAAAGAAGACTTTAAGATTAAAACCTGCAACACCTGGAAAGTTGCCTTTCACTCTCGACTGTTGTGATGATAAATAGAGAAAAACATTTTACTTCTCATCTTTGCATCTTACTCTTGGCTAAAAATGATCATTAGGACAGTAAGGTCTGACAAAAGTCTCGTCACTGAACAGAAATAATGTCCAGTATAGAATATAAAGTCATGCTGCAGTGGAAACAGAATGAATATTGTGTCTGACTCCATCATGAGCTTGGAGGACTGCATCCACACATCTCTGACTCAAATCACTTATTCATAAAGACATCTGGAATGGCAAAGAAAGCGTTCTTGCAGGACTCCCAGAGTTCATCAAGATTCTTTGGATTCATCTTCAACATGCTCAATAATGTTCATATCTGGTGACTGGGCTGGCCAATCCTGGAGCACAATGACCCTCTTTGCTTTCAGTAACTTAGATGTGGAGGTCCATCTAAGAATCCAGCTACAAATTGCACTTGATGTCTCTAAAATGTAGTATTTAAACCTCATAGTTAAATACAAAATGAAGGGAGTAACTGCAGAAAGAACCAGCCCTTTCAAAAGTCCTGTATATCGAACATTTTGTGAGATATTTTAAGCCATTTTCTTAAGTCTGAACTTTTGTTGTGAAAGAATACGTCAGTCACACTGAAATGTCATAACTTAAATCTTTATTTGCCACACCAAACAAAACTAACGTGTAACAGTTGAAGTCAAAACTAAAAAGAAGAAGAAGAGAACAGCATCTATATGATACAGCCTACAAAGATTTCCGTCTGGCGTCTTAAATGTACAAAAGCGCTGGTGAAGAAATGTACAAAACCTAGCTCCGGCGCCTACGTTCCTATAAAGAAATATACAAATCTTCTACGAAAAACCCTTTTTATTGCTTTAAAATGATCCAGCAGTCTGGCAACATGCGTGAGACGTCGTTTTTAAAGCCGTTTTGCCATAGGTGTCAAACTGGATTCCTGGAGGGCCGCAGCTCTGCACAGTTTTGCTCCAACCCTGATCAAACACCGCTGATGCAACTAATCAAGGTGTCTTTTGGACATGTCGATTATTTGGATCAGCTGTGTCTGATTAGGGTTGGAGCAAAACTGTGCAGAGCTGCGGCCCTCCAGGAGTTGAATTTGACATCTATGCATTTTTGCGAAGACGACGTCGTCTTTGCGAAGACACACACACACAAAATAACGTTAACTTTAGGCACAATGGGATGCAACGTTGGCACAGTTTCTCCAAGCCAACAGGAGCGAATATGACATCACCACCGCACCAGCAATGGCACCCTTACGGACTTGGCGAAAATAAAAATCCCTCATCACAGGAGATTATATAAAACCTAAAACCAAAAATAAACGATGTTCGCATTGAGCGCGAGTTTCTATACTGCACACGAATCATTTACCATCGTGTGTGTGTGTGTTAAAATAAAAAATCCCCATTGGTTAAAATGAAGCACGCGATGCCTTGAGATCTACTCAAAGTAAGAGGAATGTGACTGGAAAATTAATTTAAAATAAAACAAAATAAAAGTCCCCATAGAAAAATGTGATTGGAAAACGAATTAAAAATAAAACAAAATAAAAGTCCCCATAGAAAAATGTGATTGGAAAACTAATTAAAAAAATAAAACAAAATAAAAGTCACCCCCATAGAAAAAGTGTGCGCAAGTGCATATTTCCTTCAAAATAAAAATACAGTATTCTACTCTAGTATAAAAATATTAGCACACTGTAAAAGAGGGCACTACTTATAATAAATGATGGGCAATTCTTCTTAGATAACAGTCCTGCATATATATATATATGAAAAGGGTAGGAATTTAAGACAAATTACTGATATTCCCTATATATTCATGGGGCTGGAGGTCGTTTCGCACAGCAAAATCCCTCTCATCTTCCTAGCAGTTTTAAATGATTGCTTAATGAGGTATTTCCATTGGTTTGGACTGATATGATATGCATGTAATCCCATACAGCAGTTCTGTAATGCTACAGTGTGTAATAGAGAGCGATAAAGACATCCCAAACCAAACAAACGGCTAATCTCCCAAATATATATTATTGATCATAGTTTAGGATTTAAAAGAAAAGCAAAGGAATGGGGACACTGGATACATTATAAATATATATATATATATATATATATATGTGAAGCTAAAGATGCTCTACTTAACCTGTAAGGATGTTTTGTGTCTCTCAAAAGTAAAAACGCTGAATAAAATAACAGTAACACATCATCCTTGGGCACCAGCAAAAAAAAAAGACTAATATAAAAGCTTGTGGCAAAATAGTATAAATATAGTTGAACACACACACATATTTATAGATCGTGTATATATATATATATATATATATATATATATATATATATATATATATATATATATATATATCCATTCTTTGGGACAAGAGGAGATTTTCCTTTTGGTTATGGTCAGATGGTGTGTCCCTGGTTTCTCTGTATGTGTGTGTGAGAGTGTGTTAAGGTGCAGTCATCAGGGCTGACAGCAGAACAGTGGCGTTCACATTAACTCATAGAAAACCTGCACACAAAACCCAGAGAAAATGTCACACACACATATACTGTAGGAATGTACAATATTGTGATATACAGTGGTCCCTCGCTATAACGCAGTTCAGTTTCGCAGATTTTTTAGTGTAATTTGACATGTTTTTTTTTTTATTGGCACATTGTGTTCTGTGTCCTGATTGGCTGTAGACCATTGTCAATCAATAGCCGCGTTTCCACTGCCGCGCCCAAAGCAAGCGAGCCAGTGCAAGCCAGGGCCAGTCGCGTTTCCATAGTCACTTCCGGGGCCTGATCGGGCCAAAGCGGGGCTTTCTCTGGGCCAACGGCCAACCTTTTTTGGGCCACAGCGAGCCAGCTGAGGCTTTGGGGCAAAGTGAAAGCAAAGGTGGAGTTTGCAAGATGGTGTGCCGCTATCATTACGCTGGTTTTCCTATCACGAAGGAGTACATGTGCCAAAAAATAAATAAATAAGGGAAAGAAAAAACATAGCTACTGGCCAGTTTAAGATATTCCATAAAACACCTTATAGGCTGGGGGTCTTTTGCTAAAGATTGCCCTTATGTTTCCCTTTTAAATTTAAGGCTGTTGAATAAAATAATAAAGTAGTTTTAATTTAATAAGTGATATTTCTTTGCTGCATCATCCTTGATGTTTCAATAACGCATAAAAATCTTTACACCATATTAAAAAGTCACAGCAGCCAGTAACTTTCAGTTGTTGAGAGTTTTTGTCAAGTTTAAATAGTGTGTTTGTGCATGAAACATGCGTGTTTAGATGCATGTATGGGTGTGTGAGAGAAACCGGGTGAAAGAGCGCTCGCTTCACAGCTCTGTTGTTACCGCGAGCAGCTTCTTCATTTTTTGGAGATAATACAAAATATGAATACAACAGAAAGACATAAAACTTTACCAATTACATGTGCACTTTTGTAGTGTCATAGATCTAGATAAAATAAGCTTTATGTAGGCCCAGATTTTAGCCCATCATTGATTCTGTTTATTTACTTGTGTAAACGTGTGTGGATTTAGTATTTATTCAGTTTTAAATCAATTTCAGTAATATTATTGACTAATATGAAAATATTTATATGATTTATTTACAATATAGTTGGTAAAGTCATATTTTCTGTCTTTTAGTAGATATATTATATGAGAGACTTGCTTTGTTTACCAAATAAAGTGGATTTAATTGGATTCGCATTGTAAACATTAAATTCAAGTTAAAAAGGTATTACTTTTTATTTCATGTATTAATGTTTTAGTTATGATACACCCGAAATCATTCCACATAAAATCCGCAGATTTTTACCAGATTCTGCCCAGAATAGCAAAAAATGTCAGCAGATTCCGTCTGGCCCTAGCTATACGCTACTAAAATCATTCGAAGAATTACAAATATCGGATATAATAAAAACAAATAAACCAAAATATAAAACAAACATAAAAAAAACTACATCATTGTAGGTATTCATTCATTCATTTTCTTTCTTTTCGGCTTATTCCCTTTATTAATCCGGGGTCGCCACAGCGGAATGAACCGCCAACTTATCCAGCACGTTTTTACGCAGCGGTTGCCCTTCCAGCCGCAACCCATCACTGGGAAACAATGTAGGTATATACAATACAAATAAATTTAACCGTTTTAAGCCATTTCGATATTTCATTTTACAAAAGCCTATCTGAAAAAAGATTTTAGATATTTTCTAAAAACAATAAACAACGGAGGAGTTTTGAAATATTATTATTCTTGTTTATAGATAAATGACCAGCAAAAGACACATTAAAATTAAGAGAAAAATTATAGCAAGCGCAATTAATTTCAAAACTATATATTTTTTCCAAGAAAGATATATGAATTATGTTTTTGTTTGTGCCCCTCCACTGCTCAACTATATGGGTGGATGATTTGTTTCGCTCTGAGGAAAATAAGGAATTAATGAATGCTTCACTGTGATTGTATTACAAACCTCAGTAATACATTTGCTAATTTTATAAATGTCATTATTTTAAAGATTACGCCTTGAGCATCTGATTTTTCCTTGCTGCTGATGAGCTTTCATTTTCTCCGCGCTCGCGGAAAGTTCAAGCGAGGAAGTGTTCAATAAGAGATCCATGGCTGGAAAATATACAGTTAGATTTCAAAGAAAATGTCTTAATATGAAAAAGGAATCATAAGTTTGATCCTATCCATGTCGTAACGAATGCCCTTAAATAATGTTGTTATTAGTTGTTATTAGTGTTTATGTGTGCTTCTTCACATTATAGGACTACACAATATACACAGTAGCCTAGGAAGGTCCACAATTACATCCCTGAAGGTCTTCTGCTTTGATGACGATGGAGATCCGAAAAAAAAATAAATAAAAAACCTTCAGATTTACGCAAATTACAGGGGTCGCCCCATTAAGCTTGGAAAATACAGAATCACACTATTGTGGGTTATTTTTAGAAAGTAACTCGGGCGAATAACGAGGGACCACTGAACAATGAAAACGTTCCTCAACTGCAATAGATAACTGAATAAAATCCAGGTTTGTTAATGGCATGCAGACTCCTAAACTCATCAGTGTAATCATTATAGAGGTGTGTGTGTGTGTGTCTGACCTCTGCACTCTGTCCAGGATGTGTGCGATCATGTGGTCGGTGACTCCAGGACAGAGATCTTCAGCCGTGTGCAGACTCTCCTCCAGCCTTTCGATCACTCCTTGCGTCCTCTCATTGTCTCTGTGCTGCGACTTCAGCTGCAGAAAACACACACAGAGACAACGTGATCTTTAAGTCATGAAGAAATGCTAAACTATACATGCATGCAATGATATCAAACACGCGATCAGGTGATTGTAATGTCGAAATGCTAAATGGTTAGACTGTTGCAGTTTTCTGTGTTGTCAATATGCTCATGTTTATATAGGCCAGGAGTGTCCAAACTCAGTCCTGGAGGGCCGGTGTCCTGCATAGTTTAGCTCTAACTTTCTTCAACGCACTTGCCTGGCAGTTTTAGGATACCTTGAAAGAGCTTGATTAGTTGGTTCAGGCGTGTTTAATTGGGGTTGGAACTAAAATATGCAGGACACCGGCCCTCCAGGACCGGGTTTCGGCACCCCTGATATAGGCCATTTGTGCACAACATCTGTATATTTATATCCTCCTCAGAACATAGTGGGGGTCGTAAGTCTTTGGCACTGTTCTTTTGGGGGTGATGGGTAGGCCCACACAGAATCTGCGCGCGCAGAAATCCGCAGATTTTCTGGAGATTTCCGCAGATTTTTAGCCCATCATTAATTCTGTATTTACTTAAAGTTAACTATTTACAGTTAATCTAATTGGATTTGCTTTTTAAACATTAAATTAAGTTAAAAAGATATTCTTTTTTATTTAACATATTAAGGTTTTAGTTATGATAATCCCAAAATAATTCCGCAGAAATCCGCAGATTTTTACCAAAATTCTCTGCAGAAATAGCAAAAAACATCCGCAGATTCCGTCTGGACCTAGTGATGGGCTGAAAAGTTTGGGAATCCCTGCCCTAAATGAACACTCCGTCTCCTACCTCAGAAAACACAGGAGCCATGACGGTAGTTAAACTGGCCGACTTCTTCTGCAGCTCTTTATCCTGAAGGAGGAGACATAAGCACGTTATAAATAAGCTACATTCTGCACACAATATCCACACACACACACACACACACTAGCTACGTTGCCATCCAAAGATGCGAGTTAAATTTATTCACAAAACTGGAATATAGCATATAAAGCAGGGTTTCCATCCAACGAGTCAAAGAGAACAAAATCGTCACTTCCTGATTAACTGGCGCCAAATAATAACAGTAAAAAGGGAATTTGCTGCGGTAGCAGAATCTCAATCTTTTCTTTATTTAATAAATGACTTTCACCTAAGAAAACAGTATGCGGTAGAGATGCGCAGATCAGCTGAAATGTTACCCAAATCTGCTCCGTCATTCTAATCATCTACCCACCACCCACCCACACATATTATGTTATCTGACATATATATCCGCACCCGATCGACACTTTAATAATTGTAATTCTTTGAGCATGATGATAGGTCAGTGTGGATCGTTCGTTACTAACAGCAGATTCAGCTTTTACATATACAGGAAAAAGATGACAAAAACGGCATTACTTCAGCCTAAACAGCAGCTATGTTGTGTTTACTTGGCCTTTTTAGAATAGCATCTACTGTGCATGGATTCGGGCGATTCCGCCTCGCCTCCAAAACACGGACAGCTGCACTAAATGAGCGTTCACTCGCATCGCTTCTTGTAAAAATGCACCCGCTTCTCCTTGCAAGGCGCTGCAGTCGTGTAAATAAGCGATCTTGTTTCTCCCAGAACGACAGCAGGTTTGCCTCTGATGACTCCTCTAACTGAAAGTCTGCACAGTACTCTTGCACTTCATCCATTATTTTGGGCGTCTCATCTTCACATTCTGCGAGGTCCACTCTCTGCTTTTTTGCTGGTCGACTGCTATGACCTGCAACCCACCCGCAATTAATCATAATGTAATTTTAATTACCCGACCAACCTGTGGATTATCGGCAGCGCCTACAGATATAATCGCCATCCGCGCATCACTAGTATGCGGACATGCAATGAATGTGTGATGGTGTTTGAAGGCATGAGACACAGGCGCTCTTGATTCTGGAGGTCATTAATAATGGCTCGTGTTGTTTCCACTGAGTGGTACGGTACGGTACGGGTCACCTTCATCAGGCTTGCCTTTCCACTACCAAGGGTACCCTTTTGGTGGGCCTGGTGTACGACAGAGTTTCAGTCGACGTCATTCTCGCTCGAATAAATGTCTACAGTAAAGCTGTACAGGTCGTTCACAAATCATATGAGAAGCACTTCTCACAAAACAGATGCTTTAAACATATAAATGCTTGTGTTTAAATGTTTATTACTAATTTTTCTATAAACATAATTTGATTTTAACTGCAGATCAATGACAGTGTGAAATAGCCTACTGTAACGTCTGCAATTATATCAAATAAATAAATAAATGCAACATATATGAGCACATACAGACCCTTACAGTCTCCAATATGTACCTATTACAGATAAACTACACACAGCAGACATTTAGTCCTTATTTGGGTTCAAAAACAACATGACATATAGCCCACAGTCAGAGCAAACCTCTCATCTGTGTCTCTAATCTTCAGCAGCACATGTAGCCTCTGTTAGAGAGTAATTCTGTTATTCCCGAGTTCAGAATAGTCTAAAATACGATGATAAACATGTCAGTTTGTTCGTGATTCAGGTTGCTGAAACAATTTGCTCCTGTGTTTTGTCGGGCTTCTCCTTTTTTTCGCGCTTCACTCTTGCATTTGTCCTTTTTTCTGAACGGATCAGATGTCGAAAGACACTTCAATAATCACACACACGTTATTATCATCAGCTCAAGAAGTTCGTTAAATCAAATATAGACGCGATCGCGAGCTCCCTGGAGAAAGCAAAAACCGCTCGCACTTTTAGACGAGCTCGTAAAATAACAACAGGACACGGCAGATTTTGTACTTGGCTTTGTGGCTGTACATCAAGACAACGACAAGGTTTGTTTGAGCTCGGGTCATCCATGGCTCATTATTATATGCATATAGTATTTCCATGTAATGTCTCGGCTGTGTATTTAAAAACAAATGGCGGTTCCTTTGTTTTGATTCTGGCTAGCTCCACGAGATCGTGACGTATATCTGTAACCAATCAGCGTTCAGCTGCGCGTGTAGCTCCACCTTTTATTACCCTTTCAAAAGGGTGCCAAAAAAGTGGTACGGTACGCTTTTTGACAGTGGAAACAGCCATAAAAGCGTACCGAACCGTAGCGTACCTCTTAGTGAAAACGGGCCATAATATAATATAATAACACTAATACTGAAATGGTTAAGGCGTTTTAAAATGACCAAAACAACATTTCAGATAGTTTATAATGTGGTCAGCCTGCTGGTTTATCCATTAACACACATTTTCATCATCACATGATCTCTTATAACAAAATCTCATGACCTTTTTTAATGCGCATACTGGAATTTGTTCAGTAAAAGTGTTTCCATCATAGTTTATTCACATTTTCTCTTATTAAATAAAAAGTTTATCCTACTCAGTTATGCGCATACGTTATTATGCACATTTTCAAAACTTATGCACATCTCTGCATTTCCATCAACCATTTTTTATGCACACATCCAAAAGGAGCATAAAAATAGGTGGATGGAAACATAGCTACTGTCATCTACAACTCACCGTGCCATTGGGCTGCTTCTTCTCTGTCTTCTTCTTACGAACGGTGGTGAAGGACCATTCAGGAGAGTGGTCATTGTCCTTACTGCTGGTTTCACTGTTATAAAGAAAAAAAAGCATGTTATCCACAGAGCAAACACTTTAATATTTCTCAGATATAAACTATAATACTGTATGTGGCTGACTGTCAGATTTGTGATTTTCTTTCTTGCTTGTAAGTTAAACATGAGCTGAAGCTTAAGAGTGAATGATAACCAATCAATCGAATACATTAATATATTAGTAATAACATATATATTTTGATAAACAGTATACTTTGTAGCTACGCAAAATGAAGCAAATAAGCGATCAAAATTTTTAAAAATTGAATAGTGTACTTGTTATCATGTTACACGTTCTGTAAATGTATATAAAATGGATTATTATGCCAGGAAGAGTATAGGCCTTAGCCATACCAGCTTAGAAAATAGCAACTTTTAATTTTCAAGCTTTAAATAGGAAAATTACTGAAATCATTTGAGCTAATGGTCTAATCTGATTCAATGATTTATGCTAAGCTAACCTAAAAGTAGTCCTGCCAAATGTGGAGACAAGCTGAATGTTTGGCGCCATCTTGTGACTGAATAATGCACAGGTTAGTGTATACTCCATCAGCTGTTTTAGTTTCTGTCAGCGTTGCGTTTTTGACTGTTTGGTTTTCGTTTCTGTCAGCTTTGTGTTTTTGACTGTTTGGCGCCATCTAGTGTCTGAATAATGTGCAGGTTAGTGTATACTCCATCAGCTGTTTTCGTTTCTGTCAGCGTTGCGTTTTTGACTGTTTGGGGCCATCTTGTGACTGAATAATGCACAGGTTAGTGTATACTCCATCAGCTGTTTTAGTTTCTGTCAGCGTTGCGTTTTTGACTGTTTGGTTTTTGTTTCTGTCAGCTTTGTGTTTTTGACTGTTTGGCGCCATCTTGTGACTGATTAATGCACAGGTTAGTGTATACTCCATCAGCTGTTTTAGTGTCTGTCAGCTTTGTGTTTTTGACTGTTTGGCGCCATCTTGTGACTGAATAATGCACAGGTTAGTGTATACTCTATCAGCGGTTTTAGTTTCTGTCAGCTTTGCGTTTTTGACTGTTTGGCGCCATCTTGTGACTGAATAATGCACAGGTTAGTGTATACTCCATCAGCTGTTTTCGTTTCTGTCAGCGTTGCGTTTTAACTAACAGAACCTTATTTGTAAAGTACTATAATGTATTTGTGTGCTGGCAGCATGCTTACGAGTCGGAGTCGGAGCTTGATTCTCCATCGCTGTGGCCTTCAGCCTTCCAGCGCTTCAGTCGGTCGATGAGCTCGGTGAGGTAGGACGTCTTCTTGGCATATTTAACAATGAACTTGTGTTTCAAGAGCTCCTTTGCTGTTGGCCTCTGACAAATGTAGATAATGACACTTTAGTACCTTCATCAATTCACAAATGCACCAGTATCAGGTTCACTAAAACATGGACAATGAATCACAATCATCAAAAATGATCCACCTTTACTAAAGCTCTAAAATAAAGCAGCTAAATGTATTCTTAAATTCTTAAATCTATTATGCATGAAGAAACAACATCATCACTTATCACAAACTCATCAGTGTGCAGTATTTCATCAGTGTTTAATCAGAGGGGCAACACTCGCTTTTACGCAAAGCAGCAGATTCTTATTGTGCATGTGTGTGTGTGTGTGTGTGTGCGTGTGTAAGTAGTTTATGTGATGTAAAAATGTTTTTTATAGCTAGTGGGTCAAAAGTTGTGGCTGAATTCACCCTCAAAATCACCCCCGAGTGGATGAAAACATCCCCAACAGCACACAAGGGTTAATATTGTGTTGTTAAAAAACGTAATGACAATACTCCTACACCTGAAAGTAATGCCGTAAATGTGCTTACAAAAGCAGGGTCTTTGTTGAGACAGGAGTCGACGAACTCTTTGAAGATCTTGGAGAAGTCTCCATTCAGGGTGGGCGGTGTGTTTTTGGGGATGTGGAAGAGAACCCTCATGGGGTGCATGTCTGAGTTTGGCGGTTCACCCTTGGCCAGCTCAATGGCCGTGATGCCCAGAGACCAAATATCAGCCTAGCGCAAAACAAACAAACAAAACAACCACAAATGTTTAGATTTCTACAACCTGAATCTTCTAATCTCTGGTGACCTGTATTGCAGACTGCACCTCTACCTTGTTTTCATTGTGTTCCGTTTTTTAACTCGGCACCATTTCTGTTCGTGGTTTGGTCTTGATTGCAATGTTATTTGTAAGACGGCATGGACCAAGGACACCACTATGGGTGGGTCAGAAAGTGAATTTACTTTTTGTTCCATTGTAAATAACATCAGGAGGATTTTGTATGACAACAAATGCTATGAAGACATATATATTGATTATCATTGTTTTAAATGTATAAATTAAATATATCCACGTCTCATGCACTTTTCAATAATAATAATAATAATAATAATCACAAAAGGCGACGCAGTGGCGCAGTAGGTAGTGCTGTCACCTCACAGCAAGAAGGTCGCTGGGTCGCAGGTTCGAGCCTTGGCTGGGTCAGTTGGCATTTCTGTGTGGAGTTTGCATGTTCTCCCTGCATTCGCGTGGGTTTCCTCCGGGTGCTCCGGTTTCCCCCACAGTCCAAAGACATGCGGTATAGGTGAATTGGGTACGCTAAATTGTCCGTAGTGTTTTAGTGTGAATGAGTGTGTGTGAATGTTTCCCAGAGATGGGTTGCTGCTGGAAGGGCATCCACTGCATAAAACACATGCTGGATAAGTTGGCGGTTCATTCCGCTGTGGCGACCCCGGATTAATAAAGGGATTAAGCCGAAAAGAAAATGAATGAATGAATGAATAATCACAAACACATAAATCAAACAAGTTTAAAATGTAGTATTTTATTATTTATCCATGCTAAAACAAGACGATGTTGTTTATTTTTGCCATTTTAATTGAAATCATTGTAAATATTCCTAACCCTAACTCTTACCTGTACAATTCACATGGTCTGTTAGAAATTCTCAATTCTATGGGTCCTATCATAAACCCGGCGCAATAAAGCGCAAGGCGTCTATGGTGTGATTTGTTGCTATTTTCATACAGGCTCAGGTGTAATTTTCACGTTTTGCGCCACGTTGTTTAAATAGCAAATGCATTTGGACCACTTTGTGGACTCATGGGTGTGCTGGTCTATAAAGGAGGTGTGTTAAGGCGCATTGTTGGTGCGTTGCTATTTTGAGGAACTGAAATAGACCGCCCCATTGACCAACTGAAAGTCCAGCGCAGAGTGTGTTAGTTATGCGCCTATGCTGGTCCAAACGCTTACACGTTGCTTAATACACACAGGATGAACAGCAATACACAAATATCTTTACAGATGAAAACAAATTTGATTAAAATGTTACAAAAATTATTATTTTCTACATAAATATATAAACCACTGCCTCCTTTACCTCGGGGGGGCTTTTTCAGTTTATTCATGACAATTTGCATTTGTTTAATGTTATTATTATTATCAGTATTATTTATTATATGCATATTTATATCTTTTGAATAAAAACAAGTTTAGATTTGTCCACCTGTGCGGTTTTGGAGACATCTGCATCACCATATGGGGCATAAGAACAGGACGCGTGTTGGGATATAACTCAGTTGTTTGACCACACTTCATTATTATTGTTTATTTATTCCTTTGCTGGAAATTAGAACTGAATATAGAAATAGTTTTGAAACAAATCTTTGCGCTTAAACTAAATTAAATATGTCGGCTGATGGATGTCTTCAGTGGAGGGAGTTTCCACCGTTTCCTTACTCCATAAGAGTAAAGGAGTACAAAGTAAAAGTAAAGTAAAGAGAAAGTAAGGAGGCTGAATGGAGGAGGCTCGTTCTTTATCCTCGCACTGCAGATGCTCTGTTTAACTGTTTTCTAGCTAGTGAAGAGTTCAGTTTTTCTACTTACAAAGTCTGCCATGTAAATAGCAAATGCTCCATAGTGCGACGCAACTGACTCTAAAGGGAATGTGAGACGAGACTCTGATTGGTTTAATGCACGTTATGCTCAAATCACACCCAGAACTCTTTAAGAGAATAAGCAGAGCCCTGTTAGACCATGCGCTGGGGCACAAAGCGTATTTTTCTGTCCTTAAAATATCAAAAGTGGATTCAGGCACGCCCTTAATGCTTTTGTGCCATGAGCTTTACACTTTGCACCTAGATCGTTAAAATAGAGCACTTTATTTAAAAATGTTACAAAGAATCAATAGTCTTTTTAGTTACTAACAAAGCCAGACTCAATCTGTGGACTTTATTTCGCTATTTCTGCACAGAATTTTGTAATAAAAACAGACTTCTGTGGAATAATTTTAAGAAAAAGAGCTGAAAAGTTTCAAATAAGTCTAAAAATAAAACGAGTTAACTTTTATGTAAGGTTTCAAATGAATATTCAATCAGCTTGAACCATTTGTTTGGTAAGCAAAGCTACAGCAGTAAAGGAAAAATAACTTTACTCACTGCATTGCACACAATTAAATATTCAATAATGTCATAATTCTAATATATTAATAAATAATAAGCAATATACATTTATATATAACAATAAGCTAACTTTAATATAACCAAAACAAATATGTTAAAATTAATAAATATATATATTTCACACATTCGAGTAAAAAGATGGAATGTCATGCTCAAGTTATTATTAAAACTATTATCTTTAAATATGTGTTAAAAAAACACTTCTCTCCCTTAAATAGCACTTTGAAAATATTGTTAAATTAAAACTTTATCAGAAGGCTAATAATAATTTCAGCATTGACATATGTGCATCTGCTATAGTCACATCACAGGATGAGCTAGACTATGAACCACAGTTCAGGATGCATGTCATTTAAGGATCTGCATAGTTCAACCAATGTAGACTTTGTTCATCATTTGCATGTGTTTTTAAAGGCTTGTGCTGTGTAAACATATCAAGTGAGTTTAAAGCCTTCAGGCGTTAAGACTCCATAGCATTTGCAGCTTTAGGAAATGTTTAATTGCATGTCATTTATATAGAGAGGACTGTGAAGTAGTTCACCTCAGATCTTGAAAATAAAATAAACCATTTAACACTGAACTTTAGAAATGTGACTCAGTGCAAACCAACACATTTCAGTGATTCAGCATCTACATTTAATAATGTTAAAGACGTTTAATATATATTAATTAGATTATAAACCTTACCATTTCGTTGTAGTGCAGTGAGTGCACTATTCTGTGCTTCTGAATGGCTGTATTTAAATTTCTGTCAAGTTTCGTCTGGTGCAAAAAGCCAAATTGCTCATGTAACCTGCTCACCTAATGTTTACACTCATAATATTTATGTTATTTGCTAATTAATAACTAGCTCATGTGGAACTCTGAATCTGCATCTCATTTCAGAGTCTGCTACTGTCCACTAAAGGTCGGATTTCGGTCAACGACTATGAGGCGCCGGAGTGGACAAAAGTCAAGCGAACGCAGAGAGCCTTAGTACGCGTGAGAGAGACTGAACGTACGCACGAGAGAGACCGAATGTGCGCGCGAGGGAGACCAAGTGGAAGCAAGAGAGGTCGAGTGCTGGTGCGCGAGAGAGATCGAATATTGGCGCGCACTATTAAAGTTATTATTATTAATTACTATTACTAATACTACTAGGTTTACTAATTTGTTTCCATGGGTTCTATTTATTGTAAAGATGGCACGTTTTGTTAATACAATTATAACGTTTGAAGTTATAATTTGCACTTTTTGGAAGTTTTGCTGACTTTAAAACACTATTTATTACTCGGGTGTGTCCTAAAAAAATACTGAAAGTGATCATGTAAATAAAAATAAAAAAATTGGAAAAAAATTGATTAATATCTTGAAAAATGCATTTATACTTAACCAGTGTATAAAACTGAGCAGATATGTTAAATACATTTTATCTTAAATTATCTTTTCTTTATATGGGTTCAATCAAAGGCTATATAATACTATAAAGGGATTTTGGTTCTATTTAGAGTAAAATAAAATAAATAAAAAGTGTCATTTGTTTAATAATCCGATTACTGAACAATTGCCACAGGAGAGGAAATTCTGTGAACTCGCTGATGTGATGACAGCTCCAATCATTTTTATTGCAGCGCTTTTGCAGTAGGTTCCTGCAGTGCAACAAAACAATGAAACTTACTATTAGATGTCCCCTAAACATGTTGGAAAATTAAAGCTTGAACAAAAGCTCTGTATGTTAAATCTCTCCCTCAATTCAAATCTGTATCATCAAAACATTTGTAATTGGGTCATTTCTACTATTCGGTGCCATTTGCGTCCCCAAGACATTATATAGTACAGAATATTTAAAAATGCAATTAAAAAAATCCTTAAAGCTTGTCTGATAGGATTATCCCTTTCCACAAGAGGACACAACGATAAGTGCTCAAAATTAAATACAATTTTAAATACTTACTTTACTGTTGCAATCAGAATTATTGAACCCCCTTTGAATTTTTTTTTTCTTTTTTAAATATTTCCCAAATGATGTTTAACAGAGCAAGGAAATTTTCACAGTATGTCTGATAATATTTTTTCTTCTGGAGAAAGTCTTATTTGTTTTATTTCGGCTAGAATAAAAGCAGTTTTTAATTTTTTAAAACCCATTTTAAGGTCAATATTATTAGCCCCTTTAAGCTATATATTTTTTCAATAGTCTACAGAACAAACCATCATTATACAATAACTTGCCTAATTACCCTAACCTGCCTAGTTAACCTAATTAACCTAGTTAAGCCTTTAAGTGTCACTTTAAGCTGTATAGAAGTGTCTTGAAGAATATCTAGTAAAATATTATTTACTTTCATCATGGCGAAGATAAAATAAATCAGTTATTAGAGACGAGTTATTAAAACTATCATGCTTTAGAAAAGTGTTGAAATTTTTTTCTCTCCGTTAAACAGAAATTGGGGAAAAAAATAAACAGGGGGGCTAATAAATCAGGGGGTTGAATAATTCTGATTGCAACTGTATATTCAGTGCAAGAATCTGAATTGCCATGTCATTAATTAATTACTAATAGTAACTTTAATAGTCTCTCGGTCTCTCTTGCGCATACTCAGTCTCTCTGCGTTCGCTTGACTTTTGTCTACTCCGGCGCCTCATAACGGACACACACTTTGAGAGCCTTTCTGACTGAATGAATGAAATATGCTGTTTTCCACCAAGGCAACCCGGAGTGCTGGAATATAATTGGCTGAACTGACAGTGGGCGGGTTAAATGACCAAAACAAAGACAGACGTTCCAGCACGAAACGCACCTTTTCAAAGCAGAATATCTGACTTCAGCATCAAACAAGAATGTTCAGCATGTTTCTCAAATATCTGCAAACATATTATGGTGTTTTTATGCTTTAGAAGAGTCAAAAACTTACATACAGCACCTTTAAGTTGTGTTGAGCCAAGTAATTTAATAACTTATTGAGTAACTTTTCAGACACAGATATTAGAAATGTAATTCAAATTCAATTTTAATGATGAAATTAATAATTAATTACTTTTTTGAAGTGATTTATCCAACACTGGTGCTGGTTAAAGTGAGCACCAAGGACTGACCTTTGAGTCATAGGCAGACTGTTGGATGACCTCCGGCGCCATCCAGAACGGTGTGCCCACAAACGTCTCCCTTTTGATCTGTGTGTCCGTCAGCTGTCCCGCAACCCCGAAATCTGCCAGCTTCACCTCACCAGACTCAGACAACAACACGTTAGCCGCTGCAACCATGTAAAGAGAAGAGACAACAGTTGAGAAACTACTTAACTGATCAAAAACAACAGAAAGAGATTGTTTTCTGCAGTCAGAGGGATTATTTCAATATAACACATTTTTTGAGGGGGCTTAATTTAAATCGCCATTAACATCTCTGCTCTAAACTGTTTTTATTAGCCAAGCAAGCCCAGGCTGCTGTGTTTTAGGTTGGAATGTTGCTCATCAATAAATGAAGAGTTCAGATGCAAAACCCTCTAAATCAGTGGTGGGCAAACTTTTTAGACCCGAGGGCCACATCAGGTTTTGCAAATCAAGTGAAGGGCCACATGTCAAATCCTTCAAAAATTATATATATTATAGTGGCAGTATGCATGGAACATGTAATATCGGACAGAAACATGTCACATTAACACACATTTTTTTAATAGTTATTATTAAGTCATATTTACAAGTCAAATGAATTTGCACTGCTATTTATATTTGCTTATCAATCATCATAAAACAATAAAATAATCCTTTATAAAATATAATAATAATAATAATAATAATAATATTGATGTAAAAATTTTTACAGTGGAAAATATAAAATATATTGCCTTATAGAAAAAATCTCATAATAATTCAAAATAATTTGAATGTTTGCGCGAAAAATGCAGACTTAGGTTGTAGTCTTTAAAAACAGCAATACTTTCTTGGCATATTAGACATAGCGCTTTCTGTCCGATATTGGTGAAGTATTTTGTTGTCCATTCTTCCTTAAACACACGACATTCAGAGTCAATTTTTCTCATTTTCAGTCATTAATGGTCGAGTGTATTTTAATATCTGAGAGTGTGTTCTAATTTTACTTTTTGCACTAACTGTACCGCGTGCAATACTGCCATCAAATGGCGTTCACTTGTATTGCATTGTTAATTTACTAATTCTGAAATCAAACCATTACTCAGAAGCAGCATTTTAAAAACTCCCTCGCGGGCCGGATGAAAGTGTTTAGCGGGCCGCATATGGCCCACGGGCCGTAGCTTGCCCACCTCTGCTCTAAATCCATCAGACCTCTTTTCTTGTAAATGAGCATTTTCTATCAGGCTCCTCTGATTAGGTTCAGAAGTTTCATTTTACAGATAATGATAAGGTTATTAGCTTGTAATTAAAATAGCTTTTCTTCAAAATGTCCCTGTAGACCAGGGGTCACCAAACTTGTTCCTGGAGGGCCGGTGTCCTGCAGATTTTTGCCCCAACTCTAATCAAACACACCTGAACAAGCTAATCAAGGTCTTACTAGGTATACTTGAAACATCCAGGCAGGTGTGTTAAAGGGTCACGAAACCCCCTGTCTCAGCAGGGTGTTTTCACACCTCTGTTTTGAAAAAAGTCAGGAAAGTTGGGCGTGTCCAGCTCTGGGAGTGTGGGAGTGTCGGGGGAGGGAAAGAGGGTAACATTTTGCATAGAAGGGACGCGCTAAGTTTGACAGGAAAAACAAACACACAGAGGCTGATTTGTTACGGCGAATAAGAGAAAAAAATCCTCCGCATTTCTCTGTACCTTATGTACTCGGTAGGTAGCGTCAGAAAGCCGTGTGTGTATAGACTATCCTGTCACAAAATGCAGCGAAAATCCTGCACGACGGGAATAGTTTGTGTTTACATGTTTACACTCGGAGAGCAGCATTTAAACAAAGGGCACTGCACTGCAAACACTTACCAAATCTGTAGACAGACAATCAAACTGGAGCTGTGTCTTTTTATTAAAAGGAGATGAGCGGCAAATCCGGATTTCACCATTTCCAGATGAGAAAAAGCTCTCGTGTAAAAATGTTCCTTACAAACGCGTTTCTGTCGCGTGCACTATAATCCACACGTGAGTCCAGCTGCTCTCTCATAAAGGGAAAATGAAAACAAAACCTTCGTTGCAACACACTAATAACACCTACGACTCTTGTCTTGAAATTCTTGTACTTTCACTTGTTTTGGCAACACAACGTGGCGTCTCTCTGCCGTCTGAACAGTGTAAACTGGTAAACAGTCTCCGGAGCTATCATGCATATTAATGAAGTTTCGCGTCATACATAATAGAGCGCGCTGATTGGTTTGAAGCACGTCTTCTCATGAATTAATACTGCACCCTCAGATACGTCAGAACGCCCTAGAAAAGACAGACAGCCACTCCACTCTGGATTTACACCTAAGTATATCATGGCCGTGACGTAGCTTCAAAAATTCGTTTCAAACCGGAAGAACGAATTTGCTCAAAATAACGCAAAAACAACCAATTTTCACTTTTTAGTGCAATATATGTGTCCTAATAGTGTTTATAGCAGCGTGGGACACATATATGACTGTCAACAGCTCAAAAAATGTGTTTTGGTGTTTCGTGACCCTTTAAGGCAAGTTGGAGCTAAACCCTGTAGGGACACCGGCCCTCCAGGATGGGGATTGGTGACCCCTGCTGTAGACAATTCTCTGGTTTTTAACAAGGTAGATTTTCTTTTGCGTGAAAACCAGCTAAATCCACATCTGCTTTTTTTTTTTGCAAAAACCTCTAAATCCGTAATGACATACATCTTGCACCTTATTGCGCTGGGTGAATGACAGGGCCCTGATGCTTTGAAATGATTCATCCTGATTAAATTGCATGCAAATTAAAAGTATAAAGGAATAATGTTATTTTTGTAAAACTCACAAACTCACTACTTTTAATATCATTGCTTAAAATACTTAAAAGTCCAAAAAACAAAAACTAATTAACAAATAAAAAAGCAAGCAAACGAATAATATTCCCTAATATCCAACTAAATGAAGACCAAACACTAATCAGTGCAGATATTTGGAGACGAAGCAGCCGGAATCACCTCACCCTGGATAGCTCAAACAAGTGGAAAAACAAACAGCAGTGGAAAAACAAAGAGGTCACACCCACTCACTCATCCACGCAGACACAAATATTCCTCGCATGGAGACAAACACTCTGCGCACACACACACACCTTTAATGTCCCTGTGGATTTTCTTCTCCGAGTGCAGGTAGTCCAAACCCTTCAAGATCTCTTTCAGCATGGTGGCGATCTGGTATTCATCAAAGGGCCCAGCTCGCAGCTGCAAACACACACACACACACACACACACACACACACACACAGACACACAAACAACAGGTTGAGAGCACATGATAGCAGGATGTTCAGGAGCTGAAAAGGGTCAAATATAAAGTTAGAGTTCTCACCAGGTCCAGCGCTGAGCCTCCTCCCAGATACTCCATAATGATCCATAGTTTACTACCCTGAAGAAACAACAACAACAGAATTACACATTAACTCTTCCAGTCTTATTATTGCCATTGCTAACCAATTTAATCCCACCACTTGCAACTGTGACCATGTCTCTTTTCTTACAGGTATCTCAAGAAACTATAAACGTGTTGTTGTTAGCTTTGCATAAGAACTTAAACTTTTAAATGACAAAAAAGAGGCATCAATGACACATCTTTAGGTCTGCCTATGTAACTCAATGCATTTAGGCATGTAGACATGGCTAAATGCAACCATCTCTAGGGTTTACGGAGAATGTTTACGAAAACGAGGAAATATCCAGTGAGCAGCAGTTCTGTGGGTGCAAATGCCTTGTTGATGCCAGAGCTCAGAGGAGAATGGCCAGACTGGTTCCAGCTGATAGAAAGGCATCAGTAAATCAGTAAAGTCAAATAAGCACTCGTTACAACTGAGGTCTGCAGAAGAGCATCTCTGAACAGTGAACACACAACACATCCAACCTTGAGGCGGATGGGCTACAGCAGCAGAAGACCACACCGGGTGCCACTCCTGTCAGCTAAGAACAGGAAACTGAGGCAACAATTCACACAGGCTCACCAAAACTGGACAATAGAAGATTGGAGAAATGTTGCCTGGTCTGATGAGTCTCCATTTCTGCTGCGACATTCAGACGGTAGGGTCAGAACTTGGCGTCAACAACATGAAAGCATGGATCCATTCTGCCTTGTATCAAGCGTTCAGGCTGGTGGTGGTGGTGTAATGGTGTGGGGGAGATTTTCTTGGTATACTTTGGGCCCATTAGTACCAATTGAGCATAGTGTCAACGCCACAGCCTACCTGAGTATTGTTGCAGACCATGTCCATCCCTTTATGACCACACTGTACCCATCTTCTGATGGCTACTTCCAGCAGGATAATGCACCATGTCATAAAGCGTGAATCATCTCAGACAGGTTTCTTGATCATGACAATGAGTTCACTGTACTCAAATGGCCTCCACAGTCACCAGAGCTCAATCCAATAGAGCACCTTTGGGATGTAGTTGAACGGGAGATTCGCATCATGGATGTGCAGCCGACAAATCTGCAGCAACTGCGTGAAGCTATCATGTTAATATGGAGCAAAATCTCTGAGGAATATTTGCAGTGCCTTGTCGAATCTATGACACGATGGATTAAGGCAGTTCTGAAGGCAAAAGCAGGTCCAACCCAGTACAAGTTAGGTGTACCTAATAACGTGGCCGGTGAGTGTGCATAAAAAAAATATCATTATCGATAAAAGTATGCGCCAAGCATTTGTGTGGGACACAAACAGGTTGTTTATCCAGATGAGGCCTTTATCTTCATCTCCACCTCTCCAGCAACTCTAACCTTAACCTAAAGCAGAAAATAAACACTAATGCCAAGACAAGAGAGGAAAATGACAGCAGCCAACTAGAATCAGAATTTACGGTGAAGTATTTAGCCATTTGTGGTGTTTTAAAGTCTAAATATTAATTAATAATTTATTTTAGTATGATAATTACATACGGTTTTTTTAAATTTGCTGATAACATATACTTTTTTAAAGCTATATCATGAGAAACACTTAACAACAAGATTGCATATGTTCCCAGTATCGTTCAGCCCTTAAATGAACACTCAATGTGCCATCAATGTACACACACACTCACAAAGAGGCCAGACAAAATCTATGAGCATACGTTCTGGCTGGCAGGCTTCCAGAAATACAGGTATTGTGACATAGCACAAAGGGTTTGGTCATGAATCATCGGTGGCATCAAATCTTTGCAGGCAAACAACTTCAAAACTCGCCATTAAAATAATCCTCAGACATCTTTTGTGTTCATTTCCATCCAGAGTCAGTCATGCGTACTGCGCATACGCTAGAGTCGCACACAGTGATGATGATATGACAATACTGCAGTACTAGTACTTCATCCTCAAATTACAGCCGATGCCAAGCGTTTTACAAACACTGCAACTCAGAGCAGTACATACTGCAGGGCTGTGAGTTAGAGCTGCACAATATATTGGTTTAGGCATCGATATCGTGATGTGTGCATGCGCAATATTCACATCACAATGCAATGTTGAGTTGGAAAAACAGCTGACACAGTTCAGAACAGGAGATTTGTGGAGCCACTGCAGAGTTCAACTATAATTGAGTGTGTGTGTGTGTGTGTGTGCTTTTCTGTGCTTTTTATTTAAAAAGGACAATGAAAAATGGGGAAAAAAAGAATAAAATAAATTAATAAATTAAAAAAGACAATAAGATGAATAAAGAATGGAGTGAACTTGTTCACTGGTTATTGAAGTATTAAAGGCATGACAAGGTAAAGTGGAATTACCGACACAACAATATTTAATTGGATGAACATGCCTTACCCAGAATATAAAAATACAAACATTCAGATCAGGGCTATTCAATTGGCGGCCCGCGGACCAAACCCGGCCCCCGAGGCAATTTGTTCTGGCCCTCCAAATAGTGTGACCAAGACATCAAGAATAAATTTAGTTCAGTCAAAAAACGGCCGCTATAGTTATGAAGTGTCGTGCGTCTGTTTAATACAGCATGAGCTGCGCAGAGCGTGAGTCACCTGACAGTGGCGAGAGCAGCCGAATACATTTGAATATGTTTGTAGAAAAGGTCTATTGTACAATGCACTGATATCGATATTAGGGATGCATTGATTAACCGATTTCACTATTAACTGCGCTTTAATTCGTCTCGGTTAATCGTAAAGGCTTCTCTAAGCCGCATTTCTGCATTTCTGTTCTGCTGCACGAAACGAAACTGCTGAACAAAGTTACGCCAAGTTGCCAACTGTGCACTAGTTTAAAGTTCCGAGCTTGTCCACCGAAGCTAATACGCACGCACACTGTAATAACTATAGCCGCGGCCCGTTCCCATATCACGTCTTTCCCGCGCGCAAGTTTGTTATGTCGTAAGAATATATGCCAATATGCGGGCGCAAGCGGAGCAACGTGCTCACGGCTGTCTGGGCGCACGCAGTAGAAAACATCTCATCCTGTAACGGTGAGACCTTCATAACAATTATTATTATACTATTTTCTCCCGTTCCTCTCTATAAACACACACATAATTAAATTGTGTAGCCCTATAATGACAGAAAAACCTTCAGCATAAAAACTATTACTAATGAAAATGCCTTTTAAAGGTTTTTAATATTAGTTAGGGATGTCCAGATCTAAATCTAGCTAATATAAAGCTTAAATTTACATTAGACGTGATAACTGTGAAACACTGATTATTCTTCACACTATATAATCGTACAACCAAAATCTATAATTGTTGCATCCATAATTGTTATGCAGTTCAAAACAGAACATATGAACGTATCTGAATGTAGAAGAAGCCTGCTTAAGCAATACACTGATTTTGTGGTGCTGTGAAATACAACATTTGAATGTTTGTTAAAAAACTTATTGTACAATGCAGTGATATTATATAGTTTCAAAATACAAAATATTAACATTTTAATGTAGACAAATACAATGTGGGTGTCTAAAGGAGCAAAAATACATAATTGGCTCTTAAATGTAGTTGTGCCATCACTTATATTGCAAGTCATATCTCTCCGGCCCTTCGTTTGGGATGCTTTTCATGAACTGGCCCCCGTGACAAACTAATTGAATAGCCCTGATTTAGATCATTTACTTTAATCAGTACTATTGGAATGTGAAGAGACTTTCAACCAGCACAACAAAAATGCTTCTGAAGACAATCACCTACTGCACTTTTAATTTACACAACTGTAAATGTGTTTTTTTTTTCTCAATATTTAGATTGTTTTTTTTAATCAAACCCTCAAGATTGCAGATTTTTAAGTTGTATCTTGGGTTAAATATAGATTATCCTAACAAAGTATACACCAATGGACGGCTCATTATTCCGCGTTCAGACGATGTATAAATGTTATTGTTAAAGAAAGAAACACTTATGATAAGTTTTGTGGTACAGGGTAAAGATTACTGCACAAAAAAGGTTTCTGCATATTAAATAATATGACCTTACATTTTGTCAATCACATTTATAAACACTGAACTGTCATATAAAAAAATCTGATTTGTTTTTTTTTCCAGTTTTTCACACCCGACAGTACAGGGCCATCGCACAATTGAAAGCCAAATTCTAGAATGCTGTCACACACTAATGCACATGTGTCAAAGCCAGTTCTGCACAGTTTAGTTCCAACCCCAATTAAACACACCTGATCAAACTAATTGAGTGCTTTAGGCTTGTTTGATACCTACAGATAGGTGTGTTGAAGCAGGGCTGGAACTAAACTCTGCAGGGCTCCGGCCCTCCAGGAATTGACTTTGACACCCCTGCACTAATGGCTCGTTTCCACTGAGAGGTACAGTACGGGTCGGTACGGGTCACCTCTATCAAGCTTGCGTCTCCACTAGCAAGGGTACCCTTTTTGGTAGGCGTGGTGTACGACAGAAAGTTTTAGACGACGTCATGTTTACTCAAGGAAACGTCACAGTAACACTGTACAGGTCGTTATGAGAAGCACTTCTCACTACACAGATGCTTTAAACACATAAATGCTTGTGTATAAATGTTCATTACTAACCTTTCTATGAACATGATTTGATTATAACTGTAGATCAATGATAGTGTGAAATAGCCTACTGTAACGTCTGCACTTACATAAAATAAATAAATAAATGCAACATATATGAACACATACAGACTCTTACAGTCTCTGATATGTTACCAATTACAGATAAACTACACACAGCAGACATTTAGTCCTTATTTGAGTTCAAAAACAACATGAAATATAGCCCACAGTCAGAGCAAACCTCTCATATGTGTCTTTAATCTTCAGCAGCACATGTAGCCTCTGTTAGAGAGTAATTCCATCATTCCGAGTTCATAATAGTCCAAAAGGTGATGATAATAGTTAAACATGGCAGTTTGATCATGTTTTAAGTTGCAGAAGCATCATTTGCTGCGGTTTTGTCAGTCTTCTCCTTTGTTTTTTCGCTCTTCACTCTCGCGTTTGTCCGCATCTGAATGGATCGGATATCAGAACGCTTCAATGATCACGCGCATGTTAAAAATATGAGCTCAAAAAGTTCGTTATTTCAAATATAGACGTGATCGTGAGCTCTCTGGACAAGGTGAAACCGCTCGCACGTTTAGACGAGCTCGTAAAACAATAACAGGACAAGGCAGAATTTGTTCTTCTTGGCTTTGTGGCTGTTCATCAAGAAAACGACAAGGTTTGTTTGAGCTCGGGTCAACCATGGCTTGTTATTATATGCATAAAGTATTACGATAATGCCTCGGCTGTGTATTGAAAACATGGCGGTTCCATTGTTTTGATTCTGGCTAGCTCCACAAGCTTGTGACGTATCTCTGTAACCAATCAGCGTTCAGCTGCGCGTGTAGCTCCACCTTTTGGTACCCTTTCTTGTGTTTGGTATCCTTTCGAAAGGGTGCCAAAAAAGTGGTACGGTACGCTTCGGTACGCCTTTTGACAGTGGAAACAGCCATAAAAGCGTACTGGAAACGGGCCATGAGAAGAACATTACATGACAAAAAAAAAGGTGTAATATAAAGACAAAATGTGGTGAATGGTTGAGAACCACTCTTCTAGCCTACTAGTTTCAGTGCCTGGTGCACCTGTGTGTCTCCATATATTTAACCTACTGCCAGTCTCTGTTCAGGATTTGCTTTTAGAAAGTTATGTTGCTGCAGTATCACAAGCAAAGTATGAAAATGTCACAGATATCCTGAAATAAACAGAATTTCAGGATAAATCCACACAGCTCTTTTATAAAGAGGTGAACTCTCCTTTTTCTCCATGCAGTTGATTGGATGATGGCAATATGTATTAGTTTTCCTTTTTTGTAAGAGAACAAAGGCAGCTAGCTCTCTGAAACTCTCAAATGGTCGCCGACTGAAGCTAAGCATGGCTGCGCCTGGTCAGTACCTGGATGGGAGACCACATGGGAAAGCTAGGTTGCTGCCGGAAGTGGTGTTAGTGAGGCCAGCAGGGGATGCTTAACCTGCGGTCTGTGTGGGTCCTAACACCCCAGTATAGTGAAGGGCACTCTATACCATACCTGGGAGTCTCTCGTATTTCAGACCCATCTTCCGTTTTGTTCTTTCTCCCGGAAAACTCCCTTAATTTCACCCCCCCGGTCCTTAGCATTTTGGTACGGTCCATAACACCCCTGAATTGCCAGCCTTGGCTGCCGAAACCGGATGCATCTAGGGACCCCAACCACCACCCCCAGCTCTTCAGTTAGCAACCACCCCCCCGGTCTCCCGGATTTTCAAAGACAAATGTTGGCAAGTATGCTCTATACTGCTCAGTGAGCACCGTCTTTTGGATGAGAAGTTCTGACTCTGTGGTCGTTAAAAATCCCAGGATGTCCTTCGAAAAAGAGTAGGGGTTTAACCCCAGCATCCTGGGGGATAACACTGTCCATCATGGCCTCCTAACCATCCCCATATCATAATTGTCTTTATCACTCGTCTCCTCTCCACCAATCAGCTGGTGTGTGGTGTGCAGGTGGATGCTGCACACTGCTGGTGGATGAGGAGATTCCCCCGAATCTGTAAAGCGCTTTGAGTGTCTAGAAAAGAGCTATATAAGTGTAAGAATTTATTATTATTATTAATTATAAAGCATCTCTGCTTGAATTGACTCCGAATTGTTTAGCAATTTTGTTTCGCAACATAATAATACATGAAGAATTTCTTGAATACCAATAAATATCATATCCATTATGCCCCTTTTTAAAAGTAAAATAAGTCTGTGATGCCACCAGAGTGTGTGTGTGTGTGTGTGTTAAGTTACAGCTCAAAATACTACACAAATAATGTTTCCTATATCTCTGAAACTGACCCTTTTAGATTTTGATCCTAATTGTGGCATGTTGGTGACTATCACTTTCAATTAAATGAGATTGTGCTCTATTCAGAAGGGGACGGACCTACAAATGCCTGTGTGTCAGCATAGTGGCAGATTCAAAAACAAGTCTAACATCCGATGCTAATAAGGGAGAGATGGTCACTAGTGGCCGGGGCTTTCCCCCTCTGATGACATGCACAACGGGAGAATGTCAATCAAAGTGTTTCTGCAGGCTGCTTTTATCAAGTCTGATTATAAATAATACAATTGATACATGTTTACCATTAGAAGCTGATCATATTCACACACTGCTGACACACAACTGTGTTTAAACCCCTTATAAAAGTGATTTTTGCAAAATAGGTCCCCGTTTAACACAAGTGAAACACAAGTCAATCCATACCTTTAGGTAAGAGCCGTAGTATTTGGTGACGTGAGGACTATCACACTGGCTGAGGACGGTGATCTCCTGCTGGATGTCTTCAATTTCATCTTCTGCTTCCTCCAGATCAATGGTCTTGATGGCCACTACGTTCTGAGTCTGCCGGTCGATACCTTTAAACACCTCACCGAACGATCCCTTGCCGATACGGTCGAGTTTCGTAAACAGCTCCTCAGGATCTGTTCGACTGTTCTGGAACACAAAGGTCACAAAAAAATAATAATAAGAGAAACAAGCATAAACAATTAGAGCTTAGATCGAGCTCAAAATATTAAACTCGACCCTACACGAGCCCGTGCACCTTGTGTCCGTGCCTGACCCGACCCAACACATTAACTGTAATTATGAGCCAGATTTAAACCAGACTATTTTTTAATACATGGGCTGTTATAGCAGACTTTCTCAACTAAAATTCTGAGTCGTTTGAGCTACATAAAATAGTTTAGATTTATCCTACCTCTTTCTCAGGGGTATGCTTGAAGAAGTGACAAAAGAGGACATTAAAGGCTGACTATCATCCTTTCTGCATACCTGTAAACCCTCCTGTTTGTGCCTAGTCTCTCCCGTTTTTTACCATTCTATCCCGCTATCATCCCGTTTAAGCATTTTCCCATATCTTTCTATGAAAAGTGAAAGTAGCATCGAGCTGATCTCAAATGTGATAGTCTAATTGAGAGAATTATGCTTTCCCTTTATTTTAGCTTGAAATCACGTTGATCGTGAATATTAAAATGGCACCGTTCACAATGCAATCTCTGAATCAGTCAGTTCGTGTAAACGCCTGTTTCACACCACACGTGCAGGAAGTTGCTGCGGGCCTTGGTGCAGATGTAAAGTAAAAATAAAAAGTTTATTTGTATATAAAGATAGATAGGTAACTAGAATAGAGACAGATTAATCTGTGCAGCAGCTGCCGATTTAAAGTGTTTTTAAACAGACAAATACACCTAATAATATGTAAATATGTATTATTATATGTATTTTTATTATAGGTGGGCATAGATTCATTTTTTTTAATCTCGAAATTAATCTAGATTTAAATGGCTTCTGCCGAAGGCATTCAGAATATGTGTAACAGGTTTCTCAAGCCAGGTGGCGCATTAGACAAGGGGCTCATCTTCTGTTCCCACAAACTGCTTGAGAAACTGTTCTACTATGATAATTGGTGATGAAAATAAATGATGTTCAATAAGATGTACTTGTGTTTACTCACTGTTTATTCAGTTAAACATTAATGTTGAACTGTAGGCCTACATAAGCTACAAAAAGCGATTTCATGCTTGCTTTTGATGTACGTACATACAGAAAATGCTGCTTCACAAAGGCAAGTTCACAGAGCCCTGACGGTGTCAAACACTGAGTATGTTTACATGGGCAACAAAACTTTAATACGATTTTAATATGATTAAAACAATACTCTGATTAAGAGTCACCATGTAAACAGCGATTTTGATGACCTTAATGCAACTAAAGTCATAACTGAACTAAACAGAAATGGAATTAAGACGTGGAGTATGCAGATATTAGTGGCAAACTATTATCGTCATGTAGGACTTTGCCATATTTTCCGACAAGATCCACACAGGCGGCTGTCAAGTAAAGGACCGCACACACACAGACGCACACACACAAACACACACACATCGTGACATGTGGAAGTTTTTTTTCCTCTCCATTTGGCCTGCGTTATTAAATTCCATAACACTCTCACCAGTCATTACTCCCTATTTGCATCTAATACCCCAGTTTGTCACGTCGCATGAATTAAATGTTCATGAGTTAAAGTGAAACTGCCGAAAGTCAGGCATATCCTGCTGATTTGATTCAGAAGGGCACTTTTTTGTCAGACGGCTCACCGGTCAGGTATACATCTGCGCTAAAATATCAAGGTGAAAGTCATCATAGCTTGCGTAGAATAGACACAGCTCTCAACCCAACTTTGAGAATAGATTAACGACGATAATTTTTTTTTTATCGCGCGATAAGAGTCTCTCGTTAACGCCAATAAACGGCCCACCATTAATTTTTATATTCTGGGTAAGGCATAAAACTTAAAAAATGTTCATCCAATTACATAGTGTCGGACTGACAAGTAACTCAATTACGACAGACATCTCAAACAGTCTGTCAACAAATTTAAATTTGAATTTCTGCGCAGCCTCTTTAAGCAAACAGATACATCACTCGAGCGCACACGCGAAGCACGGATCTACCGCTCTGCATCAACATGAACTTCTTTCTGAAAGACCAACGTGGACTTGTATCCATAAAAGAAGGATTGTTTCTGAAAGGGCTTCTGCCAAAAATGCAGAATCAGAACTTTTCTAAACCCTGAATCAATATCTGAATTACTCTTGCACGCTGGAGGGCAATGACGTTATGTAGTTCAAAACCACGATCTGAAGGATGACACCACGGCTGAAGTATTACTTTTAAACAGGTATGTTTTAAAACTATTTCAGCCACGCAAAGCTGATCTAGATTGTGTTCTTGTTTATGAATGGGTTTATATGCACGGAAGTGTTGTTCAGCCACTGAAAACGTCTGGCAAAAGATTGGTTATTTTCATGGAGAACCTTTTACAGTATTGATAATATAGTTGGTTAAATAGACCTGAGCATTCTTTTAGTTGTACAACTAAAAAAGGAGCTGAAAACAAGATATGTACGAGGATTAGCGAGCACAATTGAAAATGAAAAGTCACTCGTCGTCTTGATAACATAAGTGTAATGTAAAAAGAGGACAGGATATTTCTGTTTTTAGCTACTTTTTTCTGATCTAATTTTTATTTAGTTTAATAACAAAACATAAGTAAATGTGCTCTTACGCCTAGCCAGCTTTACTGAGGTGAAGTTTGATTTATATTCACACATTTGTTCATTTAAAAAAAAAAAACACAAATGCTGGACCACAGCCCGGTCGTAGACAAAACGAAATGTGTTGAAGCAAAATCACATGACTTTTTTTTTTTTGATGCGCATGCTGGAATTTATTCGGCAAATACGTTTCCATTGTAGTTTATGCTCATTTTTTCTTACTGGATAAAAAGTTTTTCCTGCGGATATTTAAGTGGATTAAACATTAAACAATTAGGTTGTCCCCCACCCAAAAAAAAAAAAAAAAAAAAATCAAGAATTGTGTTGTTTCTGTTTATTTTATATAAGTAGTTCGGACAAACATCAAACATCATTTTTTGAGTGTACAAATGTTAAGTTTGTCTCAAAGACCCCCCCACCACCACCCCAAAGCAATCTAAAGGCATCTCTCCCTTATAGTACATGATCTCATGGTTTAAAAGCATCTGTCAAGGGAAATCAACAAAAGCTGAAGTGAATAATTAAGCGAGACGTGACGTCTTCTTACAGGATAAGCACAATGTCTCATGAGTAATAATGAGACTTATGATGCTCTGTAGGTGTAAGAAAACCTTACTAAAGAAAATAAGGCTTAAAAGGAACTTAAGGAATTCTCAATATCTTCTTTAGCATGACGCAATATTAGGGTTGAGCAATAAATCGAAATTCATTTAATTTTGGCCTCCAACAAATAGAAAAAACAATAAGCCCCAGTTTTTAACCCGAGAGAATGGCAACACCACACCATGTCAGTCAATAATGTTCCAAGAAACCTTGTAAATCAATAAAAACAGATGTTTAACTGGTATCGGTTAACTACTGCAGCTACAGATATTTATTATGTCCACAAGGAAGTGTAGCAAACTTTAAAAGAGGCAAAAGACTGCATGTTACTTATACATGTTGCTTGTTGCTTATATATGTGTGTATATATAGCTTTAAGAATGATCATAGAAACCAATACTTTGGTTTTTAACATGATTATGACAATGCATAAAATAAATGCACTTCATCACATGTCTGCGATACGTATATTGCACACACATCAATCATGACAATTTTGTGATATATTGTGCAGCACTACTAATATTGTCCACAATGGAAAATCCCCCAAAAGTAAGCCATATCAAGCCGTCCCCATGCAGAGGAAATGTGCCATATGTGGCCTATATGCGTTTTATAATATACAGTCTTGCCTTGTCCTGGAATAGAAACACCCTCTCTCCACAAATTATAAATACCACAAGCCTCCAACTATATCTGTGTCTGAAGTTGTTCATTCATCCACTGTTCACAGACTGAGTTGAACTGAATGAAAAAGCTGTGCAGAAATCTGTGCATCAGAAATCTCAGTGATATCTCTCACTACATAATCTGCTAATTACCACGTTTGTCATATTTTGAAAAAATAATAGCAAACTATGGAAAAGTAGCACATGTGAATGGCCCCTTAGGCCGCAACAACACAATGTGTTTTTTGTAGTGAAAGACATTGGCAGTGAGAATTTTACAAACCGCACTTTGGACGACTCGTGATTTAACTACCTGCTGCACCTTGTGTCTTTTCTAGAGCTCTATGACAAACCCAAAAGGTCCATTAGCCAAAAAAATAAAAAATAAATAAAAAAATCCTGACATCACGTGCTGCCAAAGATTACATATTATAGGGCTGGCCCAATAAAACGGTATCAGTATTTATTGACCAAACACCATTGTCAATAACGATAATAAAAAGTTCGGTATGAAGTTATTATAGCGCTATAGTTTTATTAAAATCTGTCTGCTGAGTGCGCACCTTGGAAGGAATGGCGATAAGCTCAGGGTTATTCTCAATCGAGGTGCACGGCTTGCGCACACAAATAGGGAGCGACGAACACATTGTGTGCAAGCAGCGCATGTGACGCGCTCGCATTTTCCAGGCGCAACTACTTTAATTGAAAACATTTTCAACCACAAGCCGCGCACTTTCTACGTGCTTTTAGAAGCAATATGTGAATGGACTCAGGTTGAGTTTCGTCATCACCACCTCAGGTCAGAATAACACACGCGAAAATTTGTGCAGTGACAAGCAGCAGTGAGGAGATTGTAAATAAAAAAAAAAAGGATGTAAGGATGTGGCTTTTTGGTTTCTTTTCTTGTGCATCCCAGCCACTAGCTTCCCATCTGAAAGAGTTTTTTAGCGTAGTGGTAATGTAGTCATTCAACTTTACAATTTGTAATGTTGCAGTGTGTATTTGAATAATGATGGCTGGTTCCTTTACTTGAAAGCTCAGATTTGATTATTATAAGTCGTTTTGTTTACAGGGTTTGAGGATTACTGTATCATTATTATTCAGATCTTACAGATGTTGATCTATCCTAAAGTTTGCTTTGATTGTTTAGTATACACTTTACCATTGCACACACTTTATAACATTTTATTTATTAAGTTTAAGAGTCTCTTTAACACTTATGTTGATTTTATTATAAGACATAAGAGACAGGATATTTTTGTTTAACTTATCTTTTGTTTTTGACTATTAAAACTATTTGCCTTAGTAAAGTTAGTAAATTAAAACAAAGTGGTTAAATAAATAAAACAAAAATCCTAATATAGCTAAATGGATTGTAGAAAAATATTTAATAATTTTCGATATTGAATGATATGAAACAATATATCATGATCATTTTGCTGTATCGCCCAGCCCTAATAGAATACACAAGATTTGACAGTTTTAAATGTGGAAAAATTACAGCCAATAAGGCCACTCAATTTGATGGAAGCCCCGCCTTCAACTAAAACAGCCAATCATTGATAGCTATAGACTGATGATTTTGAGGGGGAGGTGGGAGGCCCAGGCGTGTGTTTTTACAACTGTTTCTGCAGCTTCATTGTTAAGAACCCTCTGGAATCTCCTAATAAATATATCTAGTTAAAGGCTGAAATCTATAGTGTCTAATGCACCAACTACACTTTGGGTTCGTAATAAGTAAGAAAATGCAGGGTACAGTCTGTCACACACAAATCGCATGACGGCAACCACTCAAACGGCCCCACAAACTTGCAAACAAAGATGTTGCTGTCATTTCGGGAAGAGATGGCATTAGGAGGCAGTTGGGGATTACTTTAGTAAACCTGCGCGATCTGATGAGGCATTATTTATAGCAGGGGTTCTCAATGTCTACATTAAAAGGTCCAAATCTGAATTTTTATTAAGGTCGAAGGTCTGGAACAATTGATATTACAAAACTTGTTTTTAATAAACATCCATAACATGCATCACAAGTCAACACTATTTATTTTCCTTTAAATAAAGTGGCATTTGCATTCAACACATTAAATACAATGCAAATGTAGCAAAACCACTAATATAAGTACATTTTTGTTCAAAACACAACAAAAGGTAGGCCAAAAAAAAACAATAGTATCTGGAAGCAGCCATGATGATGCAAGCGGAGACTGCATATCTCAGAGATGCAATGTCTGACACAATGCACTCAACCGAGCTAGTGGCGTCATGGTGTAGGGTTAGGGGTGGGGTTGTGTGTAGGCGTTAAAAAGCATTGCATGCAGGCCAACTGCACAAGGTCTGCATCCCTCTCCAAAAAAAAGGTGAAAAATACAAAAACATACAAAAATATATATATATATATATATATACACACACACACACACATATACACACACTTATATATACACATATATCTATGATCGGGGGTTTTCCCAGTGGTCAGTACACAAATATTTATTTTAATTATTGTCGACAATGAGTGTGTTTGTGTGCACGGAATTGTATTATCCTCCCTCCCTGCTAAATTTGATCTAATCCGTGTCCTGAAACACACCCCCTCTATCCCACTTTCACTTCTCCTCTGATGGAGTGATTCGTTTGTGAATGAATACCCGTTATGAACGACACGTTCTCTTAGCCGACAATAATACAAGTTTCTCGCACCGCAACATCTTGTTGTCATATTTCATTTATATTGTTTGCTTATTTTATTCAACAAAACTAGCATAAGCCTAGTATTCAGTGCGAGTTGGTGCTTCCAAGTCCAGCATCTTCACATTGGCTTTAGTCTTGACTAGTGTGGTTGAATGACATTTGTCCTTGGAGCACTGTAAAAATGTGGTGGCACTATTGACGCATGCTCAGGGTCCGTATGCGATATCTAGTGTATATTTCTATGGCCTTAAAGGGACTTCAGTGCTTCTGCACAAACACAGTTGATTCAAAGCTTGCCTAGCAACATAAAAAGTGCAGCGCACAGCTCTTTCCTTTTTCCAAAAAGACAGTACAGTGAGCTTCAGGTTTACAAAACTCAAAAGCAGATTCTGCGTGATCGACCCCATAATGCATCCTGCTACACTGCCTGCGTCCTTCAGATAAACGTCTGTGCACAGACCGCAACGTTAATGACAGGGCTATCTGTGTGCTAACAAGCTCACAAGGGGGTGTGTTTGAACCCCCACAAGATTTATCAGCTGGATGCATTTCCTCCACTGAGGGCTTTACAAACACATGAAACGGCAGAAAGGCAGATCCCCTCAGGGACTGCAGAAAAGCATTTGGGATAATGCACAAGGGTACAAACTACATGACACGACAAGCTTTCATCCGAGTGTGCTGCTCCTGTCTGGCTGACTCAGGTGCAAACCACGGTAAACCAGAGATGGAAACACCCAGACTCTACGCCCAAGACTATGACACTCCTTATGGTGCTATTAAAACATCACTTGAATGAATGGACAACTGTGTGGCCTTTTTAAATGGACAAGACTGCAGGGAAAACTCACTAAATAAACACTCCAAAGGCACGTCACAAGTGTTACATTAATGAGCAAACCTCTGCATAATGATTAACAATGCAACCAGGAATGTACTTTTCTGCTTAGTTGTCATAGCAGAGTAGTCACTGAGAATGTGTACAGACACACACATTCAGTGCTATGCATGTGAGGGCTCAGTTGTTCTCGCTTGTATAGAGAAATTTCAAAATGACCCATTAGTAAACGCATTTCACTTGTCCTCACTGATTAATAAGGCTTACAAACGGCACAGGTTATTATTTGCATGTTGTCTGTGAGAGTTAGGGAAGGGTTAGGCCATAGACAATGCCACTAACCTGAAATAAAACCAATGAAAGTCTACATAAGTCCTCACTAAGATAGGAAAGGAAATGCATGTGTGTGTGTGTGTGTGTATTTTTGTGATATAAGACACAAATTTGTATAATGACATGAGTTACTTACAGGAGAAGGTGACTTACGAGGACACTGCTCATGTCCCCATTTTTTAAAAGGCTTATAAATCCTACAAAATCTGTTTTTTTACCCATTTTGTTTCACATTTAGATAAACAGGAAAATACAAACACTTATTCTCACGTAGTTAGTCACGATTGATCATTTAACAGCACTAGTTTGTACAGTATCGAAATCATAACCCCTATGGAATGTCCCCACAATTCCCCAAAACCCAACTTGTGTGTGGTGTGTGAGAGTGTGTGTGTGTGTGTGTGTTTGAAAGAAGAAGCATATGCCTAGCCATGGTGTTCTGCATCAGCGACCTTTCTGTTTGTTGTCAAAAAAGGAAGGGAGGTGAAGCCATGATCTTTAACCCTAAATAATACTATTAATATCTATATAATCTGACTTCAAACCTGAAGTACACACTTAACTATCATTAGATTATCTTTACAAACTTAGTAGGAACTGTGCTGTGTATATCTAGCTACTCTAATATATGCGTTCACAGCAAAAATTACATTATTCAAACGTTTTAGAAATAAAAATTTCAATTCCATGTTAAAGTTCAAATGTTCAGTATAATGTATACTGCTTTAAATATACACCACCTGACAAAAGTCTTGTCGCCTATCTAAGTTGTAGGAACAACAAATAATAACTAGGACTGCATCCATACATCTCTGCACTGACTCAAATCACTTATTAATAAAGTCATCTGGAATGGCAAAGAAAGCGTTCTTGCAGGACTCCCAGAGTTCATCAAGAGTCTTTAGATTCATCTTCAATGCCTCCCCCATCTTACCCCAGACATGCTCAATAATGTTCAACTTTGGTGACTGGGCTGGCCAATCCTGGAGCACCTTGACTTTCTTTGCTTTCAGGAACTTTGATGTGGAGGCTGAAGTATGAGGAGCGCTATCCTGCTGAAGAATTGTCCCTCTCCTGTGGTTTGTAATGTAATGGACATCACAAATGTCTTGATACCTCAGGCTGTTGATGTTGCCATCCACTCTGCAAATCTCTCGCACGCCCCCATACTGAATGTAACCCCAAACCATGATTTTTCCTTCACCAAACTTGACTGATTTCTATGAGAATCGTGGCTCCATGTGGGTTCCAGTAGGTCTTCTGCAGTATTTGTGACGATTGGGAGGCAGTTAAACTTTTTGCCTTTAATATTGGGGACTTCTGATACCAAATGATCAACTAGAAGTCAAGTTAGTATTTGTTGTTCCTAAAACACGGACAGTCATTAGCTGCTAATATGATTTATGATGATAAAATACTTTTCTGAAATTATATTATTAAGGAAAAAGTCTGAATGTGTGAATGTAAAATCAACTTTACCCCAATATCATCATCATTAAACAACTCATGATTGAGAATGACATCATCTGTGGACAGTAACAGACAGATGCTTTTCTTATCAACAACATTCTTATGCTCCACTGAAAGAAAAATGTTGTCAAACTTTACAGCAAATTTTTAATTAATAATTTACAATGCACTTGTAAATTTTACAGTATTACTGGTAACCAAAATTTTGAAGCAATATTTTACAGTTTGGTGAAAAATCTAAATACACAAATCTAAATATAAGAAGGTGAAACCAATGTTGAGGCTTTTATAATGAGATTCTTTCTTAAATAAAAGCCCTAAAGATAATGAATATTATATTTAGTCATTATTTTACTTAATTATTCATGCACGTAATTTGCTCCTGTTTTGTTTTGTAATGTGAAGATGTACATTACACATACACATTACTATGTTCCAAAAAACAAAACAAAAATTATGATTGAGGTAAAGTTTTATATTCACACATTCAGACTTTCTACTTAATAATATAATTTCAGAAAATATTCCTTGCAAATTCTGAACAGTGAAATCATAATATCAGCCAATGGTTATCAAAGTACAACATCGTTCTCAGGCAGTTAAATAATTGGGCTAAAGTTGGTTTTATATTTGCATATTCATTCATTTTTGACCACTGGTAATTTGTGATAGGCTACTTTGAATTTTGGGTCTGAAATCGCATGCGAGTATGACTTCAAAACAACATTAGCACAATTAATTGACTGTGAATGACACTGTTGATAGTCATTGGCTGATAATATAATTTCCCTATTAATAATTTCCAACTTTTCTGAAATTATATTTGGAAGCCGAAAGTCCCAAATGAGCGAACATAAAGCCAACTTTACCTCAATAAATAGTGCTAATGTTGATTCAAATCATACTTGCATGTGATTTCAGACCCAATATTTCAAAGTAACATGGTAAACAATATATTAAGAGTTGTCACTGAACCAATATGTGAATATAAAACCAACTTTACCTCAATCATGAATTGATTGATGATGAAGATGATGATGATTATATTGAGGTAAAGTTGGTTTTATATTCACACATTCAGACTTTCTTCCTAATAATATAATTTCAGAAAAGTAAGCAAATTCTAACAGGGTATATACAGGAATCAGAGATTGAAATTCAATACCTTTTAAGACCTTTTTTTAAGACTCTTTGTATACATTCACCACTTCAGTTTTCAACCAGTAACATTGCCAACATTTTAACTTGCAGTATATTTACTAAATACTGATCGCAAGAAACAAATCCCAAACCAAAACTGTATTTATATACTAAATAAAAATGTTAATCCAGCATGTGGCGCCTTTACAACATCAGGAATAACAGTGTTTCCCTGGTTACTGCAGTAAACAAAGCAGCGTGATGTCAAATCTAGCAGGAGTTTTTTATAATTTCAGAAACTGCACAGCATCCCAATATTCAAAGATTAAATACAGGTAAACTTAAGCATACTGATACCAAATTTAATACCTTGTAAAATAGCATTTAAGACTTTTTAATACTTTTTAGGGCCTTTAATTTCTCTAAATTGTTAGGACCCCGCGGACACCCTGTCTAAACAGTGAAATCATATTAGCAGCCAATGATTATCAAAAGTACAACATTGTTCTCAGTCAATTAAATAATTGGGCTAAAGTTGGTTTTATATTCACACATTCGTCATTTTAGGCCAGTGGCAAGTTGTGACAGGCTACTTTGAACATCGGGTTTGAAATCGCAAGTAAGTATGACTTTAAAACACCGTTAGCACACTTAATTGACTGTGAACAACGTTATTGATAGTAATTGACTGATAATATGATGTCGCTATTAATAATTTCCAAAGAATACTTTTCTGAAATTATATTTGGAGGGCGAATGTCCCAAATGTGCAAATATAAAACCAACTTTACCTCAATAAATAGTGCTAATGTTGATTCAAGTCATACTTACATGTGATTTCAGACCCAATATTTCAAAGTAACATGGTAAACAATATATTGAGCATGTCACAAGGTGTCACTGAATTAATTTGTGAATAAAAAACCAACTTTACCTCAATCATGAACTGTTTGATGATGATGATGATGATGATGATGATGCTATTGAGGTGAAGTAGGTTTTAGATTCACATTATATTCAGACTTTCTCCCTAATGATATAATTTCAGAAAGGTGTTTTTTCCTAATTCGAAATAGTGAATCATATTATCAGCCAATGATTATCAAAGTACAACATTGTTCTCAGTCAATTAAATAATTGGGCTAAAGTTGGTTTTATATTTGCAACATTTGATTATTTTTGAGCAGTGACAAGTTGTGACAAGCTACTTTGAATGTTGGCTCTGAAATTCCATGCAAGTGACTTCAAAACAACATTAGCACATTTAATTGCCTGTAAACGATGCTGTACTTTGATAGTCATTGGCTGATAATATAATTTCCCTGTTAAGAATTTCCAAAGAATACTTTTCTGAAATTATATTTGGAAGCAAAAGTCTCAAATATGCGAAATATAAAACCAACTCTACCTCAATAAATAGTGCTAATGTTGATTCAAGTCATATTTAGATGTGATTTCAGACCCAATATTTCAAAGCAACATGGTAAACAATATATTGAGCATGTCACAAGATGTCACTGAACCAATTTGTGAATATAAAACCAACTTTACAGCAATCTAGCTGAGCCGATAAACAATATTATATCGAATCGTGATAAAATTTCTGTCAATAACAATAATAAGCTCTGGACTTTTTTACTCTATATTGATTTAAGAGCCAGTCCCACAGCAGAAAGGTACAACAATGGGAATCTAGAAGTGTATCAGACATGCATCGAATTTTCGGTCCCCAAAAATTATCGGCTACCAAAAATAGGTTATGCTATTTAATGGACCCTCTCATTTGTGGCTTCAGTCATTGTTGGGATACTCTTCAAAATATTGAGGTAAAGTTGGTTTTATATTCGGATATTCAGACATTCTCCTTAATAATATCATTTCAGAAAAGTATTCTTTGCAAATTCTAAATAGGGAAATCATATAAGCAGCCAATGACTATCAAAGTACAGCATTGTTTACAGTCAATTAGATAGTGCTAGTGTTGTTTTGAAGTCATACTTGCATGCTAATTCCGATCGAATATTCAAAGTAACATGGTAAACGATATAGAGACTTCTAAATGAATGAATGTGCGAATATAAAACCAACTTTACCTCTATTTCAAAATCTGGAAGCATTAACAACTGATATCGAAACATATATCAGTATTGTTTAATATGGAAAAGAATTAATCGAGATTACATTTTTGCCATATTGCCCAGCCCTACCTCAATCATGATGATGGTGATGATATTGAGGTAAAGTTAGTTTTATATTTACACATTGGAACTTAATACAGTTTCAGAAAAGTAAGCAAATTCTGAATAGTGAAATCATATTAGCAGCCAATGACTATTAAAGTAGAACATTGTTTACAGTTAATTAAATGATGCTAATGTTGTTTAAGTCTTACTTGCATCTGATTTCAGACCCAATATTTCAAAGTAGCATGGTAAACAATATATTGAGCATGTCACAAGTTGTCACTGAACAAATTTGTGAATATAAACCAACTTTACCTCAATGTAGAGATTGAGGTAAACTTGATTTTATATTCACACATTCAGACTTTCTCCTTAATAATATAATTTCAGAAAAGTAAGCAAATTGTGAAATCATATTAGCAGCCAATGACTATCAAACTACAACATCGTTCACTCAAAAAATTGTGCTAATGTAATATAATTTCCCTATTTAGAATTTCCAAAGAATACATTTCTGAAATTATATTTGGAAGGTGAAAATCTCAAATATGTGAATATAAAACCAAATTTACTTCAATAAACAAATAGTGCTTATGTCAATTCAAGTCATACTTGCATGTGATTTCAGACCCAATATTTCAAAGTAACATGGTAAACAATATATTGAGCATGTCACAAGATGTCACTGAACCAATTTGTGTATATAAAACCAACTTTACCTCATCATGAATTGTTTGATGAAGAAGATGATTATGATATTTAGGTAAATTTAGCTTTATATTTACACATTGGAACTTAATACAGTTTCAGAAAAGTAAGCAAATTCTGAATAGCGAAATCATATTAGCAGCCAATGACTATTAAAGTACAACATTGTTCACAGTCAATTAAACAGTGCTAATGTTGTTTACCTCATACTTACATCTGATTTCAGAACTAATATTTCAAAGTAGCAAACAATACATTGAGCGTGTCACAAGTTCACAATGTGCGAATATAAAACCAACTTTACTTCAATAATAAAGAAGATGAAGATGATGATGATGATGGCCTGGCGTTACCTTTCCACACTAACTCACCTGCATTCCAGGAACTTGAACGGCTACCGGCGAGTGAGCCATTTCCACCGGTCCACAGTCAAACTATAACCTCTCGGACAGACACGGACTAAAGTTCACCTCGTCTCGCCTTAAATATCCCCGTGTTTACACTATATTTACACTGTTCGTCAAACTCTCCGCGACGCCAAACTCTTGAGCTAGCAGCGTTCGGTTAGCCTTAAAGTCGACACTCGGTGACCATGATTCCTTGGAAAAGACGGCTTTTAGTTGTTATTTTGAGACGCAGGCAGATTTGGACAGCTTGTTACGGGCTGTTGGAAGAGTTTGTGCGGAGTTTGTTCGTCAGGAGATCCTTTTGGACGCCATGAGTCTCTGAGAAAGTTGTTTTGTGCTTGAGTTTAGCCGTTGGGTGGAGCCGCGAACAGACGCTGCGTCACTGGAGCTGCTGCCGCCCGCTGGAGCTCGGGTTTGTTTGTAGTGGTTTGATGTCGAATATCTAGTATTTACAGTTTTCTCTGTAAAAGTATTTAGTATTCAACAACAACACTAATAATAACAATTATTAAAAAAAAACTTTGAAGCAAAATTTGATTAATAATTTAATGATTATACAGTTAATCATACAGTTAATAAGTTAAAAGTATATTTATTTCCCAGTTTCTGTTGAGAAGATTTTCTCAACACATTTCTAAACATAATACTTTTAATAACTCATTTCTAATAACTGATTTATTTTATCTTTGCCATGATGACAGTAAATAATATTTGACTAGATATTTTTCAAGATACTAATAATTCAGCTTAAAGTGACACTTAAAGGCTTAACTAGGGTAATTAGGGTAAAGTTAGGGTAATTAGGAAAGTCAACAGTGGGTTCTGTAGACAATCGAAAACAAATATTGCTTAAGGTAGCTAATAATATTGACCTTAAAATGATTTTAAAAATTAAAAACTGCTTTTATTCTAGAAGAAAAAATATTATAGGAAATACTGTGAAAAATTCCTTGCTCTGTTCAACATCATTTAGAAAATATCAGACAAATAATTTTGACTTCAACTGTATGAACAGTGCCTGTATATATGTTTATTCTTAATTTTCTTATTTTATTAACTCAATTTTATATACATAGATGTACATTTACAAACCAGAAACTTTTACTAAAATATTTTTTGAAATGCAGCATTGCTTAAAATATGAACTATATTTTCTCTTTTTTACTTTTTAAAAAATACTTTTCTTTTGAAATGCAGCATTTCTTTTTTAAAACTTTGAAAAACTATATATATTACTGCAATGCATTACTTTTTGAAAACCTTTTTGTAAACAATTTTTTCTTACTGAAATGCAGTTTATTTAAAAAAATATTTATTTAAAAACATTTATTAAATATTTATTATTATAATTATTATTTATTTATTTATTTTATTTTTAAAAAGTATAATTTTAACTTACTTTTTTAAAGCATTACTTTTGTTGGACTTTTTAAAACTATATTTTTCTTAGTGAATGCAGCATTACTTTTTCTTTTAGCCTTTTAAAAATATATCCTCCTTACTGAAATGCGGCATTACTTTGGGACTATTTCTGACTCTGTTACAAAAAAGGCTTTAAAAACAATTGAAATTTCTAAATTGTGTAATCTCTTCATGAGATGTTTTATTTATGTACCCGTTGGTATCATTTTGTATATTTTGTTTTTAAACCAGAGATAATAATGAAATGACTCGCTCAGTCTAATCTTCAAATGAGCCCACCGTTACCTCTTCTGTCTTTTTCTGGCTGACTTGAGATCTGTTTGTTTTTGTCTCCCGCTATCCTGATCCATTCGTGGTTTCATCTTCTCTTCTTCTTCTATAGCCACAGCCATATCACCCTGCAGCCTAAGACCGGTTACTCACTGAAGCTAAGCAGGGCTGAGCCTGGTCAGTACCTGGATGGGAGACCACACGGGAAAACTAGGTTGTTGTTGGAAGTGGTGTTAGAGAGGCCAGCAGGGGGCGCTCAACCTGTGGTCTGTGTGAGTCCTAATGCCCCAGTATAGTGAAGGGGATGCTACACTGTCAGTGGGCGCCGTCTTTCGGATGAGACGTTAAACCGAGGTCCTGACTCTCTGTGGTCATTAAAAATCCCATGGCACTTCTGGTAAAGAGTAGGGGTGTAACCCCGGTGTCCTGGCCAAAGTCCCTCAATCGGCACTTACCCATCATGGCCTCCTAATCATTCCCATCCACTGAATTGGCTCTATCACTGTCTCTTCACTCCACCAATAGCTGGTGTGTGGTGAGCGCACTGGCGCCGTTGTCCTGTGGCTGCCGTCGCATCATCCAAGTGGATGCTACACACTGGTGGTGGTGTGGAAAGACCCCCCTCATGATTGTGAAGCGCTTTGGGTGTATGGCCATACACAATAAATGTGCTTTATAAATACACATTACATTCTCGAGATTTCTTTTGATCAGGCTCATTATCAGATTTACTCGTGGTTTTAAAAAAATATATATGCTTTGCCATTTTTGAAATACAAATATTATTTAGGTAGGTCACTATGCCATTATATAAGGGGGAAATTACGGGAGTTTTCCGGGAGAAATAACAAAATGGGAGGGTGACGAGAGAGGGGTCTGAAATACAGGAGACTCCTGGGAAAAATGGGAGTGTTGGCAGGTATGAATATCTGACATTTTCAGGAACAGGATCCGGCAAGATCCAGCTCAAATTAAGCACTGATTGGGCAGCCAACCTAAGGGCACTAATGTATTGGTGGACTGCATGTCCTGGGAAGTCCAGTGGTACCACTCCTGCATGGCTGGCTATTGAACGAGACATTCAGGAATCGTCCCTACCTTCTCTACTTTTTGCAGAAAACAAACCTCTTAGAACTTTCATAAAATGTAACCCTGTTGTTCTAGACTCTCTTAAGATTTGGCATCAACTTAGAAAGATTTTCAAACTCCCTCAGACCTGTAGTCTTAACCCTATTTCTTGCAATCATGCATTTACTGCCTCACAGTCAGATAGAACATTTTTTATCATGGAAAGATAGTGGAATTATAACTATAGGGGATCTTTATACTGTATAGACAACATTTTTGCTTCACGCAGCTTAGTGAAAAGTTTGGGTTACCTTCCTCTCATTTTTTTCGGTATTTACAAATACAGAATTATGTTAAAAAGAATATTTCCAATTTTGAAACGTACAAAGCACCTGAATATCTTTATTCATGTATGACATTGGGGCCCAACTTGAAGGGTCTTGGAGATATGTTGAATATTTTAATAATACCAGAATCCCTCCAACAGAAAATGTAAAGATGTCTTGGGAAAGGGACCTGGGATTAGAGATCTCGGAAGATACCTGGACTAATGCTCTTCAAGTTATCAGGTCTTGTTCCATTAACTCTAACCTCCAGCTGATCCAATATAAGGTAGTCCATAGACTACACTATTCCCGCACTAAATTGCACTCTATAGACCCCTCTGTATCATCTCTATGTAATAAATGCAAGTCCAATGAAAATACACTGGCTCACGTATTTTGGTTTTGCCCAAAAATGTCTAAATTTTGGACTGAGGTGTTCTCTTTTTACTATGAAGTACTAAGGATTGATTTTCCTCCTGACCCTCTTATTGCAATATTAGGCTGGGCTGCTTCCTTTGAAAACTGTAGTTTGGATCAAATCCAGACAGTTCAATATGGAATGACTATGGCAAAAAAGGTAATATTGTTGATGTGGAACAAAGAGTGTACACCTAAATTTGAGACATGGCTTACAGTTTTGTAATGTATTACAGATGGAAAAGATTAGATATGAGATTGCAGGCAAACCAAAGAAATTGGGGGAAAAAAATTTGGAAGCCCTTTTTTGAATGTCTACAGACTGACCAATGAAAACTGAGTGGTGTGGAAGATTTCATGAATCATAGCAATGTGTACAAAATACAAATATTCAATAATTGGGTATGTATAGGAATTCATAAATCCAAAAACATTTATTTCAATTTTATTATTTTTTTAACTCTTCCTTTTTCTGTTTTTTTTTTCTTTGTTTTTTCTTCTCTTGTCATTTGTACTAATGAGATATATATATGCACATATGTTAATATGCTGCATATGTAATATACATATGCAGATGTTTGACTGGACTTGTGAATATGTGCAGGTATAGACTACTCATGGAGGAATATGATTAAGTATCTGTACAGTTGTGGATGTACATGTGCATATGTATTTACATTTCACATGTTTATTATCATTAATTATTTGCTGGCATGGGAGGGATTTGGGGTTTGTTCTTTAAAATGTGAAAAACATTAAATAAAATATATATATATATATATATATATATATATATATATATATATATATATATATATATATATATATATATATATATATATTTTTTTTTTTTTTTTAATTAAGCACTGATTTTAGGGTGAACTATCCTTTAAATCTAATAAATATACAACCCCAAATCAGAAAAAGTTGGGACAGTATGGCAAATGCAAAAAAAAACAAAAAAAAAAAAAGTAGTGATTTCTGAATTTACTTTGACTTGTATTTTATTCCAGACAACACAACAAACATTACTTAATGTGTTCCTCATGTTTTAAATAGTTTTTTTATTCTTCTAAATAAACACGTCTTCCAATTTTGGTTCTTGCAACACATTTCAAAAAAAGTTGTAACAGTAAAGCAACTTCGTAATGTTGCCGTTCCTTTTCACAATCCTTAAAAGGTGTTTAGGGACTGCAGACACCAAGTGATGAAGAGTTTCAGGTGTAATTTTGTCTCATTCTTCCCGCAAACAAGACTTAAGGTGGGCAACAGTATGGGGTCTTCATTGTCGCATTTTGCAATTCAAAATGCACCACACATTCTCTATTGGAGACAGGTCAGGACTGCAGGCAGGCCAACCTGCATCCTCTTCCTTTGCAATGTATGCAGAAAGTGGTTTTGCATTGTCTTGTTGAAATAGCACAAGCCCAAGCTAAACAATCGTGATCTCCGACCCCTCAGCCGGCACTGCATCAAGAATCCTCATTCATCTATAAGCCATATCACCACATGGGCTCAGGACTACTTTGGGAAACCTTTGTCAAGTACATATGTAGTTACATCCACAAATGCCAGTTAAAACTGTACTGTGCCAAAAGGAAGCCCTATGTTAACAGTGTCCATAAGCACCATTGACTTCTTTGGGCTCTGAGGCATCTGGGATGGACCATCACACAGTGTAAACGTGTACTGTGGTCAGATTAATCAGTATTTCAGGTATTTTTTTAAAGAAATGGATGCATGGTTGTAAAACAACGCATAATTCTGAAGAGAAACAGATGTGAAACAAATAAAACCTCAGACAGCATTTGCAACAGTAAGAGTTTAATTAATGTGAGGCACTGTCAAGAGCTACGGTTTATCTTGCCTTAATGAAGGAATGGACACAAGGAAAGAACGACAAGAGCGGTAAAAGTACACAAAGAGGGAAAACAAGGGTCATAAAAACTGTCATATTGGTCCACGTCTACAAAAAGACAAACCCCTATACATTACTGTTGACTCAGACCAGCTGAGCGAGCGACTGAAGGAAACCCTCTGCTGTTTTTTTTTTTTTTTTTCAATCACAGTATGAGGAGATGAGAAGAAAAAATACAGCTTGTTTGATCTGGAAACATACTGCAACCGGTCAACACTTAAAACAGCAGTTAAGCATCGTTAAAAGGTCACGAGAACAGCTCAATGACAGGGAATATACAGTACAACTGGTTCTGTCAGCTAGTGGTTACTTTATCAATAAAGATTCCTAAGTGTACGGGCTATTAAAGAGACAGTTCATCCAAAAAATGAATGTTTACTCACACATGAGTTTCTTTCTTTTGTTGAACACTAAAGAAGATATTTTGAAGAATGATGGAAAAAGCAGCCATTGATATCCATGGTAGGAACAAAATAATACTATTGAAGTCAATGGCTGCTTTTCTTCCTCAGTATAACTTTGTGTTCAAACAGAAGGAGGAATTAAAGCAAGAAAGGTGAGTAAATGGTGACAAAATGTCCATTTTTGGGTGAACTATCGCTTTAAATGAACAGGTTATATTGTACACTTGTAATGTGTGTCATTACAAAAGTCCAATTATTTTTATAATTTTTTTTAAACAATAGATGTATTGAACACATCCAAGCCCAAGTGTTTTCTTATGGTTTACCGCAGGGATGTCAAACTCAATTCCTGGAGGGCCGCAGCCCTGCACAGTTTAGTTCCAACCCTGCTTCAGCACACTTACTGGTAGGTTTCAAACAAGCCTGAAGGACTCAATTAGTTTGATCATGTGTGTTTAATCAGGGTTGGAACTAAACTGTGCAGGGCTGCGGCCCTCCAGGAATTGAGTTTGACATCCCTGGTTTACCGCATTCAAATATGGTTGAGGATATTAATCTGTTCACTTCAGATCGAGTAATTGGAGGTTTTTATACTGATGTTCACTGTAAAAAACATACAAACTTTTAATTAACAGTTTCTGTATTTTGTGATTCACTGGTGTTTTCCATTTATTTACACTTGTAAATTGCATTATGGGACCTTTATCCCTGATGTTGATCATTATTAATTTAACTCTGCAGATCAGCAAAGTGACTTTTAATGACAATTTAGTAGTTTGAAACAATATTTTGTATAAGAAATTTTCTATATATATATATATAATAAAGTCTGTATAATAACAGAAAAAATTGCAGGTTTTTGCACCATACACCAACACAGACTAGAGCACAGGTGTCAAACTTAATTCCTGGAGGGTCGCAGCTCTGCGCAGTTTAGTTCCAACCCTAATTAAAGACACCAGATCAAATTAATTGAGTCCTTCAGGCTTGTTTGAAACCTACACGTAAGCATGTTGGAGCAGAGTTGAAATGAAACCTCCAGGAACTAAGTTTGACACCACTAGTGTCAGGATACTGAAATTTGGTACCAATTTATACTGAAATTTAAAAACATCCATTCCCCGCTAACATTTGAGCACTGTTGAGCACGTTCTTAAACAGTGCTGAATTGCCATTGTGTTCATGTGCTCAGAAATGACTGTGATTGGCCGACAAGGTCATCAGTTTACTGAATTCACCACTGTTTACTGAGTGTAACCACAGATACAGGGACACTTGAGTGTTTTAAAGCAGTGAAGATCAGTCGATTCATTAGCAGGTTGCTCGTATGTCAGCTCATAGACAGATCAGATGATCTTCACAGCTTTAAAACGCTCCAGTGTCCCTGTATCTGTTTACACTAAGTAAACGATGGTGAGTTCAGTAAACTGACTACCTTCACAGCCAATCACGGTCATTTCTGCTGAGCATGTGAACTCAATAGCAAATCAGCGCTGTTTAAGATCGCGCTCAAATGTTAGCGGGAAATGGACAAAATTTTTGTACCGATTGCTACCGAATTTCAGTATCGTGACAACCCTAATAAACACTATATCAAAGTATATAAAATCTCAATAAAAGTCACTATTTCAAACTGTTCAACATCATAAATCTTTGCAGGGAAGATCAATAATAAAGCAATTCACAAGCATAAATAAACTGGACTCACAAAATACGGTAAACTCTTAATTTATGCCTATTTTTCACACTGTTGTTCTTTGACCACCAATGCTGCAATCCTAGTGGAAATGAAAAACTGTCATGAAATCCGTAAATCCATTCAGTACAGTGCTAGCGAAGCTAGAAAACCTAAGAGCGATGGACATTTTGTTTAAAATACAGAAAATATCTGACACCTTGTAAAAAACACACTTATTTACAGACGGTCTCTCTCTGGGAGTCCTTCGAGTGAGTGGTCAGGAAAGTTCGACCGATGCACTCCTGAATTCAACAGGTCCGTTTGCGCAGCTATTTTTTTAGGAAACAAGAGCCGAGTTTAACGGGATTGATGTTTCCGTCTTCAACAGTATGTAACGAAGCGAATCCCAGTGCATAGTGCTATACTGTATACGAGAGCTTTATGTTAGTCTGGCATGTCGATGCACAGTTTAGGTGGGGGCACAAAGTATTTCCCAGGGCTTTGGGTGATCACCATCCCCGTCTTCTTGCGAAACATGGTAGGGATTTTGGGCACCTCATGAATGGGCAGCTCCTCGGACATCTCGGAGTCCTCGTGGTGCAGGTCATAGGAGATGTTGCCATATTCCCTGAGGAATGGGAAGAGCTCCAGGAGAAACTGGCAGAAGTCTTTACGGATGCCAAACCACCCTGAGAGAGAAAGAGAGAGAGGGAGGAAGTGTTAATCATGACAACTGCACTAAGAACTCTTCTTTCTATGCATGGCTACTTCCTTTAAAGGGGCTTGTAAATGTACAGTTAAAGTCTGAATTATTAGCTCTGCTGTATATTTTTCTGTTTAACGGAAAGAAGATTCTTTTTTAACACATTTCTAAACATAATAGTTTTAATAACGGATCTATTTTATCTTTGTCATGATGACAGTACATAATATTTTACTAAATATACAGTAATCAGCTCTAAGTGCAATTTAAAGGCTTAACTAGGTTAATTAGGCATTTTTGGATAGATGGATGGAGGAATGGGCTTCCCACAGGTTTGAATAATACTTGAGGTGGTAGCCAAATTAAAATACACCATTTACCCACAGCACATAAAGATCACATGTACATCAGTATTCCCAGCCTTTGCCGTGAAGCTCTAAATTGAGCTCAGGTACATTCTGTTTCCACTGATCATTCTTGAGATGTTTTAGCAGCTTCATTTGAGTTCACCTGTGATAAATTCAGTTGATTGGACATGATGTGAAAAGGCGTACACCTGTCTATATAAGGTCCCAGGGTTGACAGTGCATGTCAAAGCACAAACCAAGCATGAAGACAAAGGAATGTCATTCTGTAGTCAATTGTCTGTAGACCTCCGAGACAGGATTTTCTCGAGGCACAAGGCTGGGGAAGGTTACAGATACATTTCTGCTGCTCTGAAAGTTCCAATGAGCACAGCGGCCTCCATCATCCGTAAATGGAAGATGTTTGGAACCACCAGGACTCTTCCTAGAGCTGGCCGGCCATCTAAGCTGAGTGATCGGGGGAGAAGGGCCTTAGTCAGGGAGGTGATCAATAACCTGATGGTCACTCTGTCTGAGCTCCAGCGTTCCTCTGTGGAGAGAGGAGAATCTTACAGAAGGACAACCATCTGTGCAGCAATCCACCAATCAGGCCTGTATGGTAGAGTGGCCAGACTGAAGCCTTTCCCCACCTGGAATTTGCTAAAAGGCATCTGAAGGACTCTCAGACCATAAGAGACTAAATTCTCTGGTCTGATGAGACTCAAATTGAACTCTTTGGAGTGAATGCCAGGCGTTACGTTTGGAGAAAACCAGGCAGCGCTCATCACCAGGCTAATACCATCCCTACAGTGAAGCATGGTGGTGGCAGCATCATGCTTGTGGTGATGTTTTTCAGCAGCAGGAACTGGAAGACTAGTCAGGATAGAGGGAAAGATGAATGCAGCAATGTACAGAGACATCCTGAATGAAAACCTGCTTCAGAATGCTCTTGACCTCAGACTGGGACGACGACTCATCTTCCAGCAGGAAAATGACCCAAAGCACAAGGCGAAAATATCAATGGAGTGGCTTCACAACAACTTGGTGAATGTCCTTGAGTGGCCCAGCCTGAGCCCAGACCTAAACTTTATTGAACATCTCTGAAGAGATCAGAAAATGGCTGTACACCATCGCTTCCCATCCAACCTGATAGAGCTTGAGAGGTAATGCAAGAGGAATGGGCAAAAATTCCCAAAGACAGGTGTGTCAGGCTTGTGGCATCATATTCAAAAAGACTTGAGGCTGTAATCGCTGCCAAAGGGGCATCAACAAAGTATTGAGCAAAGGCTGTGAATACTGATGTACATGTGATTTTTCAGCTTTTTTATTTTTAATAATTTTGCAACAATTTAAAAAACTCTTTCTTCACATTGTCATTATGGGGGATTGTGTGTAGAATGTTGAGGAAATAAATGAATTTAATCCATTTTGGAATAAGGCTGTAACATAACAAAATGTGGAAATAGCGAAGCGCTATGAATACTTTCCGGATGCACTATAGATGCATTACTGTCTTGTTTGACAGTACGTTTGCCACTGTTTGCGTGTGTTTGTGAGTTATATGTTAGGGAATCAATTTGTAACATTTTAATTGTATTCAAATGATCTGAACTTCCCATTATTATGCTTGTAGGCTATAGCTTCAGTCTTTATTGTGTTTTCATTTACGCTCACATCCTAAATATATCCATTGTATGCATAATGCAGACCTCCATGTCTGCTTTTGTCTGAAGTGAAATCAGTATGTAATTTGAAGAAGTGATTCACTATTACCCTGAGGAGAGCACAAATTGTGGCTAATCGCGAAAGCTTGTCAGACACTTTGAAGGGGGGTGGGGATTTGTGAATTGAGGTGTTTACATGGAGAATTTTCATTTAGATTGGACTTTTAAACCAATTAAAATGCTCCCTTTTTATCTATGAGTACACTGCATTACTTATGATACTTTATATTATATTGCATTATATCATATAGTCAACATGTTCACATCCTTTGACACTCTAAAGCCTGTTTCACACCGCAAGCGCGAGCAGCGGTGTGAACAGATTAGAGCATTCATACTGCACGCAGAAGCAGCGCGTCGGCGCAAGGCATGAGTGTTGCTGAAGCAGCAGTGCCGCGACAGTTTCCGCGCTGAGTCTATTTTTGCCATGATGCTCACGCTCAATTAAAATGACAGTGCATTGATAATGACCAAAACATTGAACGACAGTAAAAAGTAGTAATTTTACCCAATAAATGCGCCGATAATATAGACTGATTTATATATAGTCAATCAAATGAACTTAAACGATTAAAAACTGCAACAAATATTTATTTAGGCCCGAACTACAAAACTAAATGTAAAACAACTTTAGTATTAGTTTTGCTTAGTACGTTGCACACTAGTTTAATCATGTATAAATATCATTATAACTATACTGTATAAATATTATTATAACTATAGGCCTACAACATCCTGAAAATCCAAAACAAAATTACATGATATCACAGGCAATTGTTTTCTGAGTGCACCAGACATGAATGACACTCCTCATAGAGCTTGAGAAGCATGCAGTCCTGTAGGGTCTATATAATTTGTAAAATAAAGACTTGCAGGTTAAGGAAACGGCATAGGAGGAAGTTGCCGCGGGCCTTGGTGCAAATGAAAAGAAAAAAAAAAAAGGATATTTATATAAATAGATAGGTAACTAGATAGAATAGACAGAGATAGATTGATCTGTGCAGCAGCTGCCGATGAGCAAAGCTGAGCGCAGCAGACACAGTCGGTGTGAAAGGCAAACGCCTGCGCGCTGCTTCTGCTCTCCATATGCACAGCTCACACGTGCGGTGTGAAACAGGCATAACACTAATCCATCTTTTGTGCAACCCTACAACATTTTCTCTTCACATTCATTGACTGTAGTATTGTATCAACACTATTCATATTACAATTTTTGTGTTAAATTATTCTTGTGTATATGATAGTGGTCACGACACTGGAATTCGGTACCAATCGATACTGAAATTTTAAAAACGTTCATTTCCTGCTAACATTTGAACACTGACTTGCTATTGTGTTCACGTGCTCAACAGAAATGACTGTGATTGGCCGTGAAGGTCATCAGTTCACCGAACTCACCACTGTTTACTGAGTGTAACCACAGATACAGTGGTTACACTCACTGGACACTGGAGTGTTTCAAAGTGACGTCGATCAGCTGATTTGTCTATACGAGCGATCCGCTGATGAATCGTGGCTTTAAAACACTCCAGTGTCCCTGTATCTATGTCCCTTTACCACCACTAATCAGTTCTTGAAAAGCTAAATATTCTTAATTATAACTCATTGCAGACTATAAATGCTTGAAGTTACACACACATTATTTTAAAGAATAAGCAACAAAGGGGAAGTAATGAGTTATAAACGTCACGTACAGTGATTGCCTCCTTTCTGGCCAAATGTGGTCACCATTAGAGTCACTAAAGAAACCCACAGAGGAACGAACACCGGGACGTAGTTGGGGCTATAATGTTTATCCAGCTTGTGGACGAGGAGAATCTGAAAACAACACAAACACTGATGATGAGTCTCCACACTTTTATGAACATTCTCACAAACATGCCATTCAAACCGGTTTACCAGCCATCCTGCTGTGATTCTGCCATAGGTGTAAGCATTTTAAAATCACTAACTATATGGATCATTTATCTATTCTAACTAAAATATGTTTGAATTTAGTATTATTGTCTATTTCGGTACACCAATAGAAATATTTGCAAATAACAATTCATTACATCAAATAATTCTGCATCAAAAATGCATCAGTTTCTATCAAAACAGTCAACATTTACACTGATAATAATATGAAATGTTTATTGAACTGCAAGTCATTATGTCCGATTATCATATATTAAATATTTGTTAAAGTTATAAGTAACTAATAAAGTTACGGTAACTCATAACCTTAAGTGTTCTGATTTTGATTGTAATGCAGTAATTTGTAAAGCTGCTTTGAAACAATAATAATTGTGAAAAGCACTATACAAATAAACTACAATTGAATATTACAAAAACAAATCCCCAATCTGTACTGAAGACAATCTGAGCATCTCCACTGCATGAATGGTGTCAAGTGAAAACGACTGGTGTCAGATTCCTACCTCAAAAGTGAGCAGGGGCACGACTATAGTCATCCAGCTGATGGCCATGGTGATGTGTGTGCGCCGCTGCTCCGCGATCACATCCATGGAGCGCAGAAACAGCACAGACCACACGATATAATAGAGGACCACCAGACACAAGAATGACATGAGGATCCAGAGCGGCACACACACCACCTGGAGAAGAACACACACATGTACACACTTAAATATACACTCTCTCACACACACGCACGCGCACACACAGATACATATATATACACACACATACATGGAAGGACACATACATATACATACGCACGCACACAAACGAACACATACATACGCGCACACACACACACATGAATGAACACATACATACGCACGCAAACGCACATACATGGAAGAACACATACATATACATACGCACGCACACACACACACACGAACACATACATACGCACGCACGCACGCGCACACACACATGAATGAACACATATACATATGCACGCAAACGCACTCCGGCATACCCACGCATGTACGCACGTATTCCTGCATGGACAAGTGCACACACACACACAAGTGCACACATACGTACACAAATGCACAGACACATACATACGAACACAAGCATGCACACATAAACGCGCACACACACAAATATATAAATATGTAATGTGTAATATACACACATACGCACACGCGCACACCGACACATGCATACATACGCATGCACACACACATACGAACGCACAGACACATACATACGCATATATAAACATGCAATACGCACACATACAAACACAAACATATACAAATACGCACGTATGCATATGCGCGCACACACACACGCACGCACGCACATCAGAGCACTGTGCTAAAGATGAACACCGTCTGAAGTCAATAAGTGAAGCTGCTGCTCTTACCAGCCACGGCCAGCTTATGATCCCATCCAGTTTCAGAGCGATGAAGATGAACTGAAGAATATTTACAGAGCATAGAATCTCCAGCTGATGGGAAAACACACAGAGAGACAGAGGGAAAGTATACAGTCATGTCGAAAGCATTTCTCTAAAGAGCTATACAGCGAGGAATAGAAGTATTGAACACGTCACCATTTTTCTCAGAAAACATATTACTAAAGGTGCCGTTGACTTGAAATATTCCCTGGATGTTAGTAACATCCAAAGAAATCCATATATGCAAAGAAAATAAATCTGATTAGTTTACAAATTAAGTTCTGTGTAATCAAATGAAATGACACAGGTAAAAAGATATGAACACATGAAGAAAGGAAGGTGTAGTTCGGCAGTGAAAGCCCAGACAGCAGCTGCAATCTCTCAGTAGTTCTTCAGCAACCCTCTGCCCTTCCTCAGTGTAAATGAATATCAGCTGCTTCAGTCCAACATCTACATTAGCAGGAGGATGAAGATGAAACCAGGGTGGACATTTCAGCAAGACAATGATCCAAAACACAGCCAAGGAGACTCTCAAATGCTTTCAGAGAAAGAAAATCAAGCTGTAGAATGGCCCAGCCAATCACCTGATCCGAATCCAATAGAAAATACAGAATATAGATCAGATTTGATAGACGAAACCCACAGAACCATCAAGATTTTGACACTCTGTTGAAGTCTGTGAGAAACTCACGCCTGAGCAGTGCATGTGACTTCATTCTCCATATGAGAGGCGTCTTTAAGCTGACATCATCCAAAAAGCCTTTATATGAAGTATTAAATATGTTTCAGTAGTTCAGTGCTTTCTCCTTCTGTCATAGCATTGCTATTACACAGAACTCTGTTTGCATTGTTTGGGTTTTTACCAAAATCTGGTTCAATCCCATGTCAACAGCTCCTTTTGAAATATGACTTAAATATTTTCCAGTGGCTAGATATTAATTAATAGTGATTCAAACACCGTTGCCAAAGCCTCACTACTTGACGGTTGGTCTCGCATGTCAGTTTGAAGTTTGCTTACACTTTTCCCTAGAGTTTGTAGTTCTAATCAAATTCATGCCCAACACACAATGTATCATGGGCAATATTAGCGGTTAAAGTTAGGGTTGGGCGATGTTGACCAATTTGGCATCGTACGATGTCTAATGTGAAACATCGCGATGGACGAAGGCATCGCCACCGTAGGCGGGGGTGGTTGTTGTTAAATATCAATTAATTCATAACGAATTAATTAATTGTAGCCTATCGTTTTCACTACCTGACCCACATTATCTTTGTTTTACCCATAACCAAACCATAAACAAATAAAAGTTACACACAAATTACCACCTGTCAATCACTTTTTTCAGCGAACTCTGGCATGAATAGGTGGAGTGATCTGTGTCCTTAAAATGGCTTTTTTCCACAGCTGGTGGAGGAGACAAAAGTTCGTTTGGAGTTCACTGTAATTTGTATTGTGATTGATGATAACTTCCTTATTTTATTATTATTATTTATATGAGGAAATAATAACAAGTAAAGATGCTAGGGCTCGACCTAAAATATATATTTGGAAGCATTTGTGTTAGTGCATAAATTGTTGCCGTGCGACCTGTTTTCACTGCAAAATCCTCACCGCGTGCGCGGATTTAGGAGACATTTATACAGAATGCATCTTTGCACCTAAAGAGGCCAAACGCAGCGCTCAGGAACAGATTAAAACAGTTGTTATGTTATATGTAACTTGCTGAAGTAAAAAAAAAACCCGCAATGCTTGCCCCGCCTTTGTGCTCTTCTTATTGGCCCACTGCTCTAGAACTGAACGCGAATGGATTGGTTAATATCAGCTGTCAATCGCTCAGTCAATGCCTTCTGCCTTCAGATGACAGGAGCTGCAACTGCGAAAATGTGAAGCGCTGAAGATGAGAGAATGAAAATAACACTGACAGATTTAGTTTTAGAAACCCTAACGTTACTAATAATGGCACATCTTATTAGTGATCATGTGCTGAATGTTAATCCACCATTTACACTTTTCCAAGAGTGGATAAAAGACTTCTAGTAGCTTTAAGTCCGCTATGAAAATAACTAAAGCCATTCACTGTAAAGTCTGTGGGACGGGGTTTGCAGGTAACAGCGTTTGCCAATGAATCTACACATTTTAAGTGCGAGAGTTACTGTATAATCCTTCATTTAATCCTCACGATGCTGTCAGCCATGCGGCAGCTATAAGTAAAATATAACACAGCTCATGAAAAGACTGTTATTGCGATCAAGATGACATGCAAATAATAAGGTATATATCAATATAAATGTGGGGCGGGGCGATAGATCACAATGCCGGCTCAGCATCGTGAAGTTTATCAGCATCGTCTATCGGCCCAACCCTAGTTAGAGTACAGCTAGTAATTTCTAACGGAAACATTCGGCCATCCGAAAACATTTGGCATACTCTTTTCAACATACTAATTTTATTTTCAAGTACTATTTAGATCGGATAGTCTGCGAATTGGGATGCAGCATTAGTCTGTTACAGAGCGGTCTTCGTCTATAGCTGTGAATACCTCCAGTGAGCGGTCGTGTCTGAATCCCCACACACACGCTGCCACTGACACAGGAGAGACGAAGAAGAGCGGCATGAACACCAGGAGCCAGTAGGGGATCGAAGCCCGTTCCACACGCTCGCAGACCAGCACCTCGAAGGTGAGCAGGAGCAGGTGGATCCCCACTGCGATCAGCATCGCTTTAAATTCCACACACGTCTCCCCTTCAGCCCTGGACACAACAGCACACGGCATTATTTACATGAACAAACACACAGCTCTTAAAGTAGATATATTAAGCTTGTTTTACAAGGTGTAAAATAAGTCTGTGATGTCCCTAGAGCGTGTGTGCGTGAAGTTTCAGCTCAAAACATCACACAAATAATGTTTTATAACTCTTTGAAACTGACCCTTTTATAGGCTTTGATCCAAATTGTGGCGTTTTGGTGAGTGTCACTTTAAATTCAAATGAGCTTGTGCTCTTTTTAAAAGAGGGCGGAGCTAAAATGCCTATGTGTCAGCATAGCAGCAGATTCAAATTTAACGTTAACTCGCTGAAAAACTGAACATGTCAAAAAAAAGTGTCTCAGTAGAAGGCAGTCTATGGAGACTCCAGTGTTCATTTGTGCATCCTAAAGCGCAAAAATTATAATGCCTTTTAGTCGTTCAACAACTTTGGTTATGCTGATAATTAGAGGCCTTGGAAATTAATTTAATCAAACTTAAATCATATTTCACCTAAAAATTAAAAGGCTGCAATTAATAACTCAGCCTCAAGTAGGGATGCTCAAAATAACTGATTAACCGTTAACCGAAAGGATTCATTTGTAACCGATTAACGGTATCAGTTAAATATTATTTTATATATTTTTAAAGTTTGGCTGCATAAGGGGTCGATCACCAAATGCGCTTTTTGCATTGAGAAGGGCATTTTTTTAATGGTTTATTAACTGTTTAGCGCGCTGCTTATGCGCCCTGCGCGGCTCAAGTTATACTGTTGCACTGAGCGGAATAGTGCGTTACGTCACTCGCGTCTTTTTCATTCTTCAATCAAATGAAAGCAGAGCAGGGTTTCTGTTGAGGTGCCTGCAGTATTTGTGATGTCAGGACGACAGATTTTTTTTTAATGGAGGAGAAACTTGTGGTCGCTGTTTCAAGTTAGCCAGAGCTGTAGGCATATTACTTTACAAATCATGGATATCACAATTTTATTCTGTATATTACAATTATAACAACATGGACAGCAACACTCGCGCACAATAGACCAGCTGATTCAGTCGTTTCCTATAGTGACATAAAAAAAAGCAGCGCGCTTCTTTTTTCTTGTCAACATAAAAGGCAGTGTGGTGCAGTCAGCGGTGTAAAGTAACTAATTACAAATACTCAAATTACTGTAATTAAGTAGTTTTTCTCAGTAATTGTAATTTACCGAGTAGTTTTAAAAATGTGTACTTTTACCTTTCCTTGAGTACATTTTTACTGCAGTATCTGTACTTTTACTCCACTACTTTCCTTCAACCTGCAGTAACTACTTTATTTTTCTTGTCTATGGGGATTAGAAAAATCAGTCCTGAGATTCCTGTCCAATCAAATCGCACATATTGTAAAAGCATCATAATGAACTTCCTCAAGACGTGTGCACTTTATAATTGCAGCAAACTGTTTGGAAGTATTAAAAGTGTCCATGGAGATGTTCAAAATCTTTACGTGCATTGACCCAGAGACTGTTTAGATGTCACTGATGAGAAGATGACGGATGTTTACTGTATGATGACCGGAATAGCCTTAAACACAAAGCAGGCACAAGAGGTCAACATGACGTCTGATTGACGTTGAACCCTAATGTCATGGGGACTTTTGTTTTTGGAAATGAAAATCGGGTTGACGTCAGAACTCAACGTCAGGCCAATGTCAATGTCCAACCTAAAACCAACCAAATATCAACGTCTTATGATGTTACAGCTTGATGTTGTGTGGACGTTACCACTATGACATCTATCAGATGTTGGATTTTGGTTGCCGTACCTGATGATAAACGTCAGTATTTGACGTCATATATGACGTTGGTTTAAGATGTTGGCACGACGTTGGATTTTTGGTCACTTTCTAACAACCTAAAATCAACCAAATATCAACGTCATTTGACATAATAATTGGACATCAAAATAACGTTGTCCTTAGCTGCTGGCTTGACAATTAACTTTGGTCACCTGACATTACAACCTAAATCTAACCTAATATTAATGTCTCATGATGTTGTGTGCCTGCTGGGCAATAACTAAATGCACTACAGAATGTTGAGTGTTGAACACATAATTACATTTTCCCGAATAACATCAATTGTACGTGTACAACAAATATACAATGGAAGTCAATGGCTGCTTTCCCCCAGGCATTACATCAGAATATCTTCCTTTGTGTTTAACAGAAGAAAGAAACCCAAGCAGGTTTGGAACACGTGGATGATGAGTATTATTTGGGTCAACAAAACCCAAAATAACATGGAGTAAAAATAATATAAAATAAAAAAAGTGACTATAATTTACTCCAAGCATACTCTTCCAAAACCTACATGCTTTAGTGTTTATCATCATCAGATAAAGGCAGAGTCTGACCTGTACTGCGGGTTGTGAGCCCATACTCCAGTGCCCACAGACGCCCCGATGATGACCATGAGCTTCCAGAGCCAGATGGGCGCAAACACGGCCCAGTAGCTCCACTGGATGATGCCATCCAGCCTCAGTGACAGCAGCACAGAGAAGAGCAGCAGACACGCATAGATCAGGAACTTACTGCAGGACCACACAACACACACAACAGTCAGTCTTCCTCTTTTTCAGGTTGAATGAAATCGAGTCCCTTAGGAGCTAATGTGCTCATCTGTCAAAAATGCTGATCAAAATAACACATTTAAAAATTATAGCGTGCAATAAATATTTTCTCACATTTTAGTATTGAATATGACTGTATAAATAAAAATGAATACGCAACACCTTAGGTGATATTATATTTATTTGACATAATATTTTCATGCCCCATGTTTTATGACTAACATACATTATTTAAATTATATATAATGCTATGTAATCATTAAAAAAATTCCTGGTTGAAAAATTTAACTTTAAGTCAGAATTTGCCTGGAATATAAAAAAATTTCAGGCCTAACTGTTTATGTATATATACATACACTCACTGGCCACTTTATTAGGTACACCTTATTAGTACGGTGTTGGACCTCCTTTTGCCTTCAGAACTGCCTTAATCCTTCGTGGCATAGATTCAACAAGGCACTGGAAATATTCCTCAGAGATTTTGGTCCATACTGACATGATAGCATCACGCATTTGTCAGCTGCACATCCATGATGCCAGTGTCCCGTTCCACCACATCCCAAACGTGCTCTATTGGATTGAGCTCTGGTGACTGTGGAGGCCATTTGAGTACAGTGAACTCATTGTCATGTTTAAGAAACCAGTCTGAGATGATTCACAGTTTATGACATGGCGAATTATCCTGCTGGAAGTAGCCATCAGAAGATGGGTACACTGTGGTCATAAAGGGATGGACATGGTCAGCAACAATACTCAGGTAGGCTGTGGCGTTGACACGAAGCTCAGTTGGTACTAATGGGCCCAAAGTGTGCCAAGAAAAGATCCCCCACACCACCACCACCAGCCTGAACCGTTGATACAAGGCAGGATGGATCCATGCTTTCATGTTGCTGATGCCAAATTCTGACCCGACCATCCGAATGTGGCAGCAGAAATCGAGACTCATCAAACCAGGCAACGTTTCTCCAATCTCCTATTGTCCAATTTTGGTGAGCCTGTGTTTGTAGCCTCAGTTTCCTGTTCTTAGCTGACAGGAGTGGCACCCGGTGTGGTCTTCTGCTGCTGTAGCCCATCTGCATCAAGGTTGGAAGTGTTGTGTGTGCAGAGATGCTCTTCTGCAGACCTCAGTTGTAACAAGTGGTTATTTGAGTTACTGTTGCCTTTCTATCAGCTGGAACCAGTCTGGCCATTCTCCTCTGACATCATCAAAGCATTTGCACCCACAGAACTGCATTGAGGTAAAGTTGGTTTTATATTCGCACATTCGTTCAGTGACATGCTCCCTATATTGTTTACCATGGCACATTGAATATCTGGTCTGAAATCGCGTGTAAGTAACACTTTAAAACAACATTAAGACTATTTCTTCGACCATGGACAATATTGGTGTTTGATATTCGTTGTCTGCTAGTATCATTTCACTATTTGGAATTTGCAAACAATAGTTTTCTAATATTATATTAAGGAGCCGAAATCAGAATGTGCGAATTTAAAACCAACTTTACATCAATCAGAACTGCTGCTCACTGGATATTTTCTCTTTTTCAGACCATTCTCTGTAAACCCTAGAGATGGTTGTGCATGAAAATCCCAGTAGATCAGCAGTTTCTGAAATACTCAGACCAGCCCGTCTAGAACCAACAAATATCCCACATTCGTCACTTAAATCCCCTTTCTTCCCCATTCTGATGCTCAGTTTGAACTGCAGCAGATCGTCTTGACCATGTCTACATGCCTAAATGCATTGAGTTGCTGCCATGTGATTGACTGATTAGAAATGTGCATCAACGACCAGTTGGACGGGTGTACCTAATAAAGTGGCCGGTGAATGTAGATAATAGTCTTATATGTCGTAGTTTTATAAATAAGACTCCTATTCTGTTTTTACTGTTTTAGAGCATCTGTCAAACTTAAACACTTCTGTCAGATCGCGACACAGGCCTGGCTGAGAGGAAAAACATAAACAAAACACAAACAGCTTCAATTACAACACAGACTGGCGTGTCACGGTTCCTGAGCAGCGTTTAATCCCACTGTGAACAATAAAGTGTCAAAAGAGAGTCAGTTTAGATGTTAAACTAATCTTTTATCTGATGAACTGGCTGCTTAAGTACGCTAAGTCAAATGTTCCAGGCCTGAACATTAGCAGCTAGGCTAACAAAGTGAAAGAAGGCGTTTAGATTAAAAGCAAAACAAAGCGCTGCGTTTCGGAGTTTACGTAACTCACGCAGATTTTTTTTTACCTGGGGTTGAAATCTTGGAAAACGCCTCGGAGATTCATGGTTTCCTCTTCAGACCATAGTTACATGAACTGAAAAGGAGAGCCTGGCTAGCTGACTGGCACTCACATCAGAGCAGACAGTTGGCAAACGCCACCACAAACACTGTGATGTCACGCGGCCTGCCCACCGAGTGGCGCTGTTTACGTCACACTGCCCCGTTCCCGCCACTGAGTGAAAAACTGAGGTAAATTTGTTTACTTTTATTTTCTTAATATAACGAGAAAAGTATTCTATGCAAATTCTAAATAGGGAAATCATATTAGCAGCCAATGACTATCAAAGTACAACGTTTTCAGTCAATTAAATAGTGTTGTTTTAAAGTCATACTTGCATGTAATTTCAGACCGACTAATCCAAATCGCGTGGTAAACAATATACCACACTGTAAAAAATCTTATGTGCTATTTACTTAACAAAAACAGTGGTAACACTATTGCACGTATTATTTTTAAGTAGTTTTTAAGACTTGATTTTTAGCAAAAAACACTTAAATGAATCATGTGAAAATTACTAAATGTTTTGAGTGATAGATGATGAATTTAATATTATTAGTGGAATATGCTTTTAAAATTTAAGCAAATCAACCACCATTTATTCATATTTATTAACGAAAATTACTCATTCATAAAATTTTAAATATATAATTTACAATGAAATACATACACAATGCATTTTTGCCAAATATCCCAATATGTCCCACTGATAACAACATGGTACATGCCATTTGTTAAACAAGTCTATTTTAAATTTACAGCAATGTTAAGCTCTGATAAAAGTTCTTTCAGCTTTCTTTTGTAATAGTCACATTTTAGACAAACTCTGACAGAATTTGTGTATTGCATAACATATAAAACCAGTATAAAAGCTGTATATCAAAATATTAGCAACACAATCAATCAATCAATGCAGTGAAATTTCCCCCAAAAGGTTGTACCAGTGAATATTTGTGTCAAAAACTTAATAAAACTTAATACACTTTATTTTTAGTGTATCTGTGTGGAGTTTGCATGTTCTCCCCATGTTGGCGTAGTTTTGCTCCGGGTGCTCCGGTTTCCCAAGCCCAAAGACATGTGGTATAGGTGAATTGTTAGGCTAAATTGTCCGTAGTGATTGTGTGTAAATGGAAGTGTACGGATGTTTCCCAGTTCTGGGTTGCGGTTGGAAGGGCATCCGCTGTGTAAACATATACTGGAATAGCTGGTTGTTCATTCTGCTGTGGCAACCCCTGATGAATAAAGGGAGAAAGCCAGGGGTGTCAAAGTCACTTCTTGGAGGGCCGCAGCTCTGCACAGTTTAGTTCCAACCCTGCTCCAACACACTTACCTGTAGGTTTCAAACAAGTCTAAAGGACTCAATTAGTTGGATCAGGTGTGTTTAATTAGAGTTGGAACTAAACTGTGCAGAGCTGACTTTGACACCTGTGGACTAAGCCGAAGGAGATGAATGAAGGAATAACTAATTTCCTTGGCGTTTATTAGATTATACAGAAAATATACAGAAATAAATGAAACATACTAATAAATCAAAATAAATGAAAGGAAGAATAAAAGAAAAATAAATAAAATATATACTGAAAATAACATATAAAGGAAGAAAGTTATCTGAATTTTAGAACTAAATTTAATGAAAAAATTTGTATATTTTTTTATCAAGAGAACAAAATATTTTGTATTAATATATATGATCAATCAATCAATCAATCAATCCCGCAGGGCTGGTTTAATAATTACAGTCTCTTTCTATGGAACAAAATTAATGCCAAATGTATTGAATTAAAAAGCTTGTTGAATAGCACAAACTGAAAAAAATAATTCACCGAATTAACAAGTTCTTGCATTTTAATGAATTGAATTCCAGGGTTTGTATTTTTTAGGTCTTGAAATTTAACATAGCTGTTTATTTAAGCTGTGAATATTTCAACAAAAAATATTTCAAATACGTTTTAATACTTAAATTCAATTTCCAGGTTTCACTTACAAAATATTCAATGCCCTTTAAAAATACGATGTATAATATTCAAAAGGTAATTTTCAGTTCATTTTATTTCAGTTCAAATATTCGCTTCCATAAATTCAGTGGTTAAAATTCGACTTAAAATTCGACATAACATCCGGGAACTGCAGGAAAAGCAATAGATTGCAGATTGAAGATCGAAGATATTTTCATTATTTAAATTATTATTATTATTATTAATATTATTATTATTATTATTACATTTATTTAGGCTATTGTGCTTAAATAAGTCATCCGTGGTTCTAAATCAGTATTTCTTTTTATCACTCTGCCTGCCTTTCTCTTCATTGTTCTAATTTTTGGGGTTCTTCACGATTAAACGTTTGCAAAATGTCTTAAGTTTGTCCAGATTAATTGTTTTTATTGTTATGTAGTGCTTGCTGCATGCCTTTTAACACATGTTATGAACGAAAGAAAAATGGTTGCTTTTTAAAAAAAAAACTTTATGATAAAATACAAACAGATGCTGAAAAGTTATTAGACGACAATAAAAACTGCCAAAATAAGGGTTTTCTTATTTAATACCGAAAACAAATTAAAGTCATTTAGAATAGCCTATTATCAAACCACACAAGGCTCCTCATTTTAATACTTATAATTGGCTGAGACATTGATATTATTGCTACTTTTGTGCCGTTAATACATTTTTTCTCGCCTAGGCTACATAACAATAAAACAATATAATCTGTACAAACTATAAAACATTTTGCAAACGGTTAACCGTGGCAGAACCCCAAAAATTAGAAAAAAGAAGAGAAAGGCAGGCAGAGTGATAGCTAGGGCCAGACGGAATCTGCGGACGTTTTTTGCAATTTCTGCGGAGAATTTTGGTAAAAATCTGCGGATTTCTGCGGAATTATTTTGGGACTCTCTTAACTAAAACCTTAATATGTGAAATATGTGCAATTTAAAAACTGAATAAATTCAGATTTACACACATTTACTCAAGTAAATAAACAGAATTAATGATGGGCTAAAAATCTGCGGAATTCTGCACACGCAGATTCCGTGTGGGCCTAGTGATAGCTAAGGATAAATAGAAATATTAATTTAGAATCACAAATGACTTAAAGTGCAATATCCTAAATAAATGTCCAAAGGGCGCGAGCCGGTCAGGCGATACCGGCATGGGAGACAAATGCTCTGAGTAGACTAAAGACTGCGGAACAACGTCTGTTGCTGGATCCGAGGAGTGAGGTTTACGCGATCACCAGCTGGCTTCCGTTACATAAGGGCAAATATAAATGACCAAAACATAATTTACTTATTTTACCCATACTTATTTTATTACTTATAATGTCCAAGACATTGATATTATATTAAATGCTACTTTTGTGCCTTTATTAGCTTTATTCTCGCCTATTTACTGGGTTAAAAATCTTAAATTATACCATCTCCACCTGCTGGTGAAAAAGCAGCTGGCGATCTTCAATCTGCAATCTATTGCTTTTCCTGCAGTTCCCGGATGTAATGTAGAATTTTAACAGTCGAATTTTAACCACTGAATTTATGGAAGCGAATATTTGAACTGAAATAAAATGAATTGAAAATTACCTTTTGAATATTATACATCGTATTTTTAAAGGGCATTGAATATTTTGTAAGTGAAACCTGGAAATTGAATTTAAGTATGAAAACGTATTTGAAATATTTTTTGTTGAAATATTCACAGCTTAAATAAACAGCTATGTTAAATTTCAAGACCTAAAAATACAAACCCTGGAATTCAATTCATTAAAATGCAAGAACTTGTTAATTCGGTGAATTATTATTTTCAGTTTGTGCAATTCAACAAGCTTTATAATTCAATAGTTTTGGCATTAATTTTGATCCATATCTTTCTCTCTCTCTCTCTCTCTCTCTCTCTCTCTCTCTCTATATATATTTTAATTAAAGATGACAAACAGGTTTCTAATCGCAGTTATTTTATTTCAAGGTCACTGTGATGAAATGTTACATATATAAACAGAAGGTTTCTAAAAATTATGCCTACATTTCTATGAACGCATACATTGTGGCATGTATTATCTGTTTATTTATGAAAGTCAATGCATTAAAAGGTTGTGCAATGAGCCATTTTACATAAACCATTGTTAAAATGTCATCACACTTTGTTTGCTAACACAAATATATAACGTGTATATCCAATAATTTAAATTAAATTACAATAAGGTGGCAAAGTGTGGACGGTTAAACAAACAACACAAGGAATGTGCAGATACACAATAAAAAAGGCAAGAGGAAAATAGAACTGACAATTAGTTCAGCGCATGAAATGTCTATTTACATTAATATACAAAAACCTTTAATAATCAAATCACAAAATGTATGGTTACAATATAAAGCATGTTTACGCACAATCAGTAACTGTAGGAAACATTAAAGAGACAGTACACCTACAAATGAACATTTCCTTACTTTAATAAATGTCTTTCTTCTGTTGAACGCAAAGTCAGATATACTGAATATTGGGTAACACTTTATTTTGATGGTCCATTTGAGTATTAGTAGACTCTCTGCTTAATATCTGTTGATACTGACATTTAACAATCCTTCAACAGACATTTAACTGACTATAAGAAACTTTGCAAGTACACGTCAACTTACACTAACCCTAACCCCAACCCCAACCTAACAACCTACTTATAATCTACTGAGAATTAGTTGCAATGTATCTTAAATTCAACTAACGGACCATCAAAATAAAGTGTGACCGAATATTGTTTGTAAAAATCAGCCACTGACTTCTATAGTAGGCATAAAATATACTATGGTAATCAATGGCAGATTTTTATCCCAGCATTATTCAGTATATTTCCCTTGCATTCAACAGAAAAAAGAAACTCAGGATGAGTAAATAATGACAGAACTTTTAATTTTTGGGTGAACTGTCCCTTTAACAATCATAAAACGACTTGTTTTTAACCCTTGTGTGCTGTTTGGGGTGTTTTCATCCACTTTTTGGTGATTTTGAGGCTTTATTTGGCCACAACTTTCCCTGTTTTTCAGAAAATGAAAAGATATTTGGAGACAAATCTTATCATTGACGTCCTTTATAATCAAATTTTTTAATTGCAAAGCCATGACACCATATAATCATGCAATCTTGATTGTTGCTGGTTTTATTTTGATATGTCCGAGAAAATAAAAATAAGCAGTTCAGCTTTCAGAACATAGTAAGTGTATTTCTGCACACACACTAGAATCTGCTGTTTTACTCCACTAAACTCCATATAAAAGCCAGAAACTCTTTTGCACAGGCCTGTCTAAAGTGTTAATGGTGCAAACTGATGATCAATTGATGAACGACATTTGTCCTCTTCCCAACAGGGAAAACCACCAACAATCAAGAAACAATCATTATTGCTGTCATGGCTTTGCAATCAAAAAATATGGTTATAATGGAAGTTAATGGGGTAAAAACAGCCCCCAACATAACGAAAGTGGAGTCAATTTGAACAGTACACAAGTGTTATTGATCTCTGATGTGTCGGTGGTTTAATGCACAAGTTCCAGCTGGTTCGACGCGAAAGGTAAGACTCCGCTGACGTAATAAGCAATGCCGAGCGAGAGCAGAGCGATGACGAGGAGCAGCAGAAGCACTCGCCAGAATCCAAGATCCTCCACAAACTCCTGCCAGGTGGTTTTGAAGCTGGACAACATGCCGTCGCTGTGGTGCAGGTGTGGGTTCAGGAGAGAGTGGCTCTCCATGGCACTGCAAACACACAACAGCAGTAATCAGCATTTCTGGACATGAGCAATTCCAGCGTTATGGATGTGACATTGGCAGTAAAAACTGAAAACATAAATTCACAGAGAAAGTATATGAGCTCTATTTTAATGATCTAAGCCAAGGGTGCCCAAACTCGATCCTAGAGGGCCGGTGTCCAGCAAAGTTTAGTTCCAACCCCAATCAGACACACCTGGGCTAGCTAATCAAGCTCTTACTAGGCTCTCTAGAAACATCCTTGCAGGTGTGTTGAGGCAAGTTGGAGCTAAAATCTGCAGGACACCTGCCCTCCAGGACCGAGTTTGGACACCCCTGATCTAAGCGTAAAGTCTAAAGTGCGTATCTGAATCCACTTTTGCTATTTTAAGGATGGAAAAATACGCTCTGCGCCCTGGTGCATGGTCTAACAGGGTTGTGCTTATTCTCTTAATGAGTTATGGCTGTGTTTTGAGCATAAACTGCATTAAACCAATCAGAGTCTCATCTCACATTCCCTTTAGGAGTCAGTTGCGTCACATCATGGCGCATTTGTCATTTACATGGTGGACTTTGTAAGTGGAAAAACTGAACTCTTCACTAGCGTGAAAACAGATAAACAGAGTATCTGCAGCGCGCGGATGAAGAACGAGCCTCCTCCATTCAGCCTCTTTACTTTCTCTTTACTTTACTTTACTCCTTTACTTTGGTGGAGTAAGGAAACGGTGGAAACTCACTCCACTGAAGACATCCATCAGCCCACATATTTAATTTAGTTTGTTAAGCGCAAAGATTTGTTTCAAAACTATTTCTAAATTCAGTCTTAATTTCCAGCAAAGGAATAAATGAACAATAATAATGAAGTGTGGTCAAACAACTGAGTAATATCCAAACACACAACCTGTTCTTATGTCTCATATGGTGATGCAGACGTCTCCAAAACCAAATTGTTTTCATCTGTAAAGATATTTGTGTATTGTTGTACATTCTGTGTGTATTAAGCAAAGTGCAAGCATTTAGACCTGCATAGGCGCATAACTAACACACTCTGCGCTGGACTTTAGACCAGGATTTAGATGGTCAATGGCGCGGTCTATTTCAGCTCCTCAAAATAGCAACGCACCAACAATGCGCCTTAACCCACCTCCTTTATAGACCGGCACACCCATGAGTCCACAAAGTGGCACAAATGGATTTACTATTTAAACAACGTGTCACAAAAAGTGCAAATTACTATTGCGCTGGTCTGAAAATAGCAACAAATCGCGCCAAACATGTCTTGCGCCTTATTGCGTTAGGTGAATGATAGGGCCCTATATGTTAACGATATATTGAATCATCTGTTTATATTTTCCAAAACGACTAACCACAGAGTTCTGCGATCGGAAAAATATCAATCTGTATACACTTTAAATATTTTAAATGAGGAAAATAAGTTGCTAGTTTTCAGTAATACAACATACTTAGTAAAAATGCTGTGAATTAAACCGCTCAACCCAAAAGAAACAATGCTAATCAAAAGGATGAGATTTGGCTCTCTATAGAACAAACATGATTGATTTTGTTTTATTTTGCATTTAAGAGGGAAAAGCCTGGTTATGGATGTGACACGTGAAAGAGAATCATGAAGGTTTGGATGAGTAAAACGTTAGTAATTTTCCTTTTTGTGTGAACTGTCCCTTTAAGTCAGTGGTCTCAAACTCAATTCCTGGAGGGCCACAGCTCTGTAGATTTAAGCTCCAACCACCTCCAGCTCACACCTGCTTAATAGTCTCTAGTAGTCTTGAACACCTTGATTATTTGGATCAGCGGTGTTTGATTGAGGTTGGAGCAAAACTGTGCAGAGCTGCGGCCCTCCAGGAATTGTGTTTGAGACGTATGCTTTAAGTAATTTTTTATGCCTCGTTTCCACTTAGTGGTACGGTACGGTTCAGTACAGATCACCTTTATCAGACTTGTGTCTCTACTGCCAAAGGGGTACCAATAGTACCCATTTGGTGGGCGTGGTGTACGACAGAAAGTTAAAAAGTAAAAAAAAAAAAAGTAAAGCTGTACGGATCGTTCATATATCATATGAGAAGCACTTCTCACAAAACAGACTCATAAATAAATTAATACACATAAATAGGCCTACTTGTATATAAATCTTAATGGCTAACCTTTCTATACATAGGATTTGATTATAGCTGCAGATCAATGATAATGCGAAATACCCTACTGTAACATCTGCGATTATATAAAATAAACATAATAAATACAACACATACAGACACTTAAGCCTGGTTTATACTTCTGCGTCAAGAGATCGGCGTGACCCACGGCGCAAGCCTCACGTGTAGCCGTGCATTTATACTTCTGCATGCTGTTTCTGTTTCTCTGCAATAACACTTCCGAAACACTAGCTGGCAGATGGTGTTTATGTTCCTCTGTGTCGAGTTTCTTCGCTGGTGTTTTGTTTTTTCTGAACACTTTCTTAATGTACAAGTGGCTTAAATTCGCTCATTTTGAGGAGGGAATCGGCGGACGTGCAACAACTTTATTCATAAGGTAAACACAAAACAACAGTCTCCATCCGGAGTTCCTTCACAGGACTCCACACTTGTAAACACTCGCTGCATCGGGCTCGTGCGGCCCTCACCTCCGCCCACACTCGTCAGCGGTACCAAGCCGCCCAATCACAGAGCTTGCGCTACGCGTAACATTTTTTAAAAGGGGCTCCGTAGCATACGCGTACACTTGATTTGTTCATGTTTTAGGTTGGTGAAAGCATCATTGGCTCCCTTGTTTTGTCAAGCTTCACTCTGGCATTTATCCATTTCTGAAAGGATCAAATGTCAGAAGCACTTCAATGATCACACGCACGTTATTATCATCAGCTCAAGAAGTTCATTATTTCAAATATAGACGCGCGGTGAGTGCACGCGAGCTCTCTAAAAAAAGTGAAAGCTCTCGCGCTTTTAAACGGCCTCGTAAACAGCAACAGGACACACGGCAGATTTTGTTCTTCTTGGCTTTGTGGCTGTTCATCAAGACGACGACAAGGTTTGTTTGACCTCGGGTCGACCATGGCTTACAGTGTAATGTCTCGGCTGTGTATTTAAAACTGGCACTTCCTTTGTTTCCATTCTCCTGGCTTGTTGCACAAGCGAGTGACATATCTCTGTAAACCAAGAGCGTTCAGCTGCGCGTCTTGCTCCGCCTTTTGTTGTGCAAGGTACACTTTGCAAAGGGTACCCAAAAAGTGGTACAGTACAGTTCGCTTTTTGGTACTTTTTGACAGTGGAAACGGCCACTAAGGGGAACACTAAGGGTAAATGGGCCATTAGAGTGTACAGACAACAGTAAAAGAGTATAAAAGCAGGTGATAGATCTGATCTGACCTTTCATTCTCAGCCATGTGCATCTTCTCCAGACTGGAGTGTGAGCTGCGGTTGAAGCCCTTCACCTCCTGTTCCTCCAGACCCTCCAGCAGATGAAGAGCATCTTTATTCACGCCGCGTCTCTTGGCCAGAACCAGAGGAGTGGCTCCGTTGTGATTACTGTTTAGATCAGAAATACAGATGTCAAGCGGTCAATAAGCCTGTCACAATCAATCATTTGTTGTTGTGCAAATGCAAACACAAATTATTGCAGTAAGTGATGTTATTAATTAGTGATTATCATTTTAAAGTCTGCGCAAACCGGAAGCTGCTGAGACTTCTATTTCAGTATGTTGATGTACTTCCAACTGAGACTGAATATTGAGTAGGGGGGCGGGGCTTTCTTATTGTGCATCATCATTCCCTCATAGCAAACTAACAGTAAGAGGGGCGTGGCAAAAAATATTGAAGCTGAAGTGCCAAACTGACATCATCACAAAAGCATGCAGATGCACAATCCAAATGCAGAAACAGACTTGAAGAGTACCAAAACAAACTTTTTTTTTTTCGATTAACTTGCACGGATTAATTGTTCACCTAAAGATTAATGAGCTAGCAAAATAAACATTGTAAATTTCGATTTCACACAGACTTTAAGACTATTTTATGCCACTGATTATATAATGATTATACAACAGCACAATGTTATAAATAGCCATGAACATTCTTAAAAGATATTTTGATTCTGTAATAATTTGATGTTAAAAAACGTAAATGTCCTAATATACACCGGACAGCGGGGATGCAGAATGTTGTCCTTGTAAAATGTTATTTGTGAATGTGTGTCATTTTGCTTTGTCACTTATTTTTTTAAAGTGGATGCGATTTTAAGACAGAGCTCATCTGGACAGCTTCTGCTAAACTGTAATAGTTTTCAGGCAAATGTGACTAAATCACAATTTCTTCAGCTGTCAGTAAGATGTCACACTGACCAGATGTCAATCTTGAGGCCATTGGACACCAGGAACTGGATGGTGTCTACATGTCCGCACATGTGCAGAGCTGTGTTTCCCTGCGAGTCGGTGGCCAGCAGATCAGCACCGAACTTATGCAGGAAAGAGCAGATATCCACATTCCCCCGAGCGGCAGCCAGATGCAGGCCGGTGCGTCCGCGGCAGTCCCGCATGTTCGGGTCGAACCCGGACTCTAGGAGGCGTTTGGTGTGAGCAAGATCCCCATCAATGCAGGCCTGCAGCAGCGGCACTGTGGCCTGCAGGGAGTCGTTGATGAACACGTACGACATCTGTGGAAAGATCACACCGTCATCCCTGTCTTCACAAGCATCTACAATTTTTTTTACTGGTACTTTTCTACAACCCTAAATCAGAAAAAGTTGGGACAGTATGGAAAATACAAATTAAAAAAAAAGAAGACTCAGTATTGTGTTATTTCCCAAAGGTTTGCCGCAGTAGTCCTGAGCCCATGTGGTGATATCGCTTAGAAATAAGTGAAGATTCATAAACTAATTTCCAGAGGAGCACGCGATATGATTGAGCACGACTGGCTGCTCATCTGTAATCAGTAATAGTCCAATCAGAGTGATCCAAGCTTGCTATAAATGGATCGTTTTCTCCCTACTGCTCTATCTTCATTTTGGAAGAATTCCCCCCTCCACCCCATCTCCTCCTTTTCCTTCCTTTTCTAAGAGGGAGCTCTCGAGACCTACCTGATCTCGGATCCTCTGATATGCTTATTGACCGGGCGGGAGCCTTGGGCTCAAGTATCTCCAACCTCAGGGTTCTTTCCCGGGACAGCATGCCAAACCTGCTATAAACGCTAAGCATATCTAAGTGGGAACTCTTGAAAAGAGAATTCTTGATGCAGCGCCATCTGAGGGGTCAGAGATCACAGTTGTTCAGCTTATGCTTGCGCCCTTGTCCTTTATGCACTGAAATTCCTCCAGATTCCTTGAATCTTTTAATGATGTTCTGCACTGTTGAAGGTGAAATATCCAAATGTCTTCCTCTCTTTCTTTGAGGAACATTGTTTTCAACATTTCAATCATTTTCTCAGGTATTTGTTCCCAAACTGGCGACCCTTTGCCCATCTTCCTAGGACTAATTAAATGTATAATTACTAATTATTAGGGTAATTACATGCAAGTATGACTTGAAAACAACATTAGCACTATTTATTTAACTATGTGAATATAAAACCAACTTTACTTTATTTTTTCACCCTATTCACTTGCAGTGTTGTTCTGGAAATTTTGCCTCACCGAAGAACCACTGAAATAGTTAAATGTGTGAAAAGATGCCTGAAAACAACACCTAAAGTACACAACTTATCCTTAATCTCTACATGACTAAGTACGTATAATGTTTGTTGTATGCTTCAAAGTTTATTTCACAATAACAGACATAATTTAGATTACATGGCAGTGATTTAATAACCAAACTAAACTTCACGTATGAATAATAGCTAACGGACTAGCATTGTCCAGCTAACAACAGAACAAAATAAACAAAACACACGACCGTAACAAAAACAGCACCTAATGCAATGTTTTAAACATGTTAATGATGTTAATGTATACCTCAGAGTGCTCCCTCGACGGTATCTTATAAAATCCGCTGTTTTTCCCCAGCCTCTGTTGTGGAAAATAGAAATGAAATGACGTAAACAGATGTAGGGCCAATCATAATAGACTACAAGCCCCAGGGTATGTTATTGACACACTTCCGCGTCTCGCATCTGGGAAATGTAGTGTTTTTGTCGCTTTTGACTAATGGAATGATTCAGACGTGGACTGCGTTTCCCACAGTGCACCGCGATGTATTTGTATCCGATGACGGTCGAGGATGGAGGCAGGTAGGGAATTTATGGTCAAAAATACTAAATTAATCTGTAATGTATCGATTTAGTCAGTCGACCGCGTTGTTGTGACGTCCTAAGTAACGAAAGCGTCGACGAAAGTGTACTAAAACACGCTAAGGACGCTTCTAGAATAAATTTCGTAACTGAGTTTCAAGTTTTCTCATTGTTCTTCAGTGGCCTGTGTATCTCACACTTTCAATTTCAGATCAACAGAGTTAGTACTTTCCACGAATAGGTGTTGTTCAGTTTTAGTTTAGTTCGTTGACAATGGCATTAAGAAGTTACCATGCTAATACCATGTTAGTTGGCATGTACCATGTTTTGTTGACATGTAACAGTATCTAAATAAGATGCTAGATGTTATTGGATGTTACCATCTGTTAATACCACAAGTGCCTGTTCACATTGAGGTAAAGTTGGTTTTATATTCACACATTCGTTCAGTGACAAACTTATGACACGCTCCCTATATTGTTTACCATGGTACTTTAAATATTGGGTGTGAAATCACCTGTAAGCATTACTTGAAAACAACATTAGCAGTATTTACTTGACCGTAAACAATGTTGTACTTCAATGACTTGATAGTCATTGGTTGCTAATATGATTTGATTTCATTGTTTAGACTTCACTTATTTTTCTGAAACTATATTATTAAGGAGAAAGTCTAAATGTGTGATTATTAAACCAACTTTACCTCAATCCTGATCACTGTTTGCGTTTTAATTGTTGTGTTGCTTTATCAGGACTTCAGATTGAAGTTGACTAATGTGTGTTATATATTATTATTATTATTATTTCAGTTTTAGCCAAGTATGAGAATCAAATCAACGTGTTCCTGGAAGACCTGCCGGATACAGACGAGCCAGTATGGATCCTGGGAGCCTGTTACAATGTGAAAACAAGTGAGATATGATCACAATGCATTGGTATCATAATGAGTTTACTTTTGGCACAGCGTCAGCCACCAAAAATTGGGCTAAAGTTGGTTTTATGTTCACACAATCAGACTTTCACCTTCTTAATATAATTTCAGAAAAGTATTCTTTGCAAATTTTAAATTTAGCGGACTACTAATTAAAATAAATCTTATGTTTAAGGTTATTTAAGTTCTGCATATTGTGCACACTATCACTGATAAAAGATGATTTTACATTCAAACATTAGGACTTTCGTGTTCAATAATACTAAAATTCAATAATAATGAAACAGAATAGTAAAGCAAACATTGGTTCTGTGGGAACAAATGCCTTGATGATGTCAGAGGAGAATGGCCAGACTGGTTCCAGCTGATAGACAGGCAACAGTAACTCAAATAAGCACTCGTTACAACCGAGGTCTGCAGAAGAGCATCTCTGAACACACAACACGTCCCCCCTTGAGGCGGATGGGCTACAGCAGCAGAAGACCACACCGGGTGCCACTCCTGTCAGCTAAGAACAGGAAACTGAGGCTACAATTCACACAGGCACACCAAAACTGGACAATAGAAGATTGGAAAAACATTGCTTAGTCTGTTGAATCTCGATTTCTGCTGCGACATTTAGATGGTCGGGTCAGAATTTTAGTGTCAACAGCATGAAAGCATGGATCCATCCTCCTTTGTATCAGCGGTTCAGGCTGGTGGTGGTGTAATGGTGTGGGGGATTTTTTCTTGGCACACTTTGGGTCCATTAGTACCAATTGAGCATCGTGTCAACGCCACAGCCTACCTGAGTATTGTTGCTGACCATGTCCATCCCTTTATGACCACAGTGTCTCCATCTTTTGATGGCTACTTCCAGCAGGATACCACACCCTGTCATAAAGCGTGAATCATCTCAGACTGGTTTCTTGAACATGACAATGAGTTCACTACTCAAATGGCCTCCACAGTCACCAGAGCTCAATCCAATAGAGCACCTTTGTGATGTGGTGGAAAAGGAGATTGGCATCATGGATGAGCAGCCGACAAATCTTCAGCAACTGTGTGATGCTATCATGTCAATATGGAGCAAAATCTCTGAGGAATATTTCCAGTATCTTGTTGAATCTATGACACGATGGATTAAGGCAGTTCTGAAGGCAAAAAGTGACCGGTGAGTGTATGTATATATATATATATATATATATATATATATATATATATATATATATATATATATATATATATATATATATATATATATATATAGATATAGATAGATAGATAGATAGATGGCTATTAAGCTTAGCAATACAATCAAACAGAGAAAACAGAGAAGTGTTTCTAACAAAGTGCCTGGTGCATAAAGAGAGGAAAGGGTGTATCCTACAGGTGGTTTGTCAAGCCCACTCACTTGCATGGAGTACACTCAGAACTACACAATATATGACCAGAGTGTGTGGATACCTGCATGAATGTGCATACATCTGCAAACGTGTCCAGGAAGTGTGCAAAGTCCAGATGTGCAATGTTGATAATTGTTCGTAAATGTGCGATGTGCAAAAAAAAAAACATAAATAAAAACATGTCATTAGAATATATAATGTGATAGTTGTAGTTGTAGCTGTAGTTAGCTAAAATGCAACTGTTTATTTTTTAACAAAATGTCATGGTCACTATATTGTTTACCACACTACGTTGAATATTGGGTCTGAAATCACATGCAAGTTTGACTTGACAACAACATTAGCACTATTTATTTGACTATGAACAATGTTGTTCTCCATAGTCATTGGCTGCCAATATGATTTCACTATTTTGAATATTCAAATAACACTTTTCTGGAAATATATTGTGAATGTTCGAAATTTGCCAACCAACTTTACCTCAATCATACTGTACAAATGGCTTAGATTTATTGTTATTCACCATAAACCAGTATAGTAATATTAGATGTAATAAAACATTTGGAACTGGAGAAAATCAGATTCTCCCTAAAAAAGAAAGAAGACTAATTCGATCAAATCTGGCAACCTTTCATGTATTATTTTAAAAACATAAATTCAGCAAGAAACAGTTAAATCAAAGAGGATTAGACGAATTTAGATTAAACAGAAAGTTAGGAATTTGTTTTTTATTTTTATTTATTCATTATTATTATTATTTGTATTATTTTTTATTATTTGTTTCCTTTTTAATTTTTTTCCTATTGTATTAATCTATTATCACTATACTTCCGTATGTATTGTTTGTATATTGCATGTTTTATTGTCAATTGTTGTGTGAATGTTTGTTGGACCAAATTTGTAAGTCGTTGTGTTTGAATGTCTAAAAAACAATAAAGAAAGTTAAAAAAATAAATAAATAAAACAGTATAGTAATAATTAACATATCCATAATATTGCTGCAAAACGACCCGTCTCAGGGGTTTGATGTTATTCATGGTATTATTCTTACTCCTATTAGACGGATGAGGAGAATAATGACACCTCATTAAACACTTAACAAGCTCACTGTAACATATGGCTGCCTAAATCTGTGCTCAAAATACATTCCATCACTAATTTTCATTTCACTTCTTCAGAGAAATCTGAGCTGCTGTCGGATGTGCGATCGCGGCTGTGGTTCACTTATAGGAAAAAGTTTTCCCCTATAGGTAAGTGGCATGGAAACTCTGACTAAATCTCCAGGACACAGCAAGCCGACGATCGGCAGCAGATGCAGAATGCACACTTTCGTTTCAGTCGGCTGTTGTCTGTTTGGTGTGTTCATGCACAGCTTTTTGGTCCAGACGCGAGCTGACAACACAGTTGGTTTTTATCTGCACTAGTTGTTTGGTGTCGACTTGGTGTGTCCTGGTCCTTTGATCGCCTGCTGGATTATCTGGTTGGAGTGTGTTTAGTGTATCTGTTTCTGTGTGTGTGATGTGCAGGAGGAACAGGTCCTTCATCAGATGCCGGCTGGGGTTGCATGCTCCGCTGTGGGCAGATGATCCTCGCACAGGCTCTGATCTGCAGTCATCTAGGCCGAGGTAAGCAGATCACCTCCAGAAAAACTGTTGATGCACCAAAATTAAAGTTCTAAGCCGAACCCAGAAATGCGATGTAATAATTGTTTATTTTATTAATATAATTTTATTAAAATAGTAATATAAAGTAATTTTGTAAACCTTTTTAAAATTGACTCAATATCTATTAATACGTATGTATTATATATTGCTGTTGATGACTTTTTATTGTTTAAATATATTTATGATTATAGAAAAATTTTAATTATAAAATGTGGTAAACTTGACCTGTTTTTTGCCATGATATAGCCAGAGAAGCTGATATGGCAATACACTCAAAACTCTCTTTCACAAGCCATTTATGCAAGATGCCTGATAGGACATTAAAAGCACACACACACACTTTTAATATCAGGGATATTTCAAAAAAATGTTCATCATGTAAATACCCACTGGCCATTAAATGTATTTTGTTTGTGAGGAACTGTTTGTAAAAAAGTTTTTAATTGAGTTATTTCAGTTTCTTTTCTATTTTAAATGTCATTAGAATTATTTTTAAAAATTTTAATTAATATGCAGTATGTGTGTTTTATGCACGGATAAGTTGTGTACAACCCCAAATCAGAAAAAGATGGGACAGTATGGAAAGCGCAAATTAAAAAGAGAAAGTAGTGATTTCTGAATTTAGCTTTGATTTTCATTGCAGACAATATGAAAACAAAATATTTCATGTTTTGTCTGGTCAACCTAATTTCATTTGTAAATATCCATCCTTTCCTGTCATTCAGAGCAGTTTAGGGCTCGTAATCAGGTAAATTTGTGAAATGATGTGATTTGAAACAGGTGAAGTCAACAGGTGATTGTAATTATGATTTGGTACAAAAGCAGCATCCAAGAAACGTCTAGTCCTTGAGGAGCAAAGATGGGCAGAGGATCGCCAGTTTGCCAACAAATACATGAGAAAATGATTGATATGTTTAAAAACAATGTTCCTCAAAGAAAAAGAGGAAGACATTTGGATATTTCACCTTCAACAGTGCAGAGCATCATTAAAAGATTCAAGGAATCTGGAGGAATTTCAGTGCATAAAGGACAAGGGTGCAAGTCTAAGCTGAACAACCGTGATCTCCGATCCCTCAGGTGGCGCTGCATTAAGAATCCTCATTCATCTTATAAGCCAGATCACCACATGGGCTCAAGTACCACAATACGTAGTTACATCCACAAATGCCAGTTAAAACTGTTCTGTGCCAAAAGAAAGCCCTATGTTAACAGTGTCCAGAAGCATTGTTGACTTATTTGGGCTCTGAGGCATCTGGGATGGACCATCACACAGTGTAAACGTGTACTGTGGTCAGATGAATCAGTATTTCAGGTATTTTTTGGGAGACATGGACGCCATGTGCTCTGGACCAAAGAAGAAATGAATCATCCAGACTGTTACCAGCAACAAGTCCAAAAGCCAGGGTCTGTCATGGTATGGGGTTTTGTCAGTGCCCTTGGCAAAGGTAACTTGCTCTTCTGTGGTGGCACTGTTAATGCTGAAAAGTACACAGAGATTTTGCAGCACAATATGCTGCCTTCTTTTCCAGGGACGCCCATGCGTATTTCAACAAGACAATGCAAAACCACTTTCTGCATTACAAAGTCCTGGCTGTGGAGGAAAAGGATACAGATACTTGACTGGCCTGCCTGCAGTCCTGACCTGTCTCCAATAGAGAATGTGTGGCGCATTTTGAAGTGCAAAATGTGACAACGAAGACCCCGTACTGTTACCCACCTTAGGACTTGTTTGCAGGAAGAATGAGACAAAATTAGACCCGAAACACTTCATCACTTGGTGTCTTCAATCCCTAAACGCCTTTTAAGTGTCGTGGAAAGGAACGGCAACATTACAAAGGGATAAATGTTAATGTTTATAATACTGGTCCAACTGTTTTTGAAATGTGTTGCAAAAACCAATATTGGAATACGTGTTTATTTAGAAAAAAAATCTGATTTGGGGTTGTATTTGCCAAGGTATTTGAGTGATGAAATGCTGCTCTTCTTCTTGACTGTGTGTTTCAGACTGGAGGTGGGATCCAGAGAAGCATCAGCCCAAAGAGTATCAGCGGATCTTACACTGCTTTCTGGATAAGAAGGACAGCTGCTACTCTATACATCAGATGGGTATGACACTGTGTGCGTGCGTGCGTGCGTGCTCGTGTGTGTGTGTGTGTGTGTGTGTGTGTGTGTAAGAAAAGGCCCAGCTCTTTCTTTTTCAAATACTTTGAGCAGGTGCACATGATAGTGTTGTCTATGTAAATCATTCAGTGTGTGATTTGAGTGTTAACCCCCACCCCCCACCCCAGTGGGACTGAAGTCTGCTATTGTGTGTCCTGTTTGTGCAGCTCAGATGGGTGTTGGAGAAGGCAAGTCTGTTGGAGAATGGTATGGACCCAACACAGTGGCGCAAGTACTCAAGCAAGTGTCATTTCCATACAATGAAAGCGATATTTTCACTGCTTTTCCTACTTATTTTTTTTGTCCTGTTTCCAGTCCAAGTATTTCAATATTCCTAAATCAAGAAGCATTATCTAGACAAGCAAAACATATTGTCTTGTTTTCAGAAATAATATATGAAAATTAGGAAGGTTTTTCCTTAAAACAGGCAAAATAATCTACGAATCTTGTTTTCATTCATTCATTCTCCTTCAGTTTAGTCCCTTTATTCATCAGAGGTCACCACAGTGGAATGAACTGCCAAATTATCCAGCATATGTTTTACACACCTCTTCCAGCTGCAACCCAGTACTGGGAAACATTCATACACACTCATTCACACTCGCTCATACACTACGACCAATTTAGTTTATTTAATTCACCTATAGCGCATGTGTTTGGACTGTGAGATAAACCGGAGCACCTGGAGGAAACCCACGCCACCACGGGGAGAACATGCAAACTCCACACAGAAATGCCAACTGGCCCAACCGGGACTTGAACCACCGTGCCACCCTCAATGGCTTCCAGTTTCTTACATTTTTTAAATTCTGTGTTTCTGTGTTTAAAAACATCCTCTCAGCTTGAGGATGAGAAAATGAAGAGAGGATTTTCATTTTAGTGTGAACTATCCCTTTAAAATCTACGTGCACCGGAAGCTGGTGAGACTTTTATTTCAGTATGTTGATGTACTTCCGTCGTTACTGTGGTGCAGTGCATAGCACAATCGCCTATTCGCAAGAAGGCTGCTGGTTCGGGCCTTGGCTGGGTCAGTTGGCATTTCTGTATGCAGTTTGCATGTTCTCCCCGTGTTGGCGTGGGTTTCCTTCGGGTGCTCCGGTTTCCCCCACAGTCCAAAGACATGCGCTATAGGGGAATTGGGTAAGCTAAACTGTCCGTAGTGTATGTGTGCGAATGAGTGTGTATGGGTGTTTCCCAGTGATGGGTTCCTGCTGGAAGGGCATCCGCTGCGTAAAACATATGCTGGATAAGTTGGCGGTTCACCTCCGCCCACACTCCTCAGCGCTACCAAGCCGACCAATCACAGAGCTTGCGCTACGCGTAAGCGTTACATTTTTTGAGAGGTGTGCGTCAACGTCGCCGACGGCCACGGCGATGGGGCTATGCGTCCACGCGTAGGCTGCGCCGTAGTATACGCGTGCGTTTGACGCAGAAGTATAAATCGGCCTTAACAATAAGAGGGGTGTGGTTAAGAATAGGGGTGTGGCTGAAGTGTCAAACTGACATCATCAGAGAAGGAGCCAATCTAAACGCAGAAGCAGATGCTCAGACTTTGAAGATTACCAAAACAAACTATATTTAAAAGTAAACTTGCGCCGATTAATTGTTCACCTAAAGAACAACAATGTGCACTAGCAAAATAAACATTGTAAATTTGGATTTTATATAAGGATCATAACATTGACACATGTGCTGTAATAGTGAGGTAGATTTAAAAACTAACCGCTAAGCTTTAAAGTTTTTATAAACATAGTATACACCTGACATTTACTTAATGTTTACATTCACAAAAAAATAAACAAATAGATAGAAAATAATACTAGATATATATTATAATAACATAAAAATAATAGTGAAAGCTTAAAAAAGATAATACATTACATTTTAAAAAAAGGGAAAAAAGAAAAGTAGGTAAATGAATAAACTCCAATATAAAGACAGTAACTACAACAAAGCCCATGACAGCATTTCAAGTAAGTACAGTTGAAGTCAGAATTATTAGCCCCCCTTTGATTTATTTATTTTTTATAATTTCCCAAATGATGTTTAACAGAGCAAGGAAATTTTCACAGTATGTCTAATAATATTTTTTCTTCTGGAGAAAGTCTTATTTGTTTTATTTCAACTAGAATAAAAGCAGTTTTTAATTTTTTAAAAACCATTTTAGGGTCAAAATTATTAGCCCCTTTAAGTTATATTTGTTTTCAATAGTCTACAGAACAAACCATCATTATACAATAACTTGCCTAATTACCCTAACCTGCCTAGTTAGCCTAATTAACCAAGTTAAGCCTTTAAATGTCACTTTAAGCTGTATAGAAGTGTCTTGAAAAATATCTAGTAAAATATTATTTACTGTCATCATGACAAAGATAAAATAAATCAGTTATTAGAGATGAGTTATTAAAACTATTATGTTTAAAAATGTGTTTCTCTCCATTAAATAGAAATTGGGGGAAAAACAATATACAGGGGGGCTAATAAATCTGACTTCAACTGTTTGTTTTGATTAATGCCCAGGTCTGTTGGAAAATATCTGATTTAAACTGCAAATCTGCAGTTATTTTCTCAAATATATATATATCCTGTGTATTTGCTGAAATTCGTATTAACCTCCTAGGGCCCGAGTGTCCACATACGTGGACAGCACATTTGTAGCTCTTAAGTGGCTATTTAAAATTCTTTGAATGTTTTATATTTTGTTTCAGACATACAGTGTCATCCTGCAACTGTTTTGCAGCATATGAAATGTCCTAAACCCTATTTTTAACTGTCCAAAATGGGAAAAAATGTTGTTTTTACTCTCTGATAGTCAAAGCAAGTTCAAAAAAAAAAAAAATTATATGTAAAATATGCATAAAAGAAAATTTAGGAAAAAGTGTTTTGTGTAAATTCGGACCACGACTCCACATATATGAACATAATTTTTCCCTAAAAGTACATCATATCAAAAGATAATACTTTGTATTCTATATTTTGATAGATTTGTATTCTAATTAGGTTCCAATAAGCCCAAATAGCAAAGAGAAATAAAAAATGCATGTAAAAAAAACACCTTGGGCCTAATGACAATCACAGATGAATTGTTCACCACAAATCAAGAAATGTGAGCTAATGAAATCAATATGTTTAGTTTTGATTTCATCTGTACTTTAAAAGCAGGTCTTGTCGTTTGAATGTGAAATAAACTAATAACCGAATGTTTGTGTAATTGCAGAAAACTGGCCCTGTTTGATGACTGGAATTCTCTGTCTGTGTACGTGTCAATGGACAACACGGTTGTTATTGAAGACATCAGTAAGTGCCTTTTCTCTAATGTCAACTTATTTATTTATATTGAGGGTCCCAGTTTACATTTAGTCGTTTAGCAGATGCTTTTGTCCAGTTGAGGAGGCGTTCGACGATTCAACAAGAAGGGGCAATACACACAAGAAGTGCTCATTATACAGAGGAACTGTTAGTGCTCAGAGAAGTAAGTGCTAGAGTAAGGGGTTTAAGTAAAGTGTCTGGTGGATATAGAGAGAAGAGTGTTTCTACAGGTGTTTGTCAAGCCCACTCACCTGTAAAATATATGGACCAACAGTTTTAGTTTACTAAAGTAACCTTTGTATAGTAAAGACACTGAATATACATTCACTTTATTAGGTTCACCTTACTAGTACCGGGTTGGACTCCCTTTTGCCTTGAGAACTGCTTTAATCCTTTGTTGCATAGATTCAACAAGATTCTGGAAATATTCCTCAGAGATTTTGCTCCATATTGACATGATAGCATCACGCAGTTGCTGCAGATCTGTCGGCTGCACATCCATGATGTGAATCTCCCGTTCCACCACATGCAAAATGTGCTCTATTGGATTGAGCTCTGGTGACTGTGGAGGCCCTTTGAGTAGAGTGAACTCATTGTCATGTTCAAGAAACCAGTCTGAGAAGATTTATGGCATGGTGTGTTATCCTGCTGGAAGTAGCATCAGAAGATGGGGACACTGTGGTCATAAAGGGATGGACATGGTCAGCAACAATACTAAGGTAGGCTGTGGCATTGACACGATCCTCAATTGGTACTAATGGACCCAAAGTGTGCCAAGAAAATATCCCTCCTCTGACCTCTGGCATCAACAAGGCATTTGCGCCCACAGAGCTGTCGCTCACTGGATATTTTCTCTTTGTCTGACCATTCCCTATAAACCCTAGAGATGGTTGTGCGTGAAAATCCCAGTAGATCAGCAGTTTCTGAAATACTCAGACCAGCCCGTCTGGCATCAACTACCATGCCACGTTCAAAGTCACTTAAATCACCTTTCTTCCCCATTCTGATGCTCGCTGAACTGCAGCAGATCATCTTGACCATGTCTACATGCCTAAATGCATTGAGTTGCTGCCTTGTGATTGGCTGATTAGAAATTTGTGTTAACAAGCAGATAGACGGGTGTACCTAATAAAGTGGCCGATGAGTGTAAATGCCTCACACAGGTGAGTGGGCTATAAGTAGGCCAACACAGAATCTGCGCGCACAGAATTCCACAGATTATCAGCAGATTTCCGCAGATTTTTAGCCCATCATTAAATCTGTTTATTTACTTAAAGTTAACTATTTACAGTTAATCTAATTGGATTTGCATTTTAAACATTAAATACAAGTTAAAAAGATATGATTTTTTATTTAACATATTAAGGTTTTAGTTATGAGACTCCCTAAATAATTTAGCAGAAATCCGCAGATTTTTACCAAAATTCTCCGCAGAAATAGCATAAAACGTCCGCCGATTCCGTCTGGCCCTGGCTATAAGCAAATAACCCATTAATAATCGGATTAGAGGCTCAAACACACGGAAAAACCTTCATGTGAACACCTTAATCAATTCGACTGACCTCCTTCTAAATTAAATTGTGATCAGATTGGAACACATGGTGTAGAGCAGGGGTGTCCAAACTCGGTCCTGGAGGGCCGGTGTCCTGGAGAGTTTAGCTCCAACCCTACTCGAACAAACCTGAACTAGCTAATCAAGCTCTTACTAGATATATTAGAAACCTCCTAGCAGGTGTAGTGAAGCAAGTTGAAGATAAACTCTGTAGGACACCGGCCCTCCAGGACCGAGTTTGGACACCCCTGGTGTAGAGTTTGTCCAGTCCAATCAAGAGACATGTTAACACCTAATATGATCATTATAAACCAATGACAAAATAGATACGGTGTAATGAAGTATGACACATGGACTGTGCTGCTGTTGTTTTATAGAATTAAAGAGATAGTTCACCCCCCCCCCCCCCCCCCCCCCAAATGTACCCACTATTTACTCACCCTTAAGTGGTTGCATATCTTTATGAGTTTCTTTCTTCTGATAAACACAGATGAAGATCATTTGAAACAAGCTGAAAACATGTAACCATTGACTTCCATAGTATAAAATTTCAAGCATTCCTAAAAAAAGACCTGTCCTCTCTCCTGTGCACCAGAGAAGCTGTGTGCTCGAGCAGACGGAGCAGATCTCCAGCTTCAGTCCCAGCGGCCCCTGGACTGGAGGCCCCTGCTGCTGGTCATTCCTCTGCGGATGGGGATTAACAGCATCAACCCCGTCTACATTCAGGCCTTAAAGGTAAAACACACATCTGATGTTCAGTCCTGCAGTCTGTTGCATAGTCCTTCATCTGTAGGGTGACCATATGTGCCATTTTTATTAGACACAGCTTGACCTTGCTTTTGTTTTGGCAATGGTAGTTATTGAAAAGTCGTTTGTGCTAGGGCTGTGCAATTAATTGAAAACTCAGTTTCGATTTCGGCTTCTAACGATTATGAATAAACATTAATCGAGATGAAACGATTATTCCATCATATACCGCCCCCTTTCCAGTTGTACACATTTGTTGCTCTGCAAAGCTCAGTTCCACGTGAAAATTACTAAAAGCATGTACTGTAATGCAGCATGGGATGCGCATCATTCATTGATGTACATTCGAATCATTCATGTTTTTTAAAAGCGCGAAAGAGATCGCATGCTGATGTGTGTGTGCGCTCAGCCCCAGAGTCGAGCGGAGCACACACATCTAGTCATCTTAATGTGAGTGCTTTAATGGTCAAATACATGCAAGTTTGCGTTTAGTGATTATTCGTATTAACCTTCATTTGTGTAATAAACTTAAGAGTTGAGAATCAAAAGACACGTGAAAGTGAAACCATTAATCAGAACCACACTGCTCTTTAATGCCTCGTTTCCACTCACTGATACAGTACGGTACGGTACGGGTCACCTTCATCAGGCTTGCCTTTCCACTACCAAGGGTACCCTTTTGGTGGGCCTGGTGTACGACAGAGTTTCAGTCGACGTCATTCTCGCTCGAATAGATGTCTACAGTAAAGCTGTACAGTTCGTTCACAAATCATATGGGAAGCACTTCTCACAAAACAGATGCTTTAAACATATAAATGCTTGTGTATAAATGTTTATTACCAACCTTTCTATGAACATGATTTGATTATAACTGCAAATCAATGACAGTGTGAAATAGCCTACTGTAACGTCTCCAATTATATAAAATAAATATATAAATGCAATATATACGAGCACATACAGACCCTTACAGTCTCCGATATGTTACCAATCACAGATAAACTACACACAGCATACATTTAGTCCTTATTTGGGTTCAAAAACAACATGAAATATAGCCCACAGTCAGAGAAAACCTCTCATCTGTGTCTGTAATCTTCAGCAGCACATGTAACCTCTGTTAGAGAGTAATTCTGTCATTGCGAGTTCATAATAGTCCAAAAGGCGATGATAAACAAGGCAGTTTGTTCATGATTCAGGTTGCTGAAACAATTTGCTCCTGTGTTTTGTCGGGCTTCTCCTTTTTTTCGTGCTTCACTCTCGCGTTTGTCCTCTTCTTTTCTATAAGGATCAGATGCCGAAGACACTTCAATAATCACACACACGTTATTATCATCAACTCAAGAAGTTCGTTATATCAAATATAGACGCGGTCGTGAGCTCCCTGGAGAAAGCAAAAACCGCTCGCACTTTTAGACGGCCTCGTAAAACAACAACAGGACACGGCAGATTTTGTTCTTCTTGGCTTTGTGGCTGTTCATCAAGACAAGACAAGGTTTGTTTGGGCTCAGGTCATCCATGGCTCGTTATTATATGCATATAGTATTTCCATGTAATGTCTCGGGTGTGCATTTAAAAAACATGGCGGTTCCTTTATTTCATTCTGGCTAGCTCCACGAGATCGTGACGTATATCTGTAACCAATTAGCGATCAGCTGCGCGTGTGGCTCCAGCTTTTAGTACTCTTTCTCGTGTTTGGTACACTTTCGAAAGGGTTCGGTTTGCCTTTTGACAGTGGAAACAGCCATAAAAGCATACCGAACCGTACCGTACTGTACCACTCAGTGGAAACGGGCCAAAAGTGACAGTGCGCAATATTCCTGCTGCCGACTGTTTTTATTATTAATGAAACAATGAAAGGACAAAATAACTCACTGCTCTTGACCGAAGGACTTTTGTAGCTAAAGTTTTTTTCCTTACAGTGAAGATGCTTAAAGCACAGTTTGTTTTATATTTTTATTCTATTGTATTTTTTCCCCTTTCCTTATTTACAGGGAGGAAAATAACTATATATATACAGTTGAAGTCAGAATTATTAGCCCTCCTGAGTTATTAGTGACCCTTTTCCCCCCAATTTCTGTTTAATGAAAAGATTTTTTTTCAGCACATCTCTAAACATAATACATTTAATAACTCATTTCTAATTGATTTATTTTATCTTTGCAATGATGACAGCACATAATATTTGACTAGATATTTTTCAAGAGTGTTTAGATTAACGTGCGATTTAAAGGCTTAATTAGGGTAATTAGGGCAAGTCATTGTATAACAGTAGTTTCTTCTGCAGACAATCAAAAATATATATTGCTTAAGGGGGCTAATATATTGATCTTAAAATAGGTTCCAAAATATTTAAAACTGCTTTTATTCTAGCCAAAATAAAACAAATAAGACTTTCTCCAGAAGAAAAAATATTATAGGAAATACTGTGAAAAAATTCCTGAATCTGTTAAACATCATTTGGGAAATATTTATATATAAAAAAAATTCACAGGAGGGCGAATAAATTTGGCAAATAAATTTGTCTTCAACTGATAATCGTTTTGAATAATTGTGATTACAATTATGACCACAATAATTGTGATTATGATTTTTCCTATAATCGAGCAGCCCTAGTTTGTTCGGTGTTAAAGGAACACTCCACTTTTTTTTGCAAATAGGCTCATTTTACAGCTCCCCTGGAAGTAAACAGTTTAGTTTGACCATTTTTGAATCCATTGAGCCTATCTTTGGGACTGGCGGGAACACTTTTACCTTAGCTTAGCATAATTTATTGAATCAGATTAGACCATTAGCATCTAGCTTCAAAACGATAAAAGTTTTGATCATTTTCCTATGTAAAACATGAGTCTTCTGCACGTACATCGTGTACTGAGACCAACACAAAATCAAAAGTTGCTATTTTCTAGGCTGAGGCTAGGAACTATACCCTTATTCTGGCGTAATAATCAAGAAGCTTTGCTGCCATACCACGCAATTATATTTTGCCTGAAAATTAGCTGCTTGCACAAGAAGTGTACCTTGCAACTGTGGAGTCATGAGTATGTAATGTATTCATCCAATAAACCAACCTTTTCCGTTTGGAAAATTACAGTTAGAAATAGAGCGGCATGGTGGCTTAGCATGGGAGTTTGCATGTTTTCGCCGTGTTTGCGTGGGTTTCCTCAGGGTGCTCCGGTTTCCCCTACAGTACAAACACATGCGCTATAGGTGAATTAGATTGACTAAATTGGCCGTAGTGTATGAGTGTGTGTGAATGAGTGTGCATCCGCTGCATAAAACATATGCTGAAATAGTTGGTGGTTCATTCCGCTGTGGCGACCCCTGATAAATAAAGGAACTAAGCCGAAGGAAAATTAATGAATGAACGAGTTGCTTACTAGATAGAATGATAACTTGGATTGAATTCTTATGATTATGAATGGTGAAAAGATACAAATGCAGTGCACACAAGGACAAAACTCCTTTATTTTTCTCTCTCTCTCTCTCTTACTCTTTCACCGATCTTTCAATATTGATCTGCGTCTTCTGATTGTATTCTAATAAAGAGAGTGAGAAAAATGAAACATCACTAAAACACTCATTTTGTTTCATATTGTCTTTCACTAGGAGTGTTTTAAGATGCCTCAGTCATGCGGTGTTCTGGGTGGAAAGCCAAACCTGGCCTATTATTTCATTGGATTTATTGGTGAGTTTTTCGGTTTTATATGCTTAAGGTAATAAAATAGCACACTCAATATGTCTACATGATTCAGCATGCACTGAATGACATTTCCTGTTCTTATTTTACACTCAATGAATGATTTCTACAAAAATTAATCAAACAATTGAAAAATTGATTAAACTGTGATTTCATCTACAGTGTAAAAATGAGATTTAGAGAGTTTTGTCTTGTTTCTAGTACAAATATCAAAAAAAGTTAAATCAAGAAGCATTTTCTAGACACGTAAACAATATTGTCTTATTTTCAGAAATAATATGTAAAAACTAAGTGAGTTTTTCGTCAAAACAAGCTAAATAATCTTGTTAATAAATAATATCTTATTTTAAAGCGAAAACAAGATTATTTTCCTGACCCAATTAGCAGATTATTTAGCTTGTTTTAAAGAAAAACTCACTTAATTTTGACTCATTATTTCTGAAAATAAGACTATGGGCCCTATTATACACCCAGCACTATAATGCTCAAGACGTGTTTGGCGTGATTTGTTGCTATTTTCAGACCAGCGCAACCCTAATTTTCATGTTTTACGTCACATTGTTTGATTAGCAAATCCATTTGCGGCCCTTTCGACTCATGGGTGTGCTGGTCTATAAAGGAGGTGTGTTAAGGCGCATTGTTGATGCGTTGCTATTTTGAGGAACTGAAATAGGCCGCGCCATTGACCAACTAAAAGCTGCTCTGAAATCCAGCGCAGAGCGCGTTATTTATGCGCCTATGCGGGTCCAAACGCTTACACATTGCTTAATACACACAGGATGTACAGCAGTGCACAAATATCTTTACAGATGAAAACAAATTTGATTAAAATGTTGCACAAATTAATATTTTCTACATAAATATAAACACCACTGCCTCCATGCCTTCATCACCTCGGGGGGCTTTTTCAGTTTATTCATGGCAATCTGCATTTGTATAATGTTATTATTATTAGCAGTATTATTTATTATATGCATCTTTATATATGTTTTAATAAAAGCAAGTTTAGATTTGTCCACATGTCGGGTTTGGAGACGTCTGCATCACCATATGGGGCATAAGAACAGGACGTGTGTTTGGATATACCTCAGTTTTTTGACCACACTTTATTATTATTGTTCATTTATTCCTTTGCTGGAAATTAAGACTGAATTTAGAAATAGATTTGAAACAAATCTTTGCGCTTAACAAACTAAATTAAATATGTCGGCTAATGGATGTGTTCAGTGGAGTGAGTTTCCACCGTTTCCTTACTCCACCAAAGTAAAGGAGTAAAGAGAAAGTAAAGAGGCTGAATGGAGGAGGCTCATTCTTCATGCTCGTGCTGCAGATGCTCTGTTTAACTGTTTTCTCACTAGTGAAGCGTTCAGTTTTTCCACTTACAAAGTCCGCCATGTAAATAGCAAATGCACCATGATGTGACGCAACTGACTCTCAAAGGGAATGTGAGATGAGACTCAGATTGGTTTAATGCACGTTATTCTCAAAACACAGCCATAACTCTTTAAGAGAATAAGCACAACCCTGTTAGACCATGCGCCGGGCACAGAGTATATTTTTCTGTCCTTAAAATAGCAAAAGTGGATTCAGACATGCCCTTAATGCTTTTGCACCATGCACTTTAGACTTTGCGCCTAGATCGTTAAAATAGAGCCCTTTATTTTTTACTTGTCTAGAAAATGCTTCTTAATTTAAGAATTTTGAGATATTTGGACTAGAAACAAGTGACTGTTTGCTTTTTCAGATGACGAGTTGATTTATCTGGATCCTCACACGACGCAGCAGGCCGTGGACACTGAATCAGGTGCAGTGGACGATCAGAGTTTTCACTGTCAGAGGACCCCTCACCGCATGAAGATCACCAGTCTGGACCCTTCTGTTGCACTGGTGAGACTGTGTTTCATCTTCTCTTTCAGCACCAATAAGTGTATGTGCTGGTCAAAAATCTGGAATCTGAATCAATATTTACAATCATTTGGAGCTGGAGAAAATCAGATTCTCTCTTAAAAAGGAAAAAAAAGATGTTTTCTATAAAATCTGCCAACCTTTGATAGATTATTTAATGAGATCAATTAAATTCTACAGGAAATAGTTAAGTTGAAGTGATCAGAGTCTCCCTAATATCAGATTCTTCCTAATATAAAAAAGACATATTCTATAAACTCTGGCAACCTTTGATAGATTATTTGAATGAGATTAATTCTACAGGAAAAAGTTAAGTTGAAGAGATCAGATTCTCCCTTAAAAAAGAAAAAAGAAGACATATTCTATACAATCTGGCAACCTTTGTTAAATTATTTTAATGAGATCAGTTCTACAGGACATAGTTAAATTGAAGAGATCAGATTCTCCCTAATATCAGATTCTCCCTAAAAAAGAAGACATATTCTATAATAGCTGGCAACCTTTCATAGATTATTTTAATGAGATCAGATCTATAAGAAATAGTTAAGTTGAAGAGATCAGATTCTTCTTAATATAAGATTCTCCTAAAAAGGCATATTTTATAAAACATGGCAACCTTTTGATAGGTTATTTTAATGAGATCAATTCAATTCTACAGGAAATTATTAAATTGAAGAGATCAGATTCTTCCTAATATCAGATTCTTCCTAATATAAAAAGGAAGACTTATTCTATAAAATCTGGCAGCCTTTCATAGATTATTTTAATGAGATCAATTCTAGAGGAAAAAAGTTGAAGAGATCAGATTCTCCCCAAAAAAGATGTTTTCTATAAAATAATGTATGAAAGGTTGCCAGATTTTATAGAAAATGTCTTTTTTTTTTTTTAAGGAGAATCTGATCTCTTCAACTTAACTATTTCCTATAGAATTGATCTCAATAAAATAAAATATGAAAGGTTGCCAGATTTTAATGAGATTAGATCTATAGGAAATAGTTAAGTTGAAGAGATCAGATTCTCCCTTAAAAAATAAAAATATAAATAAGACATATTCTATAAAATCTGGCAACCTTTCATAGATTATTTTAATGAGATCTATTCTACAGAAAATGGTTAAGTTGAAGAGATCAGATTCTCCCTAATATCAGATTCTCCCTAAAAGAAAAAAGACATATTCAATCAAATCTGGCAACCTTTCATAGATTATTTTAATGAGGTCGGATCTATAGGAAATAGTTAAGTTAAAGAGATCAGATTCTCCCTAAAAAATACATTCTATAAAATCTGGCAACCTTTCATAGATTATTTTAATTAGATCAATTCTACAAGAAATAGTTGTTAAAGAGATCAGATTCTCCCTAATATCAGATTCTCCATAATAAATATAATAAAAAAAGAAGATATATTCTGTAAAATCTGGCAACCTTTCATAGATTATTTTACTGAGATCAATTCTACTAGAAATAGTTGTTGAAGAGATCAGATTATCCCTAAAAAAGAGAAAAAATAAGACTTATTCTATAAAATCTGGCAACCTTTCATAGATTATTTTAATGTGATCAGATCAGATTCTCCCCAATATCAGAGTTAAAAAAAGAAGACGTATACTATAATATCTGGCAACCGTTAATAGATTATTTTAATGTGATCAGATCAGATTCTCCCCAATATCAGAGTTAAAAAAAAGAAGACATATACTATAATATCTGGCAACCGTTAATAGATTATTTTAATGTGATCAATTCTACAGGAAATAGTTAAGATGAAGAGTTAACAGTTAAAGTCATTATATATAAACATTGTTAACCTGCAGTTATATAGTATATAGGTGATGTCTTTGTGTACATGTTAATTATTCATGCAGATCCAAAAGTGTTTGTTTTGAGGCCGGCCTTTCTGTGAGCATTTGTTTGTCTACAGTTGCTTTAATCATGGGTTTGATTTTAACAATAAATAAATGTAAAACACATACAAACTATCCGTTAAAAAAATAAAAGTGTGCAACACACTATTAAATCACTTTTATTTTCTTCTCATGAATTTGATTGGTGCATATAATTTTACAGGGAGTGAATAAGAGTCGAACATTATGATTATAGGTGTCAGAATGTGTTGATTTAGTTTATCACATGATTCGTTGGTCCTCTAGGGTTTTTTCTGCAAGAGCGAGGAGGACTTTGACAGCTGGTGTGATCTGGTTCAGCAGGTAAGACTGGCACATGATGGCGTTCACATCAGGAACAGCTAGTTTCTTTACATTTTTAACATGCTCTCATTATTTCGCTCTGGGTTTTAAGGAGCTCCTCAAGAAGAGAAACTTGCGGATGTTCGAGCTGGTAGAGAAACATCCATCCCATTGGCCTCCATTTGTTCCTCCAACCAAACCAGAGGTGCAGACCACAGGAGCAGGTAAACAGACTAGTAAAATCCTGATCACTACAAGAAGAACAATTATGAGTACTACACTGCTGAAAATGCTTGTCTTACTTAGATTTTATGTCTTGTTCCTAGTCCAAATATCTGAAAAGTCTTAAATCAAGAAGCATTTTCTAGACAACCCCTCTAAGAATAATGAGTAAACTAGGGTTGCAACAATACAAATCAGACAAAGTTGGGACAGTATGCAGAATGCAAATAAACAAGAAAGTAGTGATTTCCAAATTCACTTTGACGTGTATTACATTGCAGACAATTTGAACACAAAATATTGCATGTTTTGTCTTGTCAACTTATCCTCTTAAGGCCCAAGGTGTTTTTGACATGCATTTTTTATTTTTCTTTGCTTTTTGGGCTTACTGGAAGCTAATCAGAATAAAAATCTAAGTATCATCTTTTGATATGATGTATTTTAGAGAAAAATGATGTTCATATATGTGGACTCGTGGACCGAATTTACATAAAGCACTTTTTCCCGAATTTTATTTTCTGCATATTTAACATAGAATTATTTTTTTTGAACTTGCTTTGACTATCAGAGAGTAAAAAAAACATTTTTTTTCCATTTTGGACAGTTATAATTAGGGTTTGGGACATTTCATATGCTGCAAAACAGTTGCAGGATGACACTGTATGTCTGTAACAAAATATAAAACATTCAAAGTATTTTAAACAGCCACTTAAGAGCTACAAATGTGCTGTCCACGTACGTGGACACTCGGGCCCTAGGAGATTAAAAACAATGTTCCTCAAAGAAAGAGAGGAAGACATTTGGATATTTCATTTTCAACAACGCAGAACATCATTAAAAGACTCAAGGAATCTGGAGGAACTTCAATGTGTAAAGGATAAGGGCACAAGTCTAAGCTTGATCTCCGACCCCTCAGGCGGCACTGCACCAAGAATCCTCATTCATCTATAAGCCATATCACCACATGGGCTCAGGACTACTGCGGCAAACCTTTGTCAAGTACCACAATATGTAGTTACATCCAAAATAAATGGCAGTTAAAACAGTACTGTGCAGAAAGGAAGCCCTATGTTAACAGTGTCCAGAAGTGCCGTCAACTTCTCTGGGCTCAGAAGCATATGGGTGGAAACATGTGGTCAGATGAATCAGTATTTCAGGTATTTTTTGAGAGAAATGGATGCCTGTGCTCCGGACCAAAGAAGAAAAGGATCATCCAGACTGTTACCAGCAACAAGTCCAAAAGCCAAGGTCTGTCATGGTATGGGATTGTGTCAGTGCATTTGGCAAAGGTAACTTGCACTTCTATGATGGCACATTTAATGCTGAAAAAAAGATTTTAGAGCACAATATGCTGCCTTCTTTTCCAGGGACGCCCATGCATATTTCAACAAGAGAATGCAAAACCACATTCTGCACACATTAGGCATAGTCCTGGCTGCAGAGGAAGAGGATACAGGTACTTGACTGGCCTGGCTGCAGTCCTGACCTGTCTCCAATTGAGAATGTGTGGCACATTTTGAAGCGTAAAATGTGACAACGAAGACGCTGGACTGTTGCCCACCTTAAGACTTGTTTGCAGGAAGAATGGGACAAAAATCAGTCTCTTAAGTCTTGTGAAAAAGTATTTTAAATGTTGTGAAAACAAAGTGGTAAACAAGTGGTAAATGCTTTACTGCTTCAAATTTTTTTGAAATGTGTTGCAAGAACCAAAATTGTGATACGTGTTTATTTGGAAAGAAAATCATGAGGAACACACTAAATAATGTTTGTTGTATTGTCTGTAATGAAATACAAGTCGGGCGATGCAGTGGCGCAGTAGGTAGTGCTGTCGCCTCACAGCAATAAGGTCGCTGGTTCGAGCCGAAAAGAAAATGAATGAATGAATGAAAATCCCTACTTTCTTTTTTTATTTGGTTTTACACACTGTCCCAACTTTTTTTGATTTGAGGTTGTACTAAAATAAACAGTGATTTTCAGCAATCTAACTGATTAATTTAATCAAATATAACACTGCCTATTGTATTTAATCTTCACTATATAAATTAAATAAAGGTTAAACATTCAGCTATAGCTGTTCTGTCAAGATATATTGTGTAGCCATACCCTATGGTTTTGGACACAATAAATGTCCTCTAATTCAAATAGTGCACTATTTAAAGGTCTAGGGGATGATTTTAGATTCAGCCTAGATGTTTAGCGAGAGCTTTGAACATGCTAGATAACCATCACAAGTTTCATAACGCAAGTCTCATTCCTGCCGTGTGTTTTCTTTTAGAGTTCATCGAGTCCCCAGACAAGCTGTTTGAATCCGAAGAGGAGTTTGAGATCCTGAACGCGTGATGAAGAGGTTTCTTTAGCAAAAACACAAACAGTAGCGACACAACAAACAAACGCTGTGCTTCTATCTGTGGAAAAAAAACAAGCCAAGGATCCTGTAGCAACTTTTACGTGACGTTTAGCCTCTTTCCGGGGTCATTTTCAAGACTTGTATTTTTAATTATGGAAACAGACCGAACTTCTTAAGTTGCATGAATTTTATCGTACTGTATCATAGAGTGGCGAAGGATTTATGAAGATGAAATCTGTACAGCCTCGACACACTCTACCTCCTGACTGCAGGAGACCGCCGCTAATATGCACATAATATCAGTTTTTGTCTCTTTTCTAGTCCAAATATATAAAAAGTTCTCACTAGAACACTCAAAAAAACGAATTATGCGTTCTTTTTCCAGGGACGTCCATGCATATTTCAACAAAACAATGCATTCTGCACACATTACAAAGTCCTGGCTGCAGAGGAAGAAGATACAGGTAATTGACTGGCCTGCCTGCAGTCCCGACCTGTCTCCAATAGTCCAGATAGCTAGTCTAAATATATAAATATTTCTTAATTGAACACTCAGAAAATGATTTTTGCTGCTATTTCAAACTACTTATTTAAAATGAGCTGCATCAGCACAACTCTTAAGGGTTTTTTAAATGTTAAAAAAAAGATTTTTTAAATCTTAAATGTTTTATGTTCAATCCTTTTACAAATTTAAAGTAACTACCATGCATATTTCAACAAGACAATGCAAAACCACATTACAAAGTCCTGGCTGCGGAGGAAGAGCATACAGGTACTTGACTGGCCTGCCTGCAGTCTAGGGCTGTGTATTGGCAAGGGCCTCACGATACGATACATATCACGATACATATAATATATAATATATCACGATATATTGCGATGCAATAAATATTGTGATATATTGCAATCATTTGTATTAGTATGTGTGTCACATTATATTGACAACTTGATAAAGTCGGCAAATTAAAATTCCAATTCCAATTTATTTTCCATCCATTACAATTCATTAGATCTGCACAGTGTGATTGAACAGAGAACTATATATATATATCAAAGCTTACAAATGGCATTTTTTTTGTCTAATTCAGTACTCCCTGGTATAGCGTTAAAACCAAAGTGCAGTCAGCTCTCAAAGCTGGAGGCGCCTTTATATTTTCCGCCATGCTCACTCTTGCTTACTTCTGATACTGTACTGCTTGGCGTTTTGTTGATTGCGAGTTAGCGACATCTACAGGAGCGGAAGAGGAGGTCGTTTGGCACAACTTGAATCAACACTTGAGGTTGGACTGTCGAAACACTATCGTAAAAGAAATGATCACGATAGTTAGATGTATTGATATTTTTGCACACCCCTATTGCAGTCACGACCTGTCTCCAATAGAGAATGTGTGGCAAAGCCTTTTCTAGATGAGTAAAATATATTTATTTGATTTCAGAAATACTAAATCAAAATGAAGTGTTTTTCCTTGAAGCAA